>CM040245.1:155314577-155814577 GCA_022545495.1 Chrysanthemum lavandulifolium | reverse complement strand
CATCCTGCTCTAGCTTCCATAACCACATTCATTGATTTTTTATTTTCCACTATTTTATGTGAATTTTTTTTGGTAATTTTTATATTAGAGCTTTAAACTGAACTTAAAGATATCTGATGGCTTACATAAGCTATATAAGATCTTATTTTAGCTTAAGAGTCCAAAGTAACAACTACAAACATCATTTGACCATATTGAGAATTTTTAAGATAAAAATTGCATAAACTGAAATCCAACAGGAACCTTGAAATTGCTTATTGAAATAAGTTTAACATACACTGAAGTTGACAACAAAAGTACTTGGAAGCTTAATATTACACTAGAATTTGAAAATTTATTAAAACGATCTAAACTAAACTAAATTACACTACTTCCTCTTCTCCTCTGCTTCTTCTTTCTTATTTATTGACTTCATTCTGTTCCTTGTCGACTTCTAAACATTTCCCACCTCTTTCCAGCCCTTGGATCACTTGAAATCATCACAATCGTACATGTGTTATTTTTGGCGGGAAAAAGTCTTGAAGCAGGTTAACTACATTTAATGATATTTGGGGTATGTGGAGGTGGAGAAGTGAGGGTGATGGGTAGGTATGAGCTGGAGAAAGTGGGTGGACAGGTGGTAGTGAGCAGGTGGCGGGGAATGAGTGGATACAGGTGTTGGGGGGAAGAAGATGAACAAAGCACGCTACTGCTTTTATTTTTAAATTATGGGCTTGGGTTATGGATTTCGGCCTGGGTTGGATAAATAACAAAGGGCCGGTTTGGATTGGCTTATTAACACAAGGATCTTTTATGTAATTTGGCCAAACTTAAAGGACTGAAACTGTAACATTTTCCAAAGTTATCACAAGGTTTAATCTTGCCAAGTTTCATTAGTCAAAGGACCTCAATTGATAATTTCCATTTTACCCTCCAGGGACTAAATCTGCCAAACTTGAAACTAGAGGGACCAAATATGTAATTTTCCAAAAGTTCACTATAAGGACCAATTTTGTCATTTATAAATAGTACAAGGTTAAAATTTGATAATTTTCACTTTTAAATTAACCAAGGACTATATTTGACATTTTCCAAACTCGAGGGACTAAAGTTGTCATTTTGTGATTTTTAAACTTTAAAGGGTTTATTTTGACAACTTTTGAATCCCATGGACCTTAAATGACATTTTATAAGTTTTTGAATTACTGTGGACTAGTTTTGACAACTTTTGTAACTTGGGGACTAAACCGCCAATTATGCAAACTTGATACGCTTTTCATCCGATTTTGGTATTTTTGCATTTAAAACATATAAAACACTTGTTTGTGATATTTTCATCATTTTGATGCATTTCGAGTGTTTTCGATGTTTTGCGATCTAGATAGTACAAAATGATGAGTATTTAGACACTCATCAAGATTCAACTTAAGAACCCAAAAGATTGAAGAGAATCGCATGTTGAGTTCCCGAAAACAAAGTAAATCTCAAAGGAACTGGTCCGTAAAGGTCGTTTGATCTTGATACTCTAACCAAAACAATGAATTATGCGCCTATCTCTACTGTGTACATCTTCTTTGATTTTGCAGATCGTAAGAGTTTCTTGATGATGATGAACCAAGCAAGGATCAAGCAGATGATCAAGATGAATTCACCGCCACTTTGGGACTATGTAGATAATGATGATATACCAAAGACCGGAGATGCTCAACCTTTAATGATTTTCGAAAGGAAGGATGTAGCAACTTGAATGTCGAAAATTCAAAGCGGTGGAAATTTGATTCCATCGTTAGGCCGATGTTTCCACCGCAACACCGTAAGTGGAAGTTATAACTCCGCCACAGAGGAAGCTCAAGCCAATGATGTCGAAATCTCAAATATGCCAAATGAGATTGCGCCTCGACTCCCATACTTCCATTCATAAATCACATCCTCTTGAAAATGTGATTGGGGATGTCCATTCACCCAAGACTAGAAGACAAACAAAGTCGCTCGATATTCATGGATTCATTAGTGAAATATATGAATATAAGACTCATCAAGGCAAGAATAAATGTCTCTTTATGTGTTTTTGTCACAAATGGAGTCTAAGAATGTATACAAGGCACTAAAAGATGAAAGTTGGGTGGAAGCAATGCAAGAAGAGTTGCTCCAATTCAAGCTTCAAAAGGTTTGGGTGCTTTGTGATTTACCTCATGGCAAGAAGGTAATAGGTACAAAATGGGTGTTCAGAAACAAGAAGGATGAAAGAGGAATTGTTATCGTAAACAAGGCTAGGCTTGTGGCTCAAGGATACACTGTGAGGAGGGTATTAACCATGAAGAAGTGTTTGCCCCAGCTTGCACGAATTGAAGCAATCAGGCTATTCTTAGCCTATGCATCCTTTATGGGATTTAAAGTCTATCAAATGAATGTAAAGAGTGCTTTTCTATATGGGCGATTGATGAGGAGGTATATGTTTCACAACCTCCAAGCTTTGAAGACCCCGACTATCCTAACAAAGTGTATGTGGTGGTTAAAGCTTTGTATGGCTTGCATCGTGCACCTAGAAAATGGTATGAGACCTTAACTACTTATCTTCTTGATAATGGGTTTCATAGAGGTAGAGTAGATCGACTTTGTTCATCAAGAAAGACAAGAATGTTATCTTGTCGGTTCAAGTGTATGTTGATGATATCATTTTGGATCTACAAAGACAGAGATGTGCAAAGCATTTGAGAAACTAATGAAGGAGGAATTCAAGATGAGTTCTATGGGTGAACTCACATTCTTCTTGGGACTTCAAGTACAACAAAGGCCGATGGTATTTTCATTAATCAAGATAAATATGTGGTCGAGATACTAAGAAAGTTCAAGTTCATCGATGCAAAGTCATCCAAAGACCCCGCAGACAAGACTACACATCAACTCTTGAAGGAAAATAGTGGTGAAGCAGCTTGATGTGCACATGTATGTGTCTATGATTGGTTCTTTGATGTATCTTACATCATCTAGACCAGATATTATGTTTGCAGTGTGTGCATGTGCAAGGTTTCAAGTTACTCCCGCTCTCACTTGACCGCCTGTGAAGAAGATTTTCGATATCTTAAAGCACTTCCCACTGGGATTATGGTACCCTAGAGAATCTCCTCTAGATTTGGTTACTTACTCGATAGTGACTATGTCGGAGCTAGTTTGGATAGAAAATCTACAACGGTGGATGCCAATTTCTTGGCAACAGATTAGTGTCATGGCAAAGGCAAGAAACAAACTATGGTGGCTAATTCATCAACCGAGGCGTAGTATGTGTTAGGACCAGAAACATATAGATTTATGTGGTTCGAGAGGTCGGGTTGGTGATTGAAGATGAACATCTTCATCTTTCTAGAGAGAAACTAGAGAGGGAGGAGAAGATAAGGATAACTTTATAAATAAAACACACACTACAAATAACCAAATGCTTCACCTCACCCCTCATGGAGAGTCATGAGGGGTATTTATAAGCTCATCCAACCACTACTTTGCCACTTAAACAATACTAGTCCCTATGGGCAAAGTATACTACGCATCTAGTCCAATTCACGTAAGTGACATTATCTTTATAAAAAAGCGAGGATAACAATATGTGGCTGCTGCAAGTTGTTGTGCTCAAGTTCTATGGCTTCATAATCAACTTTTGGACTATGGGTACAATTTCATGAATATCATCATCCATATTGACAATAGCAGTACCATTTGCATTATTAAGAATCCATTCAACACACAAAGACTAAACATATTGAAATTAGACACCATTTCATAAGATATTGTTATGAAAAGGACTAATTCAAGTTGTCAAAATCCATACCGATGACAACTATGCCGATTTATTAAAAAGGACTTGATGTGGGTAGATTTCAAGACTTGGTAACAAGTATTGGAATGCAAAATCCATAAACTTTTGTGTCTAATGGTCTTTGGTGTTGAGTGGAAGTCTCGGGTACTAACATTGTTGTATTTGTTTGTATATGTTTTGTGCTTGTGTTTTGCTTGTTCAATAACTTTTATGCAAGAAAGATGGAGTTGATCATAAAAGGTGTGTAATCGAGACACACAACAAATGGTTATTGATTCACCATGTCTAACCCACATAAGAATCAACTAGTCCGAGCAAACGGCCACCGGTAAAGACTTAACAAACCGCTTATGGTTGATAGTTTACGAAAAACTATATGGTTATCAACTCACCATATTCTTTATGATTAAGAGTTGGCTAGTCCATAGCAAACGGCTCATGGTAAAGACATATCAAACCGTTGTTAATGGTAGTTTGCTAAAAACTATGATAAAGAGAAGTCCAATTTTTATATGTTTTTCTTTACCACTGCTATTTGAAAATCTTTGTGAAAAATTACCACTGATAGTTCACAGTTTCCACTGACAGTGTTATTTTTACCATTGTTGATCTAGCCATTACAACTGATTGTGTCAGTAACTAATTTTTACTAGCCATTGAAAGAAAACATTGATTTCCATATATATAGGGTAAAAAAAATTTTATGGAAGATTATCTACTTTCCTAATTGCTATTTATCCTCTAAAGATAAATATTTTCCAAAGATAGTCTTTCTTGCGCAAAAATCTTAAACCCTACCCCTATATATCTTTATCTCTCAATTGGCGAGTTATTCATTCAATTCATACTGACACAATATATTTTTCATCAAAAGATTCTATGGCACCTATCACTTTTGCAGATGAGCACAACCAAGTGGCCTACTTGAACAAGTATAATGAGAAGAGTGGTCTATTTTTCATCGATTGTGGACTTTCTTAATACTACCCATATAAGGTATGCTTTACTTAATCCCACAATCTATATCTCTCAAATCAACAATTTTGGACTTCGCTAAGTCCATAACCATTGAAACTAGAGATACACATGAAACAAATGGATGCTCTTAGAGCCACCGTGGACGGGTAACTATTGATGTTATGAGGCATCCTTGAGGAGAATTCTCCAATTGATGATCTCAATGGTATCATCACATTACCTATGCCCGAAATTCATACACATCTTTCATCCATGGATATGATACCACCGACAAAAGGCTACTTTCAAAAGAGTGGTTTTGTCCCAATTGGAGATTTTGATACATACTCTTTACATTGCCTAAGTCCTAAGAAAACTTCTTATGAACAGTTTAGTTCAACCATGGCTTACCCTTTGGTTTGTCTAGCCACCGATAGGACTTTTAATTGGTCAAATTATATTTTTCAAAGTATGCAAGGCAATGTAAAGAGTTCAACAAAAATTTTGATGTATCCAAGGTTTGTGCAAGCAAGGCTAAATGAGTTTCAACGCAACCCCACACTAGAGTTTATAAAATCTGCTGCCTTAAGCCTAAAGTTTTTCAAAACATGAACAAAGATGGCAACAAGACTATTACACCTCTTTTCCTCAAATGCTTGCAAAGATTTCACAGTATAAAATTCACCCATAATCACCGTTCTAAACATTGATTATACTCCACCTGCTTCTCACACCTATGAGAGGAGGCACAAACGACCAACTTCTTCATTACAACACAAAGATGTCCCCGATCCTTTGGTTTAGGAACAAGTGGTGGTTTTAGACTTCAACCTAGTTCAACTAGGGAGGAATCGAGCCATTGCCCTATGATTCACCTCTCCCAACAGTCACACAGTTGGAAGTGTTGAGGCGATGGGCAACAAATGGAATTGATGGATATGTGTACCAATAAGCCAAGCGTGTTGAATCTCTACAACAAGACCGCACAAGTAAAGAAGCAAGATACCAAGGACATTACACACTTGAAAGAGGAGATTCAAACCTTAAAGGAAGAGTTGCAGAGGTTGCAAAAGAAGAGGAAAACGCAGAAGATAGTGATATCATCTCCATCCTCACCGATGATGGTGATTCTCACGATTTTAATAAAGATTTGGGAAATTCTCCCAAACAGGGAGGAAAACAGATGTCAAACTCGGGAGGAGAATTGATTTTGAAGATGAAGGTGTTTCTAGTAAAGGTGCAGAGGAAGTCGATACTCAAGAAGAGCAACTAGAGCAAGATGTTTTTAGTAATCGCAATCGCCGATTTTACCATCGATCCAATTTTCACCGCAGAGCCAAATATTCCCACTATTGGACATGATGTTGCCACCGCAAGTGAAGAAATTGATAAATGTAAGAAAGGTTTCAAAGAAAGAACAAGTTCGATTGCTCATGATGTCAAGTTGCAAGAAAGATTTATGAAGTTGAAGTTGTTGAAAAGAAAAAGCTTGAAGAATTGGAGATTGCAAGCTTTATGGAGGCTAAAAGGTGGATAGAATGGAAGATCCACTTTCCAATCGCTCCACCTACAAGATTAAGAGAGAAGACTCCGAGTTCACTATGTACCCATCAAGAAGAAATTGATTTCTTGATTGCAAATGATCCAAGAATCAAGAAGAAAGCAATTGACCTAGTGGTCGATAAGTCTTTAATCAAGATCAAAGAATAGCACGCTTAAAGGACTTTATTCGATGAAGAATAATCAAGCACTTCAAGATGCTATTGTTTCAGCTTAAGAAGGGCCAAAAGAAACCAAGATAACTAACAAAGGCAAAGGTGATTTCAATGATGAAAGATTATTGTTGCAAGGTTGGTGGTGGAAAAGACATCAATTCAAAAGAATGCCTTATGATAAAGTTGAAAGTATCTACTACGTAGTTCAAAGACAAGATAAAGATTTTATTCCAATGGACTCAAGAAGAAGCAAGAAGGTATCCTAATTTGAAGAGAAAGGCCAAAGATAGTGAATCTCAAACATTTAAGAAGACAAAGTTTCTTTAAAAACAAAAGTTCAAACCGAGAAGTTCACCAAGAACAACTCGATCGAAATGATTGTGATAGAAGAAGAAGATTTTTACCCGAACCACCGCAAGTCGACATCCTATCATTGATTGGGAAGTGTTTATCGCTAGCAATTTTGCTCCAACATGGAAGATTACAAGGCTAGGTGGTGAAACTTCATCATTCATTCAATTTGAAGATCTCATCAAAGCTTTTGATGAGATGATCTTGACACATTATGGAAATTAGTTCAAGAAAGGTTTGATGTCAAGATCTCAAAGATATGAAGGAGATGCGCTTATGGGTTAATCTTAGAAGGCTCTATGAACCGATGTTAATGATAATTTCAGAATTCTCATGTTCATGTCCCGATACTAAATAGTTCTACTATGATTCATGTGAAGTTCATCATGTTTCTACAGCAAATGGAGTAGATGCATTCATGCTTGTTGAGAAAGAATATCCACTCAGAGCTAGAACTCTCACTGTGATGCTGTGTACTAATATAAGAGTTCATGAAGATAGTGAGAAGGTCAAAGCATTGTTACTCAGGCTTCAAGATCAATGTTCAAGAGCTATTCAAGCATTGAGAAGAAGATGAAGTATTTGAAAGAATTCCCCAAATCCTTGCAGATAATGAAGATTGAAGAAACTTATTGATTTGCAGAGAAATCATAAGTTTAGGGGAGGATTGTTGGGAATAATACTAACAGTTACCACTGATAGTCTTGTGGAAGACACTGCTAAAGATTACACTAGCAGTGGAAACGCATTACCACTGCCAATACAAATATTACCACTGCTATTAGGATAAATGTTATGTATCCGTGTATTGATAAGTATAGAAAAGATATTGTGTATATTCTATATTGTTAGGTTTATACTTATCTTGTAAAGGACTCCTTGTGCTATAAAAGGAGATCCTAGGTCATTGCTTAGAGAACGTATCATTCATATTAGCTTCAAGGTGTAACCCTAGTGATAAGCAAGATCACTCGTATTATTTCTTAATAATATTGGAGCTTTTTGTTTATTGTTCTTACTTACATTACATCATATAATCTGTCTTCTAAGTATTACTAAGTATATTCCGCGTGCTTATTAATATAACTCAAAATATCACTAACACAAGGTGTGTGTTTAGATCCATCACCCTACGACCTTAGAAACACAACGCGATTAAGAATAAGGACGTGACAATTCAACCATCAATAGGAGATAACTAGGGAGTAATAAAGCCTAAGCAAATACATTTTTAAATATCATACGAGCACACAACAATAGACATAGACTACCCTCACCTTAGCTTAGATAATTAGATAAGTAGAAGTAATCGGTAGAAATACCAACCCCCAAATCCAAACCCCGAGATTCGTACCTTTCAATTTCCTAAAAAAAAAAAAGATAAAAATAATCTTCCTCAACCCCAACCTTAGCGTAGTAACTTCTCAATAGCATTCCTATTCCCCGAGAACGATATCAATTCACGTGGCTTACCCTAATACTACACTACAATGATTAGGTTCAACGCTTAGGGTGTTGAAAAACTTGCTCGATTTAAAAGGAAGTTCCTTTGACCCCGAAAGCGTTGTGTAAGCGTATCGGTTGATGGTCAAGATGTTGTGACAAATGACACTCAACAACAAACAAGTCATCATCATCGCAGCAGACTTAAGGGCTATTCTCCTTCTTCCTACCATCCAACCTACTAATTATGTTGCTACTCCTTCGGAAGAGGTTACTCTCCGCTCATGGTCAACATTGGCTATGATGAAGTGCTGGGATTATCACTAAACATTCTTCGTGGATCTTAAGAACATTCCTCACCATGGAGAACTCTATACATCATGATTGCCAACCGCTCGACGTGATAGTGGTTATGAGCATCCTAAGCTCATGGAACTACAAATATTTTGGGGCATGGTCAACATGATGCACATCGAATTCGCAAGTCCGATTTGGGATGACATGATGTCATATCTCGTGAAACCCGCACCAAGATCCCATACATCGACACACCAAATTGTTGATCCAAATAATTTCGGAATAATCCGGACATTCCTTTGAGACTTGATGACCCCAACCATCACTCCGCTTTGTTTGAGCCTACTCTAAATATGGTCAGATTCAAAGACTCAACAACAAAGAAACAAGGTGTTGTATTGCCAGACTATCTTCTCACTGACGATATCAAGAAACTTCAACCATACTCACGATATCAAGAAGCAGTTGCATCAGGAAAAGTTGGCTTCATTGATGAAAAGTCTTCCACAATCCCTGTCAAGAAGACCAGGAGATCGGGCAGTGCTGGAAGTGCTGCAAGCACTGGTAGTACCCTAAAGTATCCAAAGAGAACTCATGTTCTCAAAAGGAAAGTTCCATCAAAGGTTGTTATCCCTAATCCTAAACCATAACCAAAATTGATGGACGAGGACTCCGAGGACACTGAAACAGACGAAGAGGTTATCTACTCTAAAACCGCAATGATGATACATTAACAGTTGCAAAACCTCTAAGTCCCAAACCGACAAGGGTAAAACTCTAGTTGCCGAGCAAGAGGAAGGAGAAAGTTCAAGAAGAGCCACAGGATGAAGATAAAGATTACCGCAAGAAATTGAAGAATCTCATGCTACAACATGTTGCTAAGGAGTTCAATCTTCAAGCACTCGTGGCCCCGGAGGTTCAAGTGGTGGATCACAAACAACACCAGCTCGGCGCGTTAATCAACCCGATAAGAGAACCGGTCACCACCCACTAATCGAACAAAAGAAGCATGAGGATGAAATTATCTTCGACTTTGAGGAACCGTAAAAGGAGAAGAATGAAAAGATTATCGATGACGATGTTGAGGCAGTGCTAAAGAAAAAGCTAGAGAGGAAGCTCAAGCTAAAGCGAAAGCGTAAGAAGAAGCTAGGGTTAAGGTCAAGAAAAGGCTAAAGTCGAAAAGAAGTCGATGATTATCTTCTAGATAGTCCCGAACATAACCCGAACAAACTTCGAGCCACAAATGACCCGAGCCTTCTCATGACTCATCTTCGCCCCGACTCATCTTCTCATTCATCACCACCACCATCCAAAGACACCACCACCGATCCGCATCCGGATCGTAAAGAAACCAACCGACACTTGGGCATCACGAGCAAAGACAAAGATTGTCAAGTCGTCAGGCAAGTAAGGAAGAAAAACGTAGTCAACAAGAAACTCAATCAACTCGCCGACATAATCAATCTTCTTCATAAAGTAATAAACGAGATGTTGGGAGAACGGGAACATATCCAGAAGTTTCTCGATCGAGATATACATGGTGAAATGAACAAGACGATTAGGGACTACACTCATAAATTCCTTCTCATTAATCGTCCCTCGAGGACAAGAGAGATGTTCACCAAACAACTCTATCCGAATCTCATGCAATTGGTCATGCAAACTGTTAATACAAATAAAAAACTTTTATTTATATTTTACGATCTTCTAATATTTTGTCGATAACAAACGTAAAATCATTTTAACGAAACAAACAAAATACGTAAATGGTTTGAACTAATAGTTTCTAACATATTCACATTTTCACATAAAACACTAAAACAAGTATAAGTGATTTTATGATTTAATATTACATATGTACAACAACTAGTGATTACATATTTGGGTAAAATATACACATAACTAGTATGTAGTATATTGGGTAATATAAATGGGTAGAAACTTAAGTATCACAACCCATTGACCAAATACATTGAATGTAGTTGGGTACAACCCAAAGTCCATGACCCATGGAGCTTGACCCATAACCCATTGCATGACATCATGCTTATATCATATATGGATAATATCCATAACCTATGGTATTGACCCATACCCATGTGACTAGGTGCATTGCACTCAAGAGATACATTGTATCTAGCTAAAGCCCCATGACCTATGAACCATAACCAAAATACCCATGGGTAAAGAGGAGCGTCCCATGGATCCCTAGCTTTACGCTAGACGGATCCCTTGTGGGAGGGATCCGGGGAAAAGAGAATTTTTCCTCTATAAATAGTGAGCCATTTATTCATTGTTTCTCACCCTTTCCAATATACTTTCCCTTGAGTTAAAACTCTCTAACCTCGGATCCAAGAGATCTATGTTTGTAGTTTTGTTTTTGTGTGATCTTCTAGGTTCCTCTTAAAGGCAAGATCACCACCTTTGAAGTCGAGCAAGCTCAAGTCCATAAGTTGCCATGCTTCCTCATCATCAAGACCACTAAAGTCTTCTTGTTGATGATTGTTTTTCTTTTCCTAAGAAGTGTTGAAGACATTTGTGAAAGGTGTCTCAAGTGTCAAGACGAAGATATTAGCGAAGGGTATCTATCGTCCATATCATAAGCACTTGCGGTGGGTGCTTAGAAGTCAAGACTAGAAGCATTAGTGAAGGGTGCTTAGAAATCAAGACATTAGTGAAGGGTGTCTTGAAGATCTAGTCAAAGGCATTAGTGAAAGGTGCCTTAGATGTACATTCGATATGGTGTGTTTTGATGTACAAGATAGATTAGTACTAGATCCAAGGATATTGATATCCTTGATGATGTTGTAATAAGGAGTTGGTCTCCTTTGGGATTAGTCATTGGTGTAGTGTGGGGTAGTAGTTCCTCCATTGCAATGGAACTAGGTACTTAGCCTAGTACCTAATAAAGGGTAGGCTACGTTGTGTTAGGTGTGGTTCACCTTGGAGTGAAAGAACTAGGTACTTAGCCTAGCACCGAATAAAGGGTAGGCGATGTTGTGTTAGGTGTGGTTCACCTTGGAGTGAAAAGAACCCGTGGTTAGCCTAGTACCGAAAAAAAAGTAGGCAACGTTGTGAAGGCTTCTCCGCCATAAGGAGTTGGTGTCGTAGTGATTACGAACTCTCGAGTAGGTGACTCGGGGAGTGGAGTAAGGCAAGGAAGGTGTCCTTTTAGCTGAACCACTATAAATACTTGCGTTGTGGTTTTGTGCTTCTTACTCTTATCTTTTCATTACATACTTTTATATGCTTGTTTATCAACATCCAACACACATCTAAATAGATTGACATAAGTCGATCTAAATAGTTAAAAGGAAGTTTTAATTGGCAAAACTATTCAACCCCCTTCTAGTTTTCCACAATTGGCATCGAGCTTTGTTACCAAGTTTCTTGAAGTATATTGTACTTTAAAAACTTGATACGATCCATAGTTAATTGAAAACTACAAAGAAGGTCTTTCATAAAACAAACACCATAACTTTTAAAACTCTTTTGTTGGATGTTGATTAGATGACAACATTTTTCTTACTTTATCTTACTATTCATTTAATTGCACTAATCCTCTTTGTCATGTTGATTAGTTAAAGCTCACACCTATCAAGCCATAGGAATTGCTTGATAACAAGAATACCTTCCCTAAGAAGGTATCTTAAGCACAAAGGAGTCGGAATTGTCTTCGACATTTGTTGTGTCATTTGTAAAGACATTCCTAAGTGCATTCGAGGTATGACTTTCCACTTATCTCTAAATGACATTAGCTTGATAAATAAGTATGCTTACCAAGGTATTTATTTGATTATTTTTTGTGCATATACATGCTTTACATGTAGCTTCATTAGGAAGCTTTTTCTCACATACGTGTCACTCTTTCGTCTAAAAGTCATGGTTTATAAAACTTGTGTTTTGTTTCACTTAATCCAAAAATCATATCTTTCTAATAATAAAACAAAACACAAATCTCAAAAATTCCTCCTTCCCCATAAATAAACCCTCCGTCAACCACTCTATCAAATCCCCACTTTTTCAAATCTTCCAATTTCAAAAATTTCCTCTCATTCAAAACTTCATCTTCCTCTCCATTTCATCTCAACCAAAACCAAGAAGGATCGTCTTCAATATGGTTTACATCGCCTCGTGCTCATCGCCTTAACACTCATCGCTCTTGTGTTCCCTATGACAAAGTTCTCATACGGAGACATTTACTTTGTTTTGTTAATCTACATTGGGGTTATATACCCAATCCTTTGTATCATTCTTAGCATTGAAATGAAATATTACTAATAGTCTAGTTTATCTAGGTTATTATTATCATAATGTGTTTATCATTTCTTTTGTTTTATTTCATTCTCTCGTGATACATTAGAAGTCATGTATGCATGCTAAAAGAAAATGTAGGCTAAAACACATATCTTGGTATAAAACTATGAGATCTAAAACCTATGTTTTCATCATGAAATCTGTTTTGTTACTACAGATCCACGGATCCCGAAGATATACTAGCCGGATCCCTTTTGAAAGGAACCGTGGGAACTCATGGAAAATAGTTTTTCATGCAAATTAAAACCACTTTCTTTCTAAAAGTAATATTCCACTAGAATGTCAAAACCATAAGTGAGTTAAGTGTCATTGTTGTTAAAAACCATTGTTAATAAAAATCTAGTAAAAACGTTAGATAATCATTGGTTGACCACAAACATCACTTTCTATTAACTCATCATTTCTATAGGTTCAACTATGACGCATGAATATGAGTTTGATTTTTCACTAGCACTACACTCCGAACATCTCCTTGAGCCCAACACACATGGCAATCATGTCGTGGGTTCAATAATCTCGAAAACCGTCACTTCCACGAAGGACGTATTGTAGACACCTCTCTACAATTTGAAGAAGGTATCAATACCTCCTTCCGAGCCATATGACTAGAATGTCTTCTTGAAATCAACGAGAAGATATGTCCAAGGTTCATAATGGAATTCTTCCGTCAAGTTGAACTCGTTCGTAACGAGGATCGCTCTCTATCTCTTTGGTTTTGGATCAAAAACCAAAAGTTTGTTTTAACCCTTGGGCAATTTGCTCACATCCTCCGGATTCCAAATCATGGACAATGTGCCTTCACCAAAGATTGGTCTCTTGATTCTCTCTTCAACTTTCGTGAAGAAAATAGTCCATATTGTTCTCACATACCTTCCCGGAAGATTTAAATCGCATAATATGCAAACCTCGACCATATTACTCCGATCCAAACATTATCCATACACGGACATCCGAGAAGAGTACAAGCCCTTGCACTCATCCCACGTGAAAATGTTTGGAGTCTTAGGGAAATCGAGAAATCCTTCCCGCTTGTTGTGCTCACATAATGTATTGTTTGCTAACACAACAACCATACAATCTCGCCTACTTCTTTGCAAGGCGAATTGTAAAACTTCAAGGCTCCAAGAATAAACTCATCCCTTATGGAATGTTCTTGACGCACCTCTATCATAACGTCATGCATTTTCATCCTCAATTTCAAAGTCCGTTGTACGTACTTGTGAACAAGATGATGGAACCACTAAACACATCTCTCATGAAGACTTTCTTCATTCTTGATTCCACCAACACTCATCAACCACTTGATGATCCTTCTAGCAAAAACATTCAAGGAACTTAGTAGTCTTTCAAATAGGATCAATCCTTTTGTACTCATGCTTTATCAATGTAATCCAATTTCCTTCATGAAATAAAACATCTTACATTTGATATCTTAGTGTTAGAACCTCTTAAACTAACCTTAGAATATAATGCACTGTCAAGATCATTGCATACCTTTAGTAAAGGTTACGCTTAGCGAGATGGACGGATCCCAAAGTTTGTACTAGACGGATCCCTACACTTAGGGAACCGTGGGATCCGCAAATGTAAAATGCAATTGCAAACATTGTATTTCAAACATGTCCTTAGAACACCTCACACTAAGCTAGACATCGTGTCTTAAGGCAAATTAAGTCCTTATCAAGTTAAGTAGATCCTTCCTACTCACACATAACTCACCTAGATCACACTCAAAGACACTTGTAGATATATCACTTTCACTTAAATCCATTACTCTTCCGCCTCAAACTCACACATCATTTTTCACATGATCCTCATATCTAACGTTGGAAATCTTTTATAGCAAAATTGATCATAATCATCCTTACGTCAAAATTGGTCGAAATTGATCAAATTCTAGTTTTTCCATCTTAAACCTTTAGGATATTCTCCAAAGCATTAATCTAAGTCACTATCTGATCTCTAGGATCATTTAGCTTCACTTGACACTCTCAAAATCTTTAGTGTCATCCTTGTTCATTCATTGGTACTCATGAAAGTTCCAATTTCTTCCATAAAAGGCAATCATTAGCTACATCACTCATTACCTTCAAGTACTTAAGCACCCCTTCATTTAAGACACTTAGGAGGACTAAAACACTCAAGATGATATAGATCTTAGACCTTAGAAACATCATTTCTACTCTTTCATAGCTGCTGAGAGCCGGATCCCTAGGATTAGCCTAGACGGATCCCTCTCGAGGAGGAACCGTGGGATCCGGTGATGATTATGTCAACTCTAGCTAAAACAATCATTTCAAGCTCATCTTCCTAACTTAAACACTCCATCTCATCTTAAATGAGTTCCTAGATCAGTACAAACTCCGAAGTTGACTCTTGTGCATGTTAATCATCACATTCCAATGAATTTTAGTGGCTTAAGGCTTGAATGCACTTGCCAAATCTCTTGCTTTATAAACCACATTGTTAGGACTTCTAAATTCATCACCTTCATCCTCATTTTCAGCACTTAAGAAACCTTTACAAACCTCTTGATCTCATCATGAGGAAAACTCCAAGTAGCAACTTATCCACCAAAGAACCACCCAAGAAAATTGCTCGTGTTGTACACGAAATTTCTTCAACCGAATCATCTCCGGTCAAGCCAACAAATGCAAGGATTTCTTCTCAACCAATCAAACCAATTCCTAAAAGGATAGTACCCACAAAACTACCTATGCCAAACACCACCATACCTCCTAGGCCAAACAATATCATCTCCACTAAACCATCACCATTGGTTCCTAGAGCTATCTCTTTTACATCTCCACTATCATCACCACACCTCTACAATTTAGAGGACTTGCCTCCTAGGCCGTCTCATCCTCCTCCTCCGACAACATTCTCCTCATTAGGAGGAATAATGGTACAAAATCAAGGTGTTGAGTCAACATTAGCTCGGCTTCCTTTTCGCCATTTCCATCATATAATCCCATTTGGATTATGAGAAATCATCAAAGTCAACCACCCGACCATATGGAAGTTGACACTTTCTACCACCACCATCATTCTTGGTCGAGCCATCTTCAAATGCGCCTCCACCAATCCCTCCGTCGTTTGAGGCTCCACAAGCCGCTTCACTTGATCCTTCGCATCAAGCAATTTCATTTCTTCCACCACCACTACCTAGCCATGACAAAGATTGTTATCATTGTCAACATGTTGAAAGTTTGATACATGAAGTACGAGAAGACCAACGTTTCATGTTCTATCACCTCCTCGAATGTTTCGACGAGATTAAACCTAAACAAACTTGAGCTAGAGGATTTTAGTGGTGTCCTAGTTTCAAGCGTTACTTAGACAAGTCTAGTAATTCCAAGTCATGTATCGATCATTTTCTTAGTTTTAGAGTCATGTATATCATATCTCTAGTTTTATTAAATGAAAATACATGCTACTTGCTATATTTCTGTGTATATGAGTATGTTGTATAATACATATCTCACTTTGATATTAACATAATATGTTATATCATCATTGCTGAAATTGATCATCAGCCAGACGGATCCCTCATATTTGCCTAGACGGATCCCTACAAGGAGGGAACCGTGGGATCCGTGATACAGAAAACTATTTTTCTACTAACTTGGATCATATTTGCAGGAAATTGTGCATTATACTTGTTTTCTAACCTTTGTTTTGTAGTTATTCAATTTACACATGAAGACTTTGACACCCTAAAGCTAGGGAGCTTTGTGTCAAAGCAATACATTGCAAATTACTTGCAATATTAGGATTACATTTCATGACATCCCTTTGCAAAATTGCAATCAACAAGGGGGAGCACATTCGTCACATAGACGAAATCTTTTGCAAATTTAGTTGCAAATGAACTAGCTTAGTATTATTCTCTTGACGCCCTTACATAGGGATAGACTCGTTAAGGGGGAGTAAAGACGAGATTCTTTCCCGTTACTTGCTCTCTATTTTTTTCTTTTTCACATGTTTTTCCTAAAACAGTGTGTTAGTTTTTTTCAAGCTCTTTTGTTTCGACAAAAAAGGGGAGAAGAAAGTAAAAACTACAAATTCAAACTTTTATGAATTTTAGCTTTTCCTTAAAATAATTTTATGTTTTGTCATCAACAAAAAGGGGGAGATTGTTAATACAAATAAGCCATAAAAACGTTTATTTATATTTTACGATCTTCTAATGTTTTGTCGATAACAAACGTAAAATCATTTTAACGAAACAAATAAAATACGTAAATGGTTTGAACTAATAGTTTCTAACATATTCACATTTTCACATAAAACACTAAAACAAGTATAAGTGATTTTATGATTTAATATTACATATGTACAACAACTAGTGTTTACATATTTGGGTAAAATATACACATAACTAGTATGTAGTATATTGGGTAATATAAATGGGTAGAAACTTAAGTATCACAACCCATTGACCAAATACATTGAATGTAGTTGGGTACAACCCAAAGTCCATGACCCATGGAGCTTGACCCATAACCCATTGCATGACATCATGCTTATATCATATATGGATAATATCCATAACCCATGGTATTGACCCATACCCATGTGACTAGGTGCATTGCACTCAAGAGATACATTGTATCTAGCTAAAGACCCATGGATCAACCCATGACCCATGACCCATAACCAAAATACCCATGGGTAAGAGGAGCGTCCCACGGATCCCTAGCTTTACGCTAGACGGATCCTTGTGGAGGGATCCGTGGGATCCGGGAACAAGAGAAATTTTCCTCTATAAATAGTGAGCCATTTCTTCATTGTTTCTCACCCTTTCCAACATACTTTCCCTTGAGTTAAAACTCTCTAACCCGGATCCAAGAGATCTATGTTTGTAGTTTTGTTTTGTGTGATCTTCTAGGTTCCTCTTAAAGGCAAGATCACCACCTTTGAAGTCGAGCAAGCTCAAGTCCATGAGTTGCCATGCTTCCTCATCATCAAGACCACTGAAGTCTTCTTGTTGATGATTGTTTTTTTCTTTTCCTAAGAAGTGTTGAAGACATTTGTGAAAGGTGTCTCAAGTGTCAAGACGAAGATATTAGTGAAGGGTATCTATCGTCCATATCATAAGCACTTGTGGTGGGTGCTTAGAAGTCAAGACTAGAAGCATTAGTGAAGGGTGCTTAGAAGTCAAGACACAAGACATTAGTGAAGGGTGTCTTGAAGATCTAGTCAAAGGCATTAGTGAAAGGTGCCTTAGATGTACATTCGATATGGTGTGTTTCGATGTACAAGATAGATTAGTACTAGATCCAAGGATATTGATATCCTTGATGATGTTGTAATAAGGAGTTGGTCTCCTTTGGGATTAGTCTTTGGTGTAGTGTTGGGTAGTAGTTCCTCCATTGCAATGGAACTAGGTACTTAGCCTAGTACCTAATAAAGGGTAGGCTACGTTGTGTTAGGTGTGGTTCACCTTGGAGTGAAAGAACCCGGTGGTTAGCCTAGCACCGAATAAAGGGTAGGCGATGTTGTGTTAGGTGTGGTTCACCTTGGTGTGAAAGAACCCGGTGGTTAGCCTAGTACCGGAAAAAGAGTAGGCAACGTTGTGAAGGCTTCTCCGCCATAAGGAGTTGGTGTCGTGTAGTGATTACGAACTCTCGAGTAGGTGACTCGGGGAGTGGAGTAGGGCAAGGAAGGTGTCCTTGTAGCCGAACCACTATAAATACTCGCGTTGTGGTTTTGTGCTTCTTACTCTTATCTTTTCATTACATACTTTTATATGTTTGTTTATCAACATCCAACACACATCTAAATAGATTGACATAAGTCGATCTAAATATTTAAAAGGAAGTTTTAATTGGATTCATCATCTATACCTCCACCACCCCAAAACTATTCAACAAACCCCCTTCTAGTTTTCCACCCACATCAAAAGCAACCAAGATCATCATCAAAGCCAAAGAAGACAAAGTCTACTTTTGTTGTGCCATGGCTAGATGAAGACGAATCAAGGGTATGAATGGTTCTCAAAGCTTGTTGATGCAACCCTCAATTACCGGAAGGCCAAGAACGGTAGATGGTCGAACATTGGAGCATGCCAAGTTAATTCTGTAAAGTTTAAGGTGAAGAAGATGACAAAAGCGAGTTAAGACGCATCAAGAACGAAGCCTTTCAACGCTAAAAGACAGCCCGATAGTGCAATTGAAGTCGAATATCATCTCGACAACATCGCCGAGCCATGTCTAACAACATTGATTGGCTCACCTCAAGCAAACATCGACTTCACCGGACGACAAGGCTCCATACTACACCGATCGGACTAAGCCACTACCTACCATTGGCCGACCTGATCAACCGAAGATTCCCTACCAATATTTCTTCAACAATGACCTGGAATTTCTTCAGCACGATAGCGATGTAAGCAAGAAATACGCTACCTCACTCACCTTCCCTTTCCCGACAGCAATCTACTCAAACAATATAGCCATTGAGGAAGAAGCCACACACATGTTTATTGACAATGTGGTAAAGTATGACATCGATGCACTGTATGGGATTCATCATTGGCCAGAACGCAGAAGAATCTACTACAGAAGTTGTCAGGTACTCAAATCGAAGAAAGAGGTGTACAGTGATGAACGGATAGTTGCTATAATGCATGTTACCTTGTCGTCTAAGTGGGACTACTCATTCCTGAAAACAATCAAAGTCAAGCGTCAAGACGAAGAGGAATATGATTTTTCTGAAGCAGATTTTCCGAGATTATCGCTCAATGACATTGAAGACATGTATCTTGCCAAGGTACAAGGGCGAATGCGACACTTCTCAACGAACATCCACTCCAAAGACATCAAATCATTGCTAATACTCATTAGAAGCATCGTCATCCAGGAACGTGTTGAAGATCTTCAACTTGCCGTGGAATCATATCAGAAACGTGTTAATCTCACACCACCAAAGCTATACATTCCCGATATCAACCATCTGCCTCAATACACCATACTTAAGAAACCAACATTCGGGGTCGTTCACCGTAGTGAACTTCACTGAAATTGCTTCATGGCGTGCAAGGAGCTTCACAAATTTTGTGATCATACTTTGAAGAAGGTTCGGATGGAATGGCTTATCGGTTAAAGGAGATTCATGAAGGCATAGGGTCAAGAAAAGGTGGAATTCTAAGGAAAGGAGGGATGCGAAGAAGTTCATTACCGTGATTGATGAAAGGTTGTTTCGTCGGGATCAGCTGAGGACATTGGAGAGTTTTGTGGGTGGACGTCAAAGCATATCTCTAACAGGCTACCAACGTCCAGACAGAACTCCTGGTGTAATTGATGGACTTCCTGGTACTCCTTGATTTGTTTCTTTCACTATTATTTGGATGTGTTTATCTATATTTGACAATGGCTTGTGCACACATAACAATGTACAACCCGTACTTGTCATGAAAGGACCCTGTGGTACGCTTCAGTGCCACAATCCTTATAAAAGGAGCGAAAGCTTCTTACTTTTGAGTAAAACTAATCAAAACTTTCATTTTCAAAGTTTTGCTCAAAAGAACAAGTACTTCCCCTTAAGATTTTCAAAACCTCAAAAGTTAATATCACTTGTTGAGGGGGAGTATTTGCTTTAAACTTTGTTCACAAATTGTTCTTCGTGGCACTCTTCCCACAAAACTCGAAATGGACATATTTGATATCAAAATTTCGTCAAAAATAACATTTATATGCCATTTTTGAGGGGGAGAAAAATTATGTGATAAGAAATATGTTGTGGATTGCTATTGAATCTTTGTGCTAAATACTTAACCAATGAATTGACGAGATCCTTAAATGTTAGTAACTCGAAAAGACTTGTCCGGGACGGGTAATAATTTCAAGCTAGTTCACTAGTGATGTAAACGTGTCTCGCAAAGGACTTGTCCTAGTAGAATGTACCATTCGAGAAACTCTTGGTAGACATGAACTTTGACGGGTTTGACAACCTTTCGAGGTTTTTCCACACCTTCAAGGTAGTTATTAGAGCTAGTTGTCACCTAAAAGTCGACAATGCAACTCTTTAACTATGCAACGTAACCGTGTCTCATGGGAATTGTCTATCTTGAGTTGATCAATTCAAAAGTGCGCTCTTCTCTCACAAAGGCAGATTCTGTCAAAACACTTAAGCACGTGTGGAGGGGAGTATTTCGCAAAATATAAAACTCTTTCATGGTACAAAATGTTTTACTCATAACCACCGTGAGAGATTTTCATGAAAATGGTTTACAAAGAACATAGGTTAGTCATGGAGTTATAAGGTGACTAAGGTTAGAATAACCATCCTATGATCCACCAGAGTCGGAGGATCTACCCAAGGACACCACCAATAGTTAGAATTTAGAAGTCCTTAGGTATGATTATAAAAGGAGAAATGAGAATCGGAGAAAGAAGGAGTTGAAGAATTAAAAGAAAAGTAAAGAAAAGGGTGAAAATAAATAGCCCTCCAGATTATTCAACTTAGGGCGTACACGGGTTCAATTCATATGCTCTTGGTTGTCACTTGATGACACCGGTATTGAAGATTAAAGTCGTCATGGACCCAAAGTGACGCATGCAAGAACCTTCTAGCCACTCAAGCTTCTCTCAATGAAGCTTGTTTCATTCTCACAGGAACCCTACGCAAACTATCGGCTTTCTCTTAGAGATTTGGTATTGAAGAAGGAGACCTCTCCCTAGTCTCCGCCAAGAAAACCAAAGCGCACTATTGAGTCTAGAGCCACGAGATTCATCAAAAGATCTCTTAGGTACACTTGACATTTCATCACTTGTCGCTTAACAATAAGGACGCAAGTGATACATTCTAGAGTCCTTCACGATCTTAGCAATCTCGAGAACATTTAAGAGGGTTCACAACCGTGATCCTCGGTGATTGAATGGAAACTCCTACCGTGGCCAACATCAAACAACCACGACAAATAGTCGCGGTAACTCCTTGTGGGTTACGCTTAGTGTTGTCTTAAACGGTCTACGTCGTGGGGTGATGCTTGTGTACATCACGACTCACCGAATCAGAGGTGTACTTTGGTACATCGTGCTATCCTACTTGAGGACTCCAGTTCAGAACGACCTTTGCTAGAATTAGAGATGTGTTTTCACACTATGTTGTTAACACGCTCAAGTTCGAACTTGTAAGTGCCGGAAATCCCGCTAAGGAGATTACTTTCAAGAATCGAGTCCTCAAGATGTGGGTCGTTACTTGAACTTGTTCAATGTAATGCCAACTGTCCCTTACGGATTCGGACGGCCGATTCGCCCGACCAAGGTGAATGGAATCAAGACATTCATCAAGAGAACAATTGTAGTAGTCAATTCTTTATGAAAAGATTATGATGATCAATTGGTGTTCGTGATCGTACTGTAGATGCTATTGCGATGGATGCTCATGGAGGAAGAGATCGTGTTGATTCTCCACATGCTCATACCAACAACAACACAAAAGAAGTTCTCTCAAAATCAAAGGCAACACAAAGTCATAATGATTCTTCATCAAATCAAAGAATCTACAAAGTTATAAATGTGGAAAACTAGAAGGGGGTTGAATAGTTTTACCAATTTAAAACTTCCTTTTAAATATTTAGATCGACTTTGTCAATCTATTTGGGTGTTTATGTTGGACGTTGATAGATAATCAATATGGAATCACTCCTAAACCATTTCTCAAGTGTTAGTAATCAATATGTAATAGTTAGCTTAATTAAGGCTTTTATGTTAGTAATTAAGGCAAGGCTCATGTAGAAAGGCCATGAGCCTATGTAAAAGCCCAATAAGGAAAGAAATGGACTAGATGTGTTGCCCTAGCTCCTTTCCCCTATAAATAGTCTTGTAACTCTCATTTGAGGGTTTGTTGTTCATTTCACTAAAATTCCTACGCCTAAAGGTTATAAGTTATTTGTGTGTTTTGTGTGTCTTGTTCAACCGATCACTTTCTATCTCATTTCTTCATATTGATGCTTGTGTTACATAAATGGGAACCTAACAAGGACATATTGGCGCTCACCTTGTCTAAAGTGGTAGACTATGAGATTTAAGATTTAGTAGCGAGACCGATAATCAAGGCTTTTTACCCTTTGTCGAGAAAACTAAATGGCATGGCAAATCGCACAAAAACATAGGTTACATAGATTAGTTGAATAAACTTAATGCTTGAAATATTAGTTTGGGTAGCAGGACCTGGTAGGTGTGCCTGGCTTTTAGGAAGAAGGTAGGGAAAAATCAATAACCAAGTAACTCCCTACACATTTGATTTCACCAACGCACAATAGATAAACATTGCACTAGAACTTGATTATTAATGAATTAGGGGGTTAGTAAGGCAAGCATGCCTTTATCTCTTGATCTTCTTTTCACCAGAACCAATCTATCAGTTTATTTATTTTACGTTATGTCTTTTTGATTAATTAATACTGAAAACATAATCGGCGGATTTAATATGTATCTGACAACCTTTAAAAACTGCTAGACATTTAGGATGTTGTGAACCATCCGGTCTTGCCGACGCACTATATTACATTGATCGAGTACACTGCTCGTAAGTGTTGGTGATTGTCTAAAGGCTTCGGTATACTATAAATTTAAAGTTCGATACAACGCATCAATCTCTTTTAAAAAAATAAATAAATGGCGTTTTAAATTTGTATACTTATGTGTTTGAAGCATTTGAAAGTGATCACTCTATTGAAATAAGATAGGCGTACTGTCGTTACATTTTGCCTTTAAAAGGACTTGGATAAAAATCTAAAAGAAAATAAAATTTATAGATATGGATCCCTACAACGAGCGTAAGATTTTTAGATGTAGGGATGTGGGAGCCTCGTGGCAGCTCTTGTATATATGTAATATTTTCAGAGGTTAACTCCATTCCATGTTCTTTCAATCATTCTTCCTTCGAGAGTACATAGTTTGTAGGCTCCCTTGCCATCTGCTTCAATTACCATGTATGGTCTTTCCCAAGTTGGACCCATTTTCCCTGTGTATTCGGCTATGCTGGCATTGTTTAATCGGAGGATGTAATCTTCGGGTTTGTATATAGAAGGTCTAACTTTCTTATTGTAATATTGTTTCACTTTCTTTCTATATGCGACTTCTCTGATGGACACACCTAGAACCAGTTGGGCCTTGAATTAAATTCCAAGGTTGGACAATAATTGAAATGCATCACTTGGTGTTTACGGGTATGTTTGTTATGGGCGTTTTACATTTTAGGAATGAAATGATCGTGGAAAAGATTATTTTCGTTTGTGGGCTGGGTTACGACACAATAATTGACAACCTCAAACTGAGGTATCCACAAAAGATGTCATGCATGTGAGGTTTCAAATATGAAACTGTTGGAAATGTATATATTTATAAATACGTGAATGTCCGGATTCGAACTCTTGACCACGGGATTGCACACATTACGAATGAGAATTAAAGTTAATAATTAATGTTAATTGATTACGATTAATTATTATACAAAACTCGAATAACGATCGTTAAGTATTTAATGGAAATGACTAACGACCGTTAAATGTAAAAGGAGAGAATATATGGTGAATAATCTTAAAATGTAAAAGATACGGATTCTCTTTTCTCCCTATGATGGCGGCCAAGAGAGGGCATACCAAGCCCACAACCCTAACTTGTTCCCAAAGATTTGTAAACACTATATAAACAAAGGTTAGGGTTAATGTTTTTCATAGCTTTTGCACACACATTAACCTAAAGTTTCTTTGTTTTCTCTTGCAAATTTCGGACAACAACATTCTTTTAGGGTGTTTTGATTTTGTTTTTCTAAACAAGGTTTTGTAGATCTAGCAATCTTTTAATTGCTTGTTAATTCGTGTGTACAAGAACGTGGTAGTAAGACACTATTCTTACACCAATTGGTTGAGTTATAAAATGGTAAGGATAACTCGTTAAACCACTTTGTCACATCCATTGAAGAGATCTACCAATTGCAAGAGGTACGTTACGCATTCTTCGCTAATTATTTATTTGTTATGATCTTAAGTCTTCATTGTGTACTCTGTGGTGTCTATATGTTTTATTGTATATCATATATCATAAACTCAACAATGCATCACGAGCCTTGTATAACAAGTAATTAATATCAAACACATAAATAAAATAAACATGATTGTGTTATTATTTGTATGCGAGATCTAGGGTTTGCAAAACCTAAACCCTAATTTTTGGGAGGCGTTTTGGTGCCCTAATTAGGGTTTTGTAAACTTCGCTTTAATTGGATTAGAAACCCTAGGTTGCATGCAATTTTATGTGTATTATGTAACTCTGTTATAATTGCATTAATTGTTAAGTGTGATTTATATCCATGATAATTACATGCATGTTTTATCATGGATCTGCTTTTATTGTATGTTTTACTTGATTAAGTGATATACACTAAAATTATGATAGATCTAAAATTGGGGAAGACCTCAATTATTATTATTTAATCAATTATGTGCTATGTGGTATGTGTTTGATTTCGACTCACGCAATCGATGAATCGATGCATGTGGCTCACTTTGTACGTTGCTGAAAACGGGTGAGAGTCTTAATTAAACATATACATATTGACAGATCTAGAATTGATTATTAATAGGATTTATCAAAATGTTTGCATGTGGCTAATTGATATGCATGACTTATTATTATGTTATGCATCCATTGTTTATTTGTTTATTTTTAAATACTTGCTTGTTTGTTATGTGTAACAAGGGTATTTTTATAAAAAAATAAAATGACCTAAACAATGGTGAAACATGTAATTTTTTAAGCATAGTAATCGTAATCGTTTAATTAATTGATTTTTATGCACAAAATAGCTAGAACGGCTTACCCATTATTGACAAACTTTGTGCGTCTTAATGGAGCTACCAAGTATTCCTATAGGTGTGCATAAAATCTTAAGGGTGATTTACTTTAAATTCTACGCGCCACTTTTGTGGTAATTATCCGAATAACTTGGGTCTTATGACTCATGCAACAGTAAGATATAGTGGGAATTAAAGGTAATTCTTTAATTGGTTGACCAATACCTCGATTAAAGTTTGATGATGAAAAGCTTAAACATTAAAACAAGGATATAAATGTTTTAATAAAACCTATGCTACGAAGATGAATGCATGACATCTTTGTACATATTTGATTTAACATCAAAAATTATTACCCTTAATTTAAGTTATATGCCATCCAACGAAACGGAAACACCTAAGATTACCTTTTATTTGCGTGAGAACGTGACTTAGATCGTAATCAAAGGGTAAAATATCCACGTGACATGAGAACGGGCATGGATGATTTTGCAGTTTCTTAAGTTGGACAACTTAATTGAGTTAAGCATTAAAACTGAAAACTCAAGGCATAAGATGGGATAAAACATGTTTACATGGCAATTGAAATTGGCTATATGTAAATCCCATAAATCTAGGAATTGCAATTGAAATTGGCAATTGAGCAAAAGCTCTACCATTTTGTATAAGGTTCATCACTAACAGATCAACTGACGTGATGAGATTATGACAATTTGGATCCTAGTTTTCAATAATAATTAAGTGGTTATATGAATATGAACCTTGGGTATTTAATTGTTTATTGAAAAGGAAAATTATCAAAATACTAATTATGGTTTTTGAACTTTTTCGTAGATGGCTCATCAACCCGAAAACTCTATGAGCTTAATGAGTTCTGCTTTTAAAGATATGATTGGAAGTGACAAGCTGACTGGCCCTAATTTCAATGATTGGCATCGTGCACTTAGGATCATCCTTCGTGTTGCCAAAAGACTTGAAATTTTGACTACACCTCTGCTAAATGCTCCTCTTGATATGGCTACTGCTCTTGAAAAAGAGGAGTATCTTGTTGAATATGAGAAGCATAATGATGTGGCATGTCTAATGCTTTCGGGGATGTCCGCTCAATTGCAAAACAATTTGAGCACTATCCGCCTATGAGCATGCTAGATGAACTCAAACGTATGTTTGAGAAGCCACCGCGGTGAACTATATGAACTAATTGAAAAGGTTCATAGCCGCAAGGTGAGGTTGGCAACTGTCTCCGACCACGTCCTCGAGATGAAACATCACTTGGACCAATTGGAGAAGCTCGGTTGTGGTTACTCCTAAGATGTGTGTGTCGGCCTCATCAATCACTCCCTTAATCAGGAACGATTTGGTGATTTTGTACGACAATATAACATGCATTGCACGGGGAAGACAGTGAATGAGTTACATGCAATGCTTGTAGACTTCGAGAAGAGATTGCCAAAGAAGGCTCCTACACCTGATGTACTAGCAATACAAGGTGGTAGGGTGAATAAGCCAAAGCCACAAGCAGATAAGAAAGGGAAAGGAAATGGAAAGGGGAAACAAGTTGTCATCCCACCAGCTCCTAAGAAGAACCCTGCAAAGAAAAAGGAAAATCCCAAGAAGGATTTAACTTGCCACCATTGTAACTCACTGTGTCACCGGAAGCGGAACGCCCAAAGATATCCGAATGAGTGCCTTGAATAAAAATAAGATGGTGCCTAGCTCATCGTATTTTTATGTTTGAATTATTTTCTTTTCCTCATAAGCAAAATTCCTAGATATATGATACATGATGTGGTACTCACATCCGTAATACATCGCATGGACTTATAGGAGCAAGGAAGCTGACCTGTGGAGAGAGATACTTGTACATTGGAAATGGAAAGCATGCAGTTGTCGAAGCAATAGGGACTTTTGATTTAGTGTTGCCTTCGGGCTTAATTTTGGAACTAAATAATTGTCATTATGCACCTTCAACTTTTAGGGTGTTATTTCGCTTTTGTTAAAAGATATTGGTTTTGTGCAAACTTTTACCGGTTATGGAATTTCGGTTTCTTTAAATAATGTTTTTATTTTAATGCAATTCCTATGCTTGGTGTGTTTGAAATTGATATGGATGGTTGTATATCCAATGAAAATAATTGTTGTATAGCATTAGCAATAAGAGAAAGTCGAATCGTGACTCTTCTTATCTTTGGCATTGTTGCCTTGCCCATATAGGCAAGAAACGCATGGAAAAGCCGCAACACGAAGGGCTTTTACAAAGGTCGATGATGAATCATTTGACAAATGCGAGTCTTGCATAGTGGGAAGATGACAAGGAAACCTTTTCACCACAAGTGAAAAGGGCTTCGATCTACTTGGATTGATACACACCGATGTGTGTGGTCCACTTAGACATGTGTCAAAACGTGGTGCTACCTACTTTAACATTTACGGATGATTTCGATCGTTATGGTTATGTTTATGTACTTAAACATAAACATGAAGTCTTTGAAACATTTAAGGTTTTCAAAAGTGAAGTAGAATTACAACTCGGTAAGAAGATTAAAGCTCTTCGATCCGATAGAGGTGGTGAGTATATAAGTCAAGAGTTCAAAGATTACTTAGTCGAGTGTGGAATTATCCTGCACTCACATCTCCTTATACTCCACAACAAAATGGTGTATCGAAAAGAGAAATCGTACTTTACTTGACATGGTACGATCAATGTTTGAACTTACGACTCTTCCTTTTACTTTTAGGATTATGCCTTGAAACCGCTATTCGCATTTTAAATATGGTTCCAACAAAGAAGGTTGTTAAAACTCCATATGAAATATGGACAAGAAAAGCTCCCAACTTTTCTTACTTAAAGGTCAGGGATGTGAGGCGCTTATTAAACGTGACTCACAAGATAAGCTCCAACCCAGATTTGTTAAGTGTATCTTTGTAGGATACCCTAAGGAAACTATGGATACTACTTTACTACCCGGTGAGAACAAAGTCATAGTGGCTAGGTATGGAGATTTCCTTGAAAGGAATCTCATATCTCAAGAACTCGATGGGAGAGTATACGATATGGAATATGATCAAGAAGATACAACACCTTCTCGAAAATACTAGCCAACTTCAAGAAGAGCCCGAAAGCTTAGGTGCTCCTCCGAAGTTGTTCCCATTCGTAGTCCGAAAGGACTATACGTGCACCGACCGTATATGTCTTAACGAGAGGTGGAGGAAAATATGGTTGGGGATCTTAATGAACCCGCCAACTATAAGGTCGCCATGGTCGATCCCGAAAAGGATAAATGGCGATTGCTATGAATGGGGAAATGCAATCCATGAAAGATAATGATGTTTGGATTGAAGTTGACCTTCCTCCCAATGCTAAAGTCATTGGAAGTAAGTGGATCTTCAAGAAGAAAACTGACATGGATGGAAATGTACACACCTACAAGGCTCGTCTGGTAGCTAAAGATTTTACTCAAACCTATGGCATTGACTACGAGGAGACATTCTCTCCTGTTGTGGACATAAGAGCTATTAGGATTCTCATAGCTATAGCTGCACACTATGATTATGAGATTTGGCAAATGGATGTCAAAACCGCTTTTCTGAATGGTCGTCTAGATGAAGACATCTATATGGCACAACCTGAGGGGTTTGTGAATCCACTATTTCCTAACCGTGTATGCAAGCTTAAAAGGTCCATTTATGGACTAAAGCAAGCATCAAGGCAATGGAATAAAAGATTCGATGGAGAAATCAAAAGTTTTGGATTTACTCAGAATCTTGATGAGCCATGTGTATATCACAAAGCTAGTGGGAGTCATGTTACTTTCCTTGTTATGTATGTCGATGACATATTAATAATGGGAAATCATATACCAAGCCTGAATGAGGTGAAAGCCTATCTTGGTAAATGTTTCTCGATGAAGGACTTAGGGGAAGCAGCATACATACTCGGAATCAAGATCTACAGGGATAGATCAAGGCGGCTAATTGGTTTAAGCCAAAGTGCTTACATTGACAAAATATTGAAGAGATTCAATATGCAAAATTCCAAGAAGGGACTTTTGCCGATGAAGGTAAATCATGGTTTGAGCAGAGAAGGTTGTGCTTCAACACCTGCTGAGGTGGCACGCAGGAAGAAAGTTCCTTATGCTTCGGCTGTAGGATCTATCATGTATGCGGTGCGATGCATAAGGCCTGATGTGGTGTTTGCTCAAAACGACCTACCGGTATCAACAAAATCCGGTGAAATTCATCGATCGTTGTTAAACATATTCTCAAGTACCTTAGGGCTACAAGAGATATGTTCATAGTGTATGGAGGAAATCCGAGCGGGACTTTACATTACGAGTTATCATGCGATGCATCCTAGAAGTGTGACAAAGATGATACGAATTCTCGGACGGGTTACATATTTGTCATCAATGGAGGTGATGTGGATTGGAAGAGCAAGAAACAGACAACACTTGCGATGTCTCGCTATGAAAGTGAGTACATAGCGCGCCTCGAGGTCGCCATGGAAGCCGTTTGGATAAGGAAGTTTGTTTCGGGCTTGGTGTTATGCCGTCGATTGAAAATCCTATTAAAGTATATTGTGACAATTTCTGCGCAATTACTTTTGCCCATGAACCCGAGTCATGAAGGGCACCAGACACTATCTGGACAATATCACTATGTTCGAGAGCAAGTCGAGATAGGTGAAATTGAGTTGCTCAAAGTTCACACAGATGATAACCTAGCAGATCCTTTAACGAAGGCCTTACGGTGAAAAACTTAATCATTTGTCCGATAAGTTTGGACTTCGCTTAGCTAGTAGTTTCATGCCCATCCGTGACTAAGTATTTTAGATAAAAGGATATTATAAACATTATTATTGAAATGAAATAAAGTATTTTGTTATGTTTATTATTCATTTATTATGATGTTATCCTATATTTGCATGTTTAAATCCTTGAATAACTTAATCTATTCTAAATAGTCCGTTGTCAATCAATAACATGGTAATGATATTGAATTAAGACAAATCTGAGTATTGGTTAGAATATACTTGAAAGTATATTGATGAGTAGCATGACTAATTTGGATGATATTCAATGAATTGAATATAGGAATTATCCCACCTACATGATGATACTTTATGGATCTTAGTCATTAAGTATATCATGAATATTTATCCTCGACTTAAGATACCGAGATATGTCATGAATGTAGTGCATTTTGTGAAGCAATCTAACGCTATACGTGAATCGGTAGTTATAAGGATTGTTTTCGAAGTGTTGCGAAATTTATGATTTCGCTTGTAGTCAAACGGATTTGTTTCATTCAAATTTATTTTGAAGTATAATACTCTTGGGCCCTCGTAGGGTTGCCAAGATGTTTGCATGGCCATGCCCAAGGTCTTCGGAATATGTTCGTAAGAGTTGGTAATCTTGATCAATCATATAAAACGAGAAATGAATAGTTAATTAAGAAATGAGTGAGATCCATATTCTTATTAACATGGTATTAGAAACAAAGGATGAATATGATGATGAATCATCGAAACTTGGTTTTCTCCGTAAAACCATACACGAGTTGTACCGTGGGCATTGGCGTGTTGCTAGACGCTAACCAATGTCATTACACGTTTTGTAAACATATCCAAGTGGGAGCTGTTGGAAATGTATATATTTATAAATACATGAATGTCCGGATTCGAACTCGTGACCACGGGATTGCACACATTAGGAATGAGAATTAAAGTTAATAATTAATGTTAATTGATTACGATTAATTATTATACAAAACTCGACTAACGATCGTTAAGTATTTAACAGAAATGACTAACGACCGTTAAATGTAAAAGGAGAGAATATATGGTGAATAATCTTAAAATGGAAAAGATACGGGATTCTCTTTTCTCCCCTATGATGGCCGGCCAAGAGAGGGCATACCAAGCCCACAACCCTAACTTGTTCCCAAAGATTTGTAAACACTATATAAACAAAGGCTAGGGTTAATGTTTTTCATAGCTTTTGTGCACACACATTAACCTAAAGTTTATTTGTTTTCTCTCTTGCAAATTTCGGCCAACAACATTCTTTTAGGGTGCTTTGGTTTTGTTTTTTCTAAACAAGGTTTTGTAGATCTAGCAATCTTTTATTTCGTTTGTTAATTCGTGTGTACAAGAACGTGGTATTAAGACACTATTCTTACACCAATTGGTTGAGTTATAAAACGGTAAGGGATAACTCGTTAAACCACTTTGTAACATCCATTGAAGAGATCTACCAATTGCAAGAGGTACGTTACCCATTCTTCAGTTAATTATTTATTTGTTATGATCCTAAGTCTTCCGCTGTGTACTCTGTGGTGTCTATATGTTTTATTTTATATCATATATCATAAACTCAACAGAAACATGTTAATACAAATAAGCCGTAAAAACATTTATTTATATTTTACGATATTCTTATGTTTTGTCGATAACAATCGTAAAATCATTTTAACGAAATAAATAAAATACGTAAAGCTTTGAGCAAATAGTTTACTAACATATTTTACTAAACATATTGTTGGGAATTATGTGAAAGTCCGATTATGCCGATTTTAATGTCAAGTGTTTCTCTTGAAGTGAAGTGGATTCACCAAGACTTATTCTCAATAAGTATAATAGTTAATAGTTTGTTTCATGAAGTGTTTATTCCGTGTTTAGTTTATTTAGTGTAGATATACATGAGCTTTATTAGGAAGTGATTGTGTATATCTTATTTAGTTTTATGATTATCGTTTCTTGGGAAACGGTTTAGCGATATTGTTTAGGTTCCTTATCTATAAAAGGAACACATTAGAAAGGTTTATGTACCGATTGAAAAACTCGCTTTAGTTAATATAAAGATCCATAGAGGATCAAGAAGTTCTTAGTTATTTGTTACTTGTGTTTATATTCCACGATAAACATTAGTAGTAGAGATTGTCTTTTATTGTGCTTGTGATTACATAGGCATACATAACGATCCACGAGCTCAAGATCTATCAAGGTGCGTATCTGTTTCAACAAGTGGTATCGAGCCTCGTGAGAGTCTCTACGATACTAAGGACAAGCTTTTTCTAAACACCCTTACAACCATAAGAAAAACATCATGCCCGGTTCGGATGTCGACATCGAACTCACCAACAACCAAAACTCCACCCATCTGCAAAGAACTCGGTCTATCTAATAGCAATGCTAAGTTTCCTTACCTTAAAAGGGAGGAATATGATCTTTGGGCTATGAAGATGCAGAACTGGATCTCCAACATTGATTGGAATCGTGGGGTGTAATTCGAAGGGAACAGTTTGAAGAGAACTACCAACGATGTCAGCGGTAATATGATTAATGTTCCTCCCAAACTATTTGAAGAGTTATTGGCGCTCGTAGAGAGACAAAGGTCGAACTATTCTTTTGCAAGCTATTCCCGAGGATCACTTGAGTGATTTTCACTTCATGCAAGATGCCAAGGATATATGGTTAGCTATTAAGGCGAAGTTCGGTGGGAATGAGGAGTCTAGAAGATCAAGAAGTCCATGCTAAGACAACAGCCAGGACTTTCGGATCTCTCAAGAGGAAGGAATTCACAAGGGCTATGATAAGTTTCACAAGATCTTAAGTCAATTGAATCACCATCTGATAAGCCGGATAATGATGATCAGAACTCTAAGTTTCGAGGTCCTTACCTCCATCCCGGCTACATGTGAGCATAGCTTTAAAAGCTAAAGGTGGTTTGGACATGATGACTTTTGATGAGCTTTATAACAAACTTAAAGCTCTTGAACATGATGTTAGAAGCCCTTTAGATCATCTTCATCGCTAGTCATATCGCATTTGTTGGAGCCTCTACTCCAAAGTCAAACTATTTTCCAAGCTCATATCCATCATCATCTAATCTCGCTCCTTCATCAAGCTCTCTTCCTAGATCCAGTGGAATTATGGAAGATGTACTTGGAACCTTTGTTGATTATGATCCTCGGCAGAACCGGCTTATGAGGATTTTGATCGTGGACCCGCTGACATGGAAGAGATGAAGTCAAGTGGCAAGTGGCCATGATTTCCATGGATATCAAGAACTTTGAGCGTAAAGTCGCGTAAGATTTGGGTTCAAAGGACGTGATCCAAGAAGGTTTGACAAAAGGAAGGTTAAATGCTTCACATGCCAACAGATGGGTCACTTTTCCAGAGAATGCAAAGACAGAAAGGCGGTGATGAGACAAGATACTCCACTTATCGCCAGATCGTAAGGATGCGTGAAATTCAAAAGGATCAACTGCTTTGGTCACTCTTGATAGCAATGTGGACTGGAAACAACATGAAGAGAATGACAATGATGGTTCGAGAATGTTGGGTTGATTGCAGTGTACTTTGAGGATAGGCATGATCGATTGCCTTGATGGGCATCTCTCAGGTACAAAACTGTTTGTTTGGTTGTAGTGAACGTTATAATGAACTCAAACAAGCTTATGATATTATGGAACCAAAATATAATGAATGCTATGTGGAAGTAGAAGCCTATAAACAGGCTTTAAAAACACTAGAAAGACAAAAGGTTTGGCTACAAAAGAATGAAATAGCTTATGGTGAGAAAATAGGTGTTTTAGAAAGAGATCTCGAATGTGCTACAAATGAGTTAAAATGGTCTGAGAAGTTAAGAGCGTATGTAGAGTCGAAAATCTAGAGCTTAAAGAAAAACTTAAGGAGGAAATTGCTAGGAATAATGAGTGGATGATGAATGGTAGTAAGTTAGCTAGTCTCATTTATAGCAGTCAAGCTCCCAATTCTGGTGGCTTTAGGTTTTAAGAAATATGTAGGCCTAGAAGCTAGAGATGACACACGAGATCTACACCAAGCAGCCTAGCACATTTTGTGAAAGAAGGTGACCTACATGTCGTTCGTGGACCAATTAGAGGTGAGCACATGCCCATTGACCTTTCCACTATTAATGACTTTGATGGATCACACCATCTCGTATGGCAAAAGTCAAAAGACTTGCTGACCTAATACTTCTACTAATGACTTTGTCTCTTGTGTTAACAAATGACAAGTCCTCCAAGCAAGGGTCTACAGAGTGTGATTCAAATGACAAGTCCGACCTTCCCAAGTCGACCTTCCCAAGTCTTCACCCCGCTCGCACCCAAGACTACCAATAAGCATGACAGAGTTGTTGCCAAGGAATGCTCTTCCAAGACAGTTTCTCTCAAGACTTGCTTTTAATTCTTTGCATAATAATTCGTTAAAACAATTCTTTTCATGGTTTTGGTTTGAATACTTCGCTTGTAAGAATACTTCTTTTGGTTTGAATAAATCTTCTTCGTAAGAAATGTTTTGTGTGTGGAAGTAAATCTCATTTAATTAAGGATTGTGATTATCATGAGCAAAGAATGAATAGGTGTGGTGATTCTAGGAAATCTAGACCAATGTGGACCAATGTTAATGATATACCACCTTATGTTCCACAAGTCGCTAATTATAATACTTCTTTTCCTTGAGAAGATCTTTTGGAAAACCATATGTTCAACCAACCGGTGAATATTTTAAAATGGTTTTGGCCTAGATATGTTAACCCTATGACTAATGGGAAAGGGTATTGGAATCTCTTTGTCAAGACCTCAAGAAGTTGTTCTTGGAATAAAAGCGAAACCTAAGTTTCATTGGAAACCCAAGAACAATAGTGGATCTTATACTTCTACATGGCACAACTCATATGATCCATAAGCGGTGTTCAAGTCAAGAATGACTTGAGCCTCCATAGTGTACTAATTTTTGTATATTTTTGTTGTTGTAGGATCATCCCTTAAGCATAAAGATGTTGGAATTGTTGTGAGTGGTTGTTCTAGAAGTATGTCGAAACAGGACATGATGCATATGATAAAAATTTGATAAATGTGGTCAAAATTCATACCGATGATAATGTGGCGATCATAACAAAGGCTTTTGAAGGACCAAGGTTTCAACACCTTGTGGTCCATATTTGCATGCTTAACCCTTAACGCAAAGTTTAAGGGAGGCATAGGCTCCTGGGAGGCATATGCCTCGGGGAGGATTTGTATAACTTTGCATTTTGCTTTGTTAATTTGTATATTTGATAGATTTTAACTAACTCTAACCCGCTAATGTAATTTTAGTGTGTTTCTTTGTTGGTTTGTGTATATTTCGTGTTTGTTTTGCGTAATGGTTGTTCCTGGTTAAATGAGATATGGTCATGAAAGCTTAAGTCGGTTTCACCGAATTCATTGTCTGTCAAGTGTGCTATTTGTTTCTGTGAAGTTGAAGTACTAAAGTGATATGATTCAATCAAAAGAAGTACGTACAAATAGATCATTCATTCATTAAAGAAACAGTTCTGACTTATGATTAGAGTACTAGCAACATCAAAAGCATCTACATGATCTAATAGTCCTAATCTATTACATATCATCTGCTCCAACATCTAAAGATGAGCACGATGAGCATGACCGCCACATCTTTCACACTAATAGTTGTTGGATATGCACGATCGCTCACATCTTTTGGGACTAAATGTCGGCTATGCCTTTGTGAAAGCATAACCAACTTTAATGAGATGCTAAGGATCAAAATGGAGAGGATGGATTGATGCAAACGAAGAAGTCAAGTCGATTGTGGCGAGAGAGATGAGAAGGAAAGATTTTCCTTTACACATCATCTACTCTTTCAATCATACATCAACTTACATCATTTTCCTTTTCCGTTCCTCAACACGATATGTGATGATGCACCAAACCCGATGCAGAGAGACCAAGCACCACCTTTCACCCATAGGAAGTGGTGGATTTTTGCACGTGGCCTCGTTGAGGCCTAGGTCTTTGAGGGTTGGGAGTAAGATGTTCCTCATTATAGGATTCATCAGAATCTTCAGCAGATATACTTGGTTTCTCAACACTTTCATCTTCTGATGAGGAGAGAAAAGGTGATTTCTTTGGTAATGGATATGGTTTTGGAAAATAGTGAAACCATGAATTGGTATCTTCACTAGATGATGAGGATGATGATAAGGATGTTGTTGTGAGATCTATGATCTCAGGTTTGGTACTCATAGTGACTATGGTTAAGTTTGAAGGATTGAAGGAATTAGGGTTTGAAATATTATTTGGGGGCTTTTGATGAAAAAGTCTATGTACATTGGGATTGTTTTATAACCGGGTTCAAGTGGTAAGAGAATTAATGCGTGTGGGTGAAACAGGTTAAAAGATATTCTTCAAGCTTGAGAGTAAGTCTTCTTTCACGATTGTTCTACTTCACAGAATGGTTCTCATTTCACCAAGTTATAAGTAAATCCAAGGAAAAGTAGAAGTCCACGTCATTCTTGGTCAACCTTGACCAAATTTGGGAAATTGTCTATTTATTCTCTAAGGCATAGTTTCGCTCAATAATACGTAATTCGATTATTACCTCATTAAAAACACTTCCTTTGTGCAAAATCCTAACCCTAATCTTCAAAACTCTCATGGTGCTTCAATTCAAACATGATCATAATAAGGTTGCTTTTCTTGGATCCGCCGAGGAGATGAACTTTATAGGCCGATGATTTCTTTCTTACTAAGATCAAAGATTGTATATGCATTGACACATTCTCCGGATGCTATATATGAAACTTTGATTACTCAATTTTGGGCGTCGCAGTAAAAGAGAGGTGATCTCGAGATAGTTGCAAGAGTTGATGGACAAGTTTATGTGGTGACAGAGAACCGATCGAAGACAACTTCGCTTGGATGATGAAAATGGTGTTTATCATTCGATTCTACAATGGTACTTGAAGGGCTTAGAGCTATTGGATATCTAAGTCCGAGGACGATATGTGGTTGAAAACAAGCTTTGCCCTATGAGGTTCTTAGTTCATACTTTGCTACAGTTGTATGAGCAATAAGTCCAGTGGATGGGACTGCCAACACAAATGGGATGTGGTATTGTTTGCTTATCTAAGGGTTTGACTTATAATTTCTCTAAGTATATCTTTGATAATATGGTAGAAAACATAACTAGGAAAACGGGTAAGTTTTTGATGTACCCTAGGTTCTTACAGATGATTTTGAATGTTTCTACACAAACTCGTGCTTTTCATCCCATAAGTGTTTTGACTTCTAAGTTATTTGCTACAATGAGGACTAAATTTGAAGGACACATTTTCCTTTGTTAGTCGCAATGTTACCTCGGAGAATGAGACCGCTAATGAGCTTAATGTTGTTTTATCTTCTTCCATTCCTCTTGATGAAAATCTTTCAGTAAATGATGATGAGGGTCCTTCTGTTGTTGTTGAGGCTTCTATACCTTCATCTAGATTATGTCCTAGTCCTGCAATTATACAAGTTCCTATTGCTGAAGTTCAAGTTACTATTGATGAAGTTCAGGTTAATGAAGTTCCATTTTCAACTGAGCAATCAGATGATGCTTCTGAGGATCCTATTTCACTTACATCATTATATGATCTAGTGAACAAGCTTACAGTGAGGTGACTGGTCTTAAGAAAGAACTTACGTAAACCAAGTCGTTTCTTGGTCGAAGGTTGTGGAATTGAGGCTAAAGTTGAACACTGGAGAAATTGCTAAGTCGGAAGGATAAAAAGATGTGTGGTTTCTTCCGAGGAGGAGGTCAAGAGAATCTTAATGAATCTCTTGATATATTGGCTGATGTGGCACTTAAATCTAATGTTCCTTCTTCTATTGCTAAATCTTCACAAAGAAAGGTGTCTAGTAAGGAGCCTATTCTATATACTAGCAAAAGACGAAGACATTCTTTGGATAAGGTATCTCACGACACATCAAAGGAGCTAAATATGAAGGATGTATCACCGATGGTTTAGTGAAAGAGGTTACTCTCGATGGTCAAACTTCATCTATACCGAATATTCAAATGTTTCACCTTGGTAGATGATGAAGAGGTTTTTCTTCTTTGGGAGAACGATAAGTTGAATGCTTCTCCGAAGTTTTCTACACCAGTTGAGGAATTGTCTCAACCTATTTCCTCCGATGTGGGTTTGATTGTTTCTTCCAAGCTCACATTGGTTCTCCGAAATTGGTTCTGCTGAGACATCTTCCGAGAAAGGACAGGATCCGTGATTGATGATTTCTTTGAAGTCGTAAAGTGACTAAAGAACAATATCAAGCTCAGTGGCTTGTTTGTCGATTATGAGAATATCCGTAAGAGTCGTGTTGTGGCTAAATTTCTTCAAGATCAAGATGCTTCGATTTGTCTCCGAAGAAAGTTAGAGCTTGATGCATTCTTTCCTATGATTACCGATGATCAATGGGATGGTTATATTTCTCAAGGTGCTTCGATCCCGATCTTGCAAAACTTATCTTAGGAGATTCTTTTAATGATGATGATTTTGTGGATAAAATGATGGCACTTGATAATCAAAGGAAGAAGGAATCACTGCACGCAGAAGAGCTCTTATTGAACAGAGAAATAAAGCAAAAGAGATAAACCTATGATGTTGCTCGTAAGAGGAATTATATGAGGAGAGTTGTAAGAATGCCGCTTTGTATAATTCGGTATGTCTATGAAGCAAATCATGACTTTATCGATGATGCTTTGATTAGACAAGATCATATGGTTATGAAATTCTTCTTACGGTTCTACTTCTTCTCATTTGGTAAAATGTGATTCAATAACCGATGTTCCTACAATGATGACGAGAGAACAGTTGAAATTGTGGATAGTTTTGATGATGTTTTGCCTTGGTGGTATCTTGATTGTTCCTTCCGATACAACTTCCGATGATACTCATTCTTCCGATAAGGATGTTTCTTTGAATCTTCTTTGGTTTCTTCCAAATGTTGTCCAGTGTTGAGTTAAGTGATTCTCGATTCAGAAACCGATCTACACCTTGACACCGATAACATTGCCGATATGGGAAAGCGAGTTTGGTTACAAGAAGTTCGATAGATTGGCTCGAAACATGCTTCAAGGAATACTACTTTAGATCTTAAGGTCGATGAATCTACATTTATTGAGGTTGGATCTGTTGAAGCTTTTCCTGAAGGTACTCATGTGGTTTTGGTTAATTGATTGCTGGAAAGCTTAACAATCGTTTATAGGTCGGATAAATCTTTTATTGAATTTAACTTCTTGAAGGATATTCTTCATTTGGTGAATCGACATGATTTGAAGATCTTGTATGAACATGTCATTCAAGATTATAAGTCACATCAAGCAACCGGTTCGGCTTATATTTGTTGGGAGATCTTCGAGTTATGTTTGATTCGATTCTCCACATGGTAAAGGGTATTCTATTTGGAAGAATTCTCATAAATGGGAGATTGAGAGTTGGAGATTTTATCCTCTGCTTGTGTTCGTGTAGTTCGGACTACACGTGGGATGATTTTGTGTATGCTATCGATAGGCTTTATCCTTTATCCGATATTTTTATGGAAAGATTGTTGAGACACAAGTTGGAAGTGCCTCCTAATTCGGTTGGAAATGATGACCTTCATGCTACTCAATTTGTTGGTTTGATTAAGAATCAACTTCTATCACATAAAGGTTCATTTTGATTGTAACATTTTGTAATCTCTGTAATATTTGTTTTGTTATTTTCTTAGTTAAAAAAAAAAAAAAAAAAAAAAAAAAAAAATGATTTTGGTTTTATCTAACTTTTATTGCGGTGTTTGTTGTATAATTTTGGTTATTGACTCACCGATATACTTTGGGTATATCAAAGAGTTAGCTAGTCCAAAGGGCTGACTTTGGTAAAGACACATCAAATCTGCTGATAGTTGTAATGATTTGCTAAAATCATAGGGTATGCAACCACCTATGCTTTATTCTTTGAGTGTTGTATGGTTTTCAATTCACCATGGTTTATTCCTGTTTGGAATCCAAGAATTGGCTAGCCCACTTGTATATGGCATGTGGTAAAGGCGTTGGCATTCCATATTTGGTTCTCAATTCACCAATTCTAAGAATTGACTAGTCCCGAGTAAACGGCTCTGGTAAAGACATTTCAAACCGCTTATATGGTTCTTTGGTTTGCTTATAAATCGATGGTTATCGATGTACCATAGTTTCTGAATCAAACATATGGCTACTCCAAGAGTGATGGCTATTAGAAGAGACATCAAATCCATTTATTTTCAATGATTCACCTCTCACAGGAGTTAACACACCGGATGTGATGAGAATAGTATGAAACTAATGCTTTTGATGTACCTTTTGTCATTTGTTGTCGCAAAGATATGGAGTTTCGTAGTTTCTTCATCATAGAGATGTTCTTTGGATTCTTTGTTGTTGTTGTTGTTCGTGTCCAATCCTCCGTGTTTGAAGATCTATCAAGAACCGGAACTTAACAAGTCAAATTCCGGTTTAGGGAGGATTGTTGGGAATTATGTGAAAGTCCGATTATGCTTCGATTTTAATGTCAAGTGTTTCTCATCAAGTGAAGTGGATTTACAAGACTTATTCTCAAGTATAATAGTTAATAGTTTGTTTCGCGGAAGTGTTTATTCCGTGTTTAGTTTATTTAGTGTAGATATACATGAGCTTTATTAGGAAGTGATTGTGTATATCTTATTTAGTTTTATGATTATACGCTTGGGAAACGGTTTAGCGATATTGTTTAGGGTTCCTTATCTATAAAAGGAACACATTAGAAAGGTTTATGTACCGATTGGAAAAACTCGCTTTAGTTAATATAAAGATCCATAGAGGATCAAGAAGTTCTTAGTTATTTGTTACTTGTGTTTATATTCACGATAAACATTAGTAGTAGAGATTGTCTTTTATTGTGCTTGTGATTACATAGGCATACATAACGATCCACGAGCTCAAGATCTATCAAGGTCTGTGTCTGTTTCAACACATATAAACCATTAAACATGTTTAGTTAAATAGTTTATATAAAACCAAAACAATTTTTATAAAACACTTACAAGTTACAAGTAACTTTGGTTACTTACACTTTATGAATATACATACTAGTTCAAATATATCTTGTAATATATATGTGTTGGGTAAACCATGATCCATAACCCACGCCCATGACCCATGTGCATATACATCATGCATAACATCATGTTGGGTTAAACCCATGACCCATGATCCATTGTCTATATACATTGTATCTAGTTGGGTACCCATGACCCAAAGTCCATGACCCATCGTGAATTCCCATAACCCATCACCCGGTCTGTAACCCAAGACCCGGACTATTTTCATCAGACAGTCGGATCCCTGGGTTTATACTAGCCGGATCCCTTTGGGAAGGGATCCGGTGGATCCGGGTGAACAGCAGGCACAGTTGCCTATAAATAGTGAGCCATTTCTTCTTTGTTGCTCACCTCTATTAGATATATCTTCTCTTTATGTTCTAAACTCTCTAACCTCGGATATGAGGATCTTATATGTAGCTTTTCTCTTTGTGATTCTCTAGGTTCCTCTTAAAGGAGAGATCACGACCTCTTGAAGACTTGCAAGCTCAAAGTCATGAGTTGCTAAGCTTCATCTCCATTAAGACCACTGAAGTAAATCCTCTCGATGTTTCTTCTCTTCCTCCATTAGTGTGTTGTGTAGTTGAAGGTGTTGGTGTGTTGTACTAATAGGTGTATTCGATATGGGGTGTGGAAGTGTGTTGTGATACTTGGTGTGTAGGGTGTTGGTTCCTCCATTGTAATGAAACCCGATATCTAGCCTTGTACCGAATAAAGTGTAAGCGACGTAGGTTTGGTTCTACCTTGTGTGAAGAACCCGATATTTAGCTTTGTATCGGATAAAGTGTAAGCGACGTCGTGAAAGCTTCTCTGACGGTTAAAGGAGCTTGTGGTGTGTAGTGACTACAAACTCTCGAGTTAGGTACTCGGAGAGTGGAGTAGGGCAAGGAATGTGTCCTTGTAGCGAACCACTATAAATACTTGTATTGTGGTTGTGTATCTCTTTCTATCTTGTAGCATAGTTTATATATTCTTATAACTATCAATATCCAACACACACTCAAAATAGATTGACATAAGTCGATTGAAATACTTTAAAGCGAAGTTTTAATTGGTAAACCCCCTTCTAGTTTTCTACAAAACCTATTTTTTTTTAAACATAAGTACTTACATTCATTATGCAACATTTTATTAATTTTTATTTATCTATACTCACATTCAAATGGAGCCTCCATTATATCATTTTTATTTTATGCACAAATATTTAATGTTAAATTTATATAATAATAATTTATCTTTTTATAATATACTTTCTCTTTCTTACGTCAAAATTAAAATCAAAATCCAAATTCAAATCTTACTAATGCTTGGTATATATTGATTCTTTTTCCAGACAAGATTTGATTCCTAAAATTCTCATTTTTTTAAAACGTAACTAGATGGGTTAGTTTTGGAAATAAATGAGTAGCGTTCAACAAATTAAAATTTTGTCATTCAATCACAACTACACATTATTTTTTATATAATTAATATATTATTATTTTATAGCCTTTTAATTTCATTTAAATCTTAAAATAATATAAAACCTTTTATTCATATTTTTAACCCAATAAAACAATTAACTTTTACATTTTCTCTCTTTTACATCAAATATAAATTATAAACCCATCTACAAACCAAACGGGCCCCAAATTCAAATTTCTAATCCTAAACCCGCGTACATACCAAACCAGCCCTAAATATATAAATCTATATTGAGTCCAAATCCTAATCATTTATCTAAATCCTCAAACTAAACTGCACGTTGGATTTGATTTTGGATTAAGATTTGGATTTGGATTTGATGTAAAAGAGAAAAAATATTTGATAGTATTAATTATTTTATATAATAACTTTGTAATAAAAAATATTATTATTTAAAATAAATGTAAAGATAGATGAAAGAAGAATAGTACATGAGGCCCAACAAAAAATATTGACATATACTAAAACCTACCTAATTACTTATCGTTCAATCTTTGATTGATGAATCCATTCATACTCTCAAAATATACAACCAAAAAAATGTTTAATATCACGTCAAACCAAAAACCATACCAAACACACCTTTGATCTAATTCAAATCCCAAACCTGCCTACAACCAAATGGGCCCTAAAAGTAGGGGTATATATGTAATCTTTAATCCAAAAAGCCTCAAAGAATTTTAAACCCTTCTTCCTTGAGATGTTAATAGGAGCTTTTTGGCCAAATTAAAAGCTTTAGGGGGCTTTTGGTTCGCTGAAATTCATTGTAATTCATTGTAATTGTAATATGAATTACATTCCAATCGTGTTTGGTTGGCGAGGTGAAAAGAATTGTAATTAAATTAAATTACGTGTTGTTTGGTTTGCATTGTAATTGTAATCCAACCACGCAATTACATCAAGTGATGGAATCCAAATTACATAGGTTGTTGGATGGAAATTTTGAATTACGTTGTTATTATCAACATATTATTATTATTATTATTATTATTATTATTATTATTATTATTATTATTATTATTATTATTATTATTATTTTATAAACATCACTTTATTAGAAATTCATAGGATTTACAAAAAAATTAGTGGGAGCCGTGATACTATCCGAGCCCCCACTCCTCTAGCTATAGCAAAGCTAATCCCATCGAAGATATGATAATAATAATATTATTATTATTATTATTATTATTATTATTATTATTATTATTATTATTATTATTATTATTATTATTATTATTATTATTATTAGTACTTTTTTTAATTATAACATCACTTTCATTAGAAACAAAACCATAGGATTACAAGAAATTAGTGGGGAGCCTCAAACAACTGGGCTCCCACACCTTTAGCAATAGCAAAACTAATCCCATCAAGATATGAGTAAAGACAGACGCCCAATGTATTGAGTTATCGAGAACTTCCGGATCCGCTTAAGTAAGGTCACCGCATCTGCCTCAAGTTCCCCCAAGGAGAAAAATGAGAAAGGGGTGAACCCATATCCAATATCCGCACATTTAGCTCCGTACTTGACACGCTTACGTTTTGAGGCATCGATCACCACACGACCTGGCACAAAATCAATCATACCAGTTTGTGTGAGGGGAGACGACCCCGTCAAATCAACACATACATCATGCCCTCCATCCCAGGAATAGAGCAAGATATCTGCTGGTCGTAAGACTTGCTCCCTTTCTCCACCCAACCCGATATCGACCTCTTTACGAGCCGAGACCCCAGATCGAGAACATATATCAACCAAAGTATCGCGCACCATGTTGTGTCGATGTTTAATATCAATAGTGCCAGTACACGATACATCATGGTCCCCATAAATATCCCCCATGAAAACCTTGTAGCAAGCTAAGCACGGCATCTGAACAGAGAAAAGGGGAACGCCTAGCCGATAACATAATACGCACCTGTAAGTTCTGGCATTCATAGTATGTCCCAGTCCAGATATCGGAACCACCCTAAGCCAGTCTGAAGTGTAGTCCTCCTTTTGCGACCTCTAGAGTGCCATTTGTCGAGGAGATAGGCTAAATGTGGATTAAGCCATTTGGGTTACACGTGTGAAATATATATCTGCCAATTTCTTCATGAGTTTGGGGGCAGCGATCTCATCCGGGTTACTCGAAGGTCAATCTCCATTTTCGCATTAAAGACGCCTGTGGCCTCTTCAAGGAAGGTCCAGAAGTTACAATATTAGAATGTCTGAGGAGCTCAGTCTGTAGTTTGGCAGATTGAAGTCTAGATGCAAGGAATGCATAATTCAAGGCATCCCCTGCTGAATATACCCCAAGCCCCCCGAATGTAAATGGCAGGGTGACCAGCCTCCACTGCCAATCACCAAATCCAGGCCCAGAAGCAGTAACATTGCGTTCCAAAGAAGAACGCAGTGCCGCATCAAATGCATTGTGATCACGCTCAAAGACCCTAGGAGAACACATGCGCAGAGAAATATAACTTTGAAATGCCTAAGACAAGCGCCAAGGAGCAACAAATCACATTGGGGGTCCTTAAGCTTAGCAACGGCATCCATGAGCTCAGTAGTTTTAGCAACCCTTTTCATAATAAGCTCACTGCTAAAATCAAAGTCTATGCTAGCCGCCCACCCAATAATTTGACACCATGCAGCAGTCTAGCAATATTAGGCGGGAAAACACCCGTAAGCATGCCTCTAGGGTCTTCCTTTGGCCAAAAAAACCTCAGTTTTATCAACATTGAGATGCAGGCCGCGCCGTGGTCCATCCAACATAATAAGCTCTAAAGCCTTCCCCACAACCAAGGTATCTACAATAATAGTACCATCGTCTAGATACCAAGCTTGAAGGGAAAGACTAAAAGAGTCTCTAATCTTACATATCAAGGGATGTAACACAAGAGCAAAGAGAAGAGGTCCAAGTGGATCACCTTGTTGTACTCCCTGGTGCGACCATAACGTCTGTTCTCCATAATATAATCTAGCTGGGCTTGAGTAACAAAATTCCACCCAACGTGAAATGGCAGGGCAACGCAGACGAACCTCCTGTAGCATGACATCACAGTCCACCAAGTTGAAAGCGTTTTTGAAATCCACCAATAACATCGAAAGACCTTCTTCGCCACCTCGGTCCTCAATAAACCTATTCACGGCATGAAGAATAGCCTCCCCCCCTCCAGGGACCCCAACACCAAATTGGAGATCATTTAAATAACCATCAAAGGAGTTGCCAATCATAGAAGCACCAACCTTGGAGACTAAACGCCTAAAGCGGTCCCCACAAAGAATGGGACGGATACCACCTCCGGCTTGATCGGTGGTGTGAGCGGGGCACTAGCTATATACTCACCCAATGCCCTAGGGCATTTACCATCAAGAAAAAGATTCACCACATGGGTGATAGAATCGATTAACTCGTCGGAAATAGCCACAACAAAGACCGCTAAAACAAATCAAAAGGTGTTGGGCGCAAACCATCTCGACCACAAGATGTACCACGGGAAGCTCTTGATCATGTCAAGGACCATAGCAGGAGATGCAATGAGGTTATGATGATCAATAGGTATATCCGACATGGAAGGCGCAGACTTGAAGGGGTGCTTAGCTTTTAAGTCCTCAAGAGTGGTATCATTATAAGGAGCAACACCCGAAGAAGAAAGAACTCGGACAACCGCAGTATAATGGCCATCACAGATCTTCCTCTTACATTGCTTGAAATTACGTTCACCCAAGTCCAAGTTTTCCTCATCAATATTAGACCATGCGGGGGATGGTTTAGCTAAAACCTCTAACAAGTCAGAACTCCCACCGACGCGTTCCCAAGAGTGAATGGCGTTAGCGATATATTCTTCTTGGCGTTGGCATTTAATGGCGCACCTACACTCCATGTTACTCCTCATGCAAAAGGTTCTAAGGAGAAAAGAGGCAAGACTAACAGGCTAACCCAACAAGAAATCTCCCCAGGTGTGCAGATCACCTTATCAAGAGCTCCTTTCAAAACGCGAGAGAATCCCAACCGACACTTTGAAGGATAGATTTGACGGTTGCAACCCTTTATTATTATTATTATTATTATTATTATTATTTTTTTTTTTTTTAAACATCACTTATTATTAGAAACATCACTTGGATTACAAAATTAGTGGGAGCCTCAAACAACTGGCTCCCACACCTTTAGCAATAGCAAAACTAATCCCATCAAGATATGAGCGACCAAGGCCCAATGTTTGAGATATAGAGAACTTAGGATCCGCTTAAGTAAGGTCACCGTCGACCTCAAGTTCTCCTAAGGAGGAAATGAGAAAGGGTGAACCCATATCCAATGTCCGACATTTGGCTCCGTATTTGATGCGCTTTACGTTTGGCGGCCAATCATCGCACGACCGCACAAAATCCATCATACCGTTTGTGTGAGACGACCGTCAAATCAACACATACGCCCCGCCTCCATCCTGTGAATAGAGCAAGATATCTGGCGCCGTAAGACTTGCTCCCTTTCTCCACCCAATCCAATGTCAACCTCTTTACGAAATGAGACCCCGGATCGAGAATGATATCAATCAAAGTGTCACGCACTATGTTGCGCCGAGATATAGGATTTATAAAAAACTAGTGAGAAGCCGAGATATTATATGGGCCCCCACTCCTTATTATTAGTATTATTATCAATTATTATTTTTCTTATAAATATTATTATTATTATTTTTATTTTTTTAATAATAATAATAATTATTATTATTTATTGTTTTTATTTGTATTATTATATTTAAATTATTATTATATTAATTTTTAAGTTTTATAAAAAAATTGAATCACATTACATTGCAAGTCAACTAGACACATCAACATATTTCATCAATTACAAATAAAACACATTACAATAACAACGCATTCCAATTATTTAAATTATAATTACATCACATTACAATTCCTTTAAAATATCCTCGTGAACCCAACGCCTGTGGGCGGATCTATTACCACGATGTGGTATGCGTGCATACCCTGTGATTCCTTGTCGTAGTGTATAAAAACTGAGTTTTGGAATTTTGTTAATCGAGATACAAAGAGTGCATACCCAGCGAAAATGAGATGCATACCCTAATCCGACTTGCCACTTTTGATTCATGTAAATGATCAAATAAATAGATTTAAGATGAAAATAAAGAAGAACAGTCGCCGGAAATAAGGAATATGGTTGGCTCGGGGAAGAAGGTGAATATTATTATAGCATGAATATTAATAGACCCACTTTAGATGTGAATGTCCACTTAGAGCATCTCCAATGTAAGCATCAAATGTACTTTTTGCACTAAAATAGTGCAAAATGTATCAAAATCCTTCTCCAATGTAAGCATGAAACCTTGCACTAAAATAGTGAAATAAATAGTAATCAAGCAAAAAACACTATATTTAGTGTAATATTATTCATTGCACTAAACATTATTATTTGATTTAAAAAGCCATTACTTTTAATAATTCTTCGATAATTCACATATATGATAAAAATAATTCATCCAAAATATATTTTTGATATGTACTCGTTAACACAATCAAAATGAACCCGATATTGATATATTTTAGTTAATCTTTTTATTTATTTATTGTATAATTATGTATATTACTTGCTTTAAAGTACATTTAGTGTAAGATTTAGTGCTAACACATTGGAGTAAAACTTTTTTAATGCAAGCATATTCTTTAAATATGCTTATTTGGCACTATAATAGTGCAATTTTTTAGTGTATAACCTACTTTAATATTTTATATTGAATAATTACTCAGTACTTGTTACTAGTATTACTTCCCTAGTTCTTTTGAACAAATTTTATTTATATTTTGTTGAGTGAGTTATGTTTTGTTTAGTAAGTTTTTAATAGTTTATCTATGCAACAATAGTTTATGCATCCAACATTTTGGGTTTTTATTTGTTTTGGGTATGACTTTTCTGTTATTCCGATTTCTTTTAAATGGTTTAACTTTCTTTTTGGATTTGAAGGTTTGTTGATTTAACACTATGATTTATTGTTTAGATTTGATCTTATTTAATTTAGTGATTCACACCTAAACCACACCAACAGTTTAGAATAAACAAAATATATAAGCCAAAATAATTTTATATGACTCGCAACTGTAAAAAGGGACATAACCCGAATCTTTAAAAAAAACCCGACCCGAGAACTGAACTATTCACGCTATTAAAATAGTGCATACCCTCATTCCGAATCCTAGATCCGCACTGCCAACGCCCCATTAATTATTCATATCAAATAAAATCTGTTTATTGTAAGAACCTTTTTTTAAAAATAAAAAGTTACTAGCTAAAAAAAAGCTTTCAAAAAGCTAGTGCCAAAAATTACTCCGTAGTAAAAGTTACAGTAAGAAAATCCGGGTGACTTGTTCAGTCAAAGGCAAATAAGATCACGTAACTAAAACGATAATCTAAGTTAAAACTGTACTCTGAAAAACTGTTTTGCTTAAAAATATCAATTCAAACGTGCTCTCCGAAACTTGTGGAAGACAAAAATTGGAGCACATCTAAATACTTCTGAACCCTTCTGCTTTCCTCACACTCAGCTCATCCGTGTGCACAACAACTGTTTAAAAGGTTTTGTTATTATTTTATATATAATACTAGTATTATTTTTAGTAAAATATTTATGTTTATCATATGTATATATTGATTGTTTTATTTTCGTTTGCTATCTACAATGATGTGATCGTGGGATTGAGATTCTATGAAGTTTGTATGAACATGACCCGTCATGTTTACTCATAAACAAAACTGTGGGGTCTTCTGCGGACCGGTCTTTCTTATATTTGTGAGGAAACATGACCGGTCATGTTTATATTAACTTGAGAGAATCCCAATCCTGTGATCGCGAGGTTTGCATATTAGTTGAGGAGTTTGGATTTTCCTTAGTTGTGTCTTTGTTCCAAGAGCATGGATCCTTCTCTGTTTACCGTTCTTATTAGTTTATAGTGGTGGTGTGGAACTTGTAACTCTTCAGTCTCTGCAACTCTGTAGATGACATAACATAAATTATATAGTGTTGTACTTTTCTGTGCTAAAACTTTTGTTTGTATATAGTTGTTTGACGAAGTAGTGGTAATTTGAAAGGATACTAAAATAAAAATTTAACAATGAAACATGATTAATCAAAGGCTATGTAGGTAATAGTGTGTTTTGAAAGCTCCAGCTATTTTTTTAGAGGTTTCATTGAGTAGGGGTTTTTTTTTTTGAAGCAAACCTTTAATGTAATTTTAAAGATATCTATTATTTGTGGTGCAAGTTTACAACTGTTAATGCATGTATAACACCAAATGCTTGCACACATTGGGTACGACTAATCCAAAAGCCCGCTCGTAAAAGATTGACATTTTGGATCTGATTTCACATACCCTTAGAAGTTAAGAATGCGTATTATTGTGTTACACTTTAAGCTTTTGCTATCGAATCATTAAAGGAATCTCTGCTGTCGAAACCATTATATTATAACTCGGTTCAAATCATCTTTGATGAATCCAAAGCAGAGCATGTTGTTTCCTATGCTCTATATTTTCATTTGTGGAGTTTTGTATACCCTGAGTTTATGAATGCGTTTAGTGTTTTCTGAGTACTTATTGGAGAGTCTCCCTTAGGTTATGTGGGTTTATTGCTCATTATCAGACTATATTCAATTCATTTTTTATCGGACTATGAATAAGTATCTATGTTAAACATGTTTACATGTGTGTTGTGGATTAAAAAAAGTTCTGAAATGAGTTGTATTATGAAACGATTGATTCTGTAAACATATGCCTCCTTCCCTTCTTTTGCGATTGTGGCTGTGTTATTGAGATTTCATTTCATGTGAGTTATACTAGTACAACAACAACTACAACATATCCAATCCAGCCGGAGCGGGGTATGGGAGTATGGGAGTTCGGTTATACTAGTAATAACTTTATTTGGCATCCATATCCTCTTTTTCTTCACTATGATTAATATGAAAATTTACGTTTTTTTTTCTTCTTTCTGTTGGCAGTTCAATAGAAATATGGCCAGATTTCCAAGGTTGAATAAGGGTGCTAAAGCTCTTATTGCAGCAGGACTTATTGGAGGCGCTGGCCTCTTTACTGCTTCTAATGTTCTTTACAATGTTGAAGGAGGTCATAGAGCAATCGTATTTAATCGTTTTGTTGGCGTGAAAAACAAGGTAGAAGTCTTGTTTCAAGTAAACATAGTTGCAACCCTTATGCTCTAGACAGTAGACACAATTTAGCGAAAGTAAACTATAGCTGCATAGTTGGTTCAAGGAGCTCGTATAGTCGTATGGCCATCGTTATCAATCATGATGACTGTATGTGCAGGTTTATCCTGAAGGAACACATATGTTAATCCCATGGTTAGAGAGACCTGTCATTTATGATGTTCGTGCACGCCCACATCTTGTTGAGAGTACATCTGGGAGTCATGACCTCCAAACGGTGAGTTTTGCTTTTTAATCTCAATCAATTTGTCTAAGAAGAATGTCTCTTACTCATTTACATACTTTGACATCTTCTTTCTACAAAAGAAAATTCATGTCTTAGTATATTTGTTCTATTTTCGTCATGCTGTATTATTTTGTTTCGTCGGTGATATCTTCTCTGTTCAACAGTAACAGTTTTAGGTCCTACTTATATTGTGGAGGGTAAATGAAGATCTGGTTTACGGATCTATTTTAAAGATGGGAAAATGCGGTCGGGCAGGTAGGGCAATGGTTCAAAACATGTAAATTTTAAGTACTAGATGGGTCGGGTTACGCACAAACACTTTGGTCAAATTTCTTAATAAAATGTTATAACTACCTCACAAATTAAATAAGATCATAAAAAGTTCGTTTTAAGTATTTTAAAGGAGTTAGGATATTATATAAATAAAAAATTACACTTTGGAAAAATGTCACCTGTTATACATAACCCAATGTGACTAACTGTTTGGAAAAATGTCACCTGTTATACATTTTATACGATGTATTTTAATCGTGAATATACTAGTTTTGGCAATCGTTTCTAGTTTGTTATTCAGGTGAATATCGGTCTTCGAGTCCTTGTAAGGCCTGAGCTTGATCAACTTCCTACAATCTACCGTACTCTTGGCCAAGACTATAATGAAAGAGTACTGCCATCAATTATCCATGAAACTCTCAAGGCTGTGGTTGCGCAATACAATGCTAGCCAGCTCCTCACCCAGAGAGAGGTTAGCAACATAATTCATTATTGCTACACACAACGTTTGCTATACTCTTGGTCTAATTCTTTATTGTCTTAGGAAATGATATCAGTTTAGTTTTTCACTTTTCCAGAATAGTATTTTCTTTCTAGCATAAAGGCATGATTATCTGAACATCCTTTCACATTTCTACCAGAGGTGGAAAAGTGTCAGATTGTGGTCAAACCTAGTAATACAATGATATAAGAGGTTTTAGACATTCAACTAGACGTTTAGTGACTTTCAAACCATTTGACTCTTTGCCTTTGTACTTTTGAAGTTGCAGTATATAGCTTGACCCGTTTCAAACAAAAGATAACCCAAGTTGACTCATTTATAGGAAAGGGTCAATTAGGTCGAAATTGCCACCTGTAATTTTTATAAAACATGCATTACTGTTTATCATTTTCTAATTGAAGATGAAGACTTTATCTTCGAAGCATGGGATATGAATTTTTGCTGAACCCTAAATCAAGTACATGGGCATGCAGCACTGACGGTGTCACTGAATTTTATACTACATATATAAAGGGATTCTGTATTTAAACAATTCAGAGTGATATTGGTTAAATTTTGTTAAAAACATTGAGATATCAGAGCTAAATTTTTTAGCAGAACATGCCTTGTGGCTATGATAGATATGAACTGACAAAGCCCCACAACAAATTCTTCTTTGATCTTTTGGACTGATATGTGTCGTTTGCCTCTAGGTTCTATATTAACTTAGACACAGAAATACACACCACTGTATCGTAAAGATTAAAGAGGGAGTTTTTGACCAGTTTACCTGTTAATGAGTTGAATAAGGTCACATTTTATCTCTGTTATGTTCTGTTAGTGAAAATATTTGTGTTTTGGGTGACTAAACCATTAATGGTATTTGCAGAAGGTTAGCCGTGAAATACGAAGACTTGTAATTTCTAGACTTGCATCATTTAACATTGCCCTTGATGATGTGGCAATTACAATGCTAACCTTCGGGAAAGAGTTCACACATGCTATAGAGGCTAAGCAAGTTGCAGCACAAGAAGCCGAGAGAGCCAAGTTTGTTGTGGAGAAAGCTGAGCAAGACAAACGCAGCGCCATTATAAGAGCTCAGGTGAATCATGATCCTCAATTTATATCCGGTTCGATGTTTTAGAAAAGAACTATATTTCCGCACAACAAGGTATACTTTCTGAGGTAGGGAAATTGGTACGGGTCAAAATGAGTCAGAATTGCTGCGTGAATGTGACTGTCAAAATGTCATCTTCATTAAGCATGGCTAAATGGGGAGATTGGGCAGGTTAAATTAAAGCTTCAAAACATGTTGGACCACGTTGCTATCACTTGTTTGTATTTTTCATCTGTGATAATCATAAATGTGCAAACTATGATTTTAGTTATATCTTATCATGAATGGAATCTAATCATAATAAAGCATTTTAGGAGCTTTTATGCCATCTCAATACACTTGGGATAAATTTCAAACTTGTTTATTTATATCCAAAATGTTGTAAATGGGTCAGAAGTGGCATCTATATCTAAAATAAATTTGATTGTTTTGTTATATGGAGTTTTTAATGTGTATTTGCAATTATTTTTCTTTCAATACCAGGGTGAGGCTAAGAGTGCGCAGCTGATTGGAGAGGCTATTGCCAACAACAAATCGTTTATTGCCCTCAGAAAAATCGAAGCTGCAAGGGACATAGCTCAAACAATAGGGAAATCTCAAAATCGTGTGCTACTGAACTCGGATGAACTTTTGCTAAACCTCCAATCGTTTAACCTTGAAAAGAAGTGAAATGGTGACTCTTCTTGAGCCATGTTACTTCACCAACGGACGGCCACTAGTAAATAATGTAGTGGGAAGCGGCATTTTTTTGCTGTTGTTAGACCACGTTTATCTTGAATAAAACAAAACTTCTTTTAGAGTTTAAACTATACATTACTTTAAATGGCGTTTGTTAGAGCATAAAAAGCGTAAATCATTAGTGTAATGTCTTTTATGTAATTCAGTAGTAGTTGGTAGTTGGGTATTTAATAATACGTTGTTTGTTTTGCTTAATATCCTCGCAACATTTGTATAGTTGCGAGGGGAGCAAGAGTTCCAAGGGTTGAAACATATAGTTGTAAGGGTCTAAATACCCTTCACCACCTCCTTTTGAGATGTGTGTTAATGTCATAAAAGTTTTAATACTTCTCTTTATCCTCTCTCTCTCTCTAGCTTTCTAGATTAAGAAGTGTTCACATTCACTCTCTCACTCTCTCGATTAGAATACATTAAGGATAATTATGGGACAACATTTGGTATTAGAGCAAGTGTATGATAGATTAAGAGATTGTAGTGATAGTTTTTCCAACTTAAATCATCATTAGTTTTCGTTTCTTAATCCATTTTTTGCTTAAAACTTTTGGATACTCTAAAAGTTTTTGATTCATTTTTTTTGGTTTGATCATTTCTAGTGGTTAGATTTCAAAAAAAATTGTTGGTTAAGCTTCCTATGGATTGGTTTTAAGTTTTCATTGGATTAAAATTGGTATTTCACGGTTAGAATCGAAGATTTTGGCTTAAAAAGGTGAATTTTTGTTAAGTGTTTTCGAAAGTCTCGCAAGATTTTGTTCTGAGACTTCGTTCCTTCCAAGGGTTCGAGTTCCAAGCATTGGAAGATTAGGGGTTCACTTCCAAGGGTTCTATTCCAAGGGTTTAGTTCCGAGATATTTGTTCCAATGATTATATTTACGAGCTAAACTTCTGAGCCAAGTGATTTAAGGTTTTTGTTACGAGACTTATAGGTTACGAGACTTCGTAATTTTTGTCACATTACGAGGTAGTTATGATATTTGTGTCAAGAATTAAGTTTCGAGACTTGTACTTCCAAGACTTGTTACTAAGGTTTTGTTACGAGCTTTATCACTTTTATTTGTTCCAAGGCTTGAGTTCCAAGACATGTTACAAACCTTGTTAAGAGACTTGGATTCCGAGACTTGTTACTTTGTTTTGTTACAAGCCCTAGTAGTTAAGAGATTAGCTCCAATACTTTTTGTTACGAGACTTCTAGCTTTTCTAGCTTTACAACACTTACGAGACTTGAGTTCCAAGGTTGTTAGTTCCGAGATTTACATTGCAATTGTTCCAAGGCTATTTTGTTCCAAAGGTTGCTTAAGAGACTTCACGTATCAACATTTATCACGAGACTTTGGTGTTCCAAGGTTGATTATTCTACTGATTCGACACTTCTTTCAAGTGTGAATATCACGAGATTTTAATCCTGACTTTGTTAGTGTAATTTTTGTTGTTCCAAGAATCTTAGTTTACCTTCACTTACAAGATTTGCAATTATACCAAGATTAACAATCACGAACTCATACACACACTACATCTTTCACTTAATCACATCATATCAAATATCCATAATCTATAATTAACAATGTCAACTTCTAGAGATGCATTAGCTCCGGGTAGTGATGAAGACCACCTATGTTGTATCGGGGAAATTATGCTCAACGGTCTTCACGTTTAATGAATCATATCATGCGTTTCAAAGAACGTAAGTTGTTACTCAAATCTATCAAGAAAGGACCGTATGTCACGAGAGAAATTGTTGATACCACCAACCCTGGTCACACAAGGCTTCAAGAAGAAGAAGATTTGGATTCAGCTAAATTGGGTCAGTCGACATTCGTGCAAAGAATCTCTTACTATTTGGGTTGAGTGATGAGATCTACAATGCAATTGATAATAATCAAACAACTCATGGTCTATGTCAAGCTTTGAAAGGTTGATGCAAGGAGCTGATGTTGGTATCCCAACTCAACAAACTCTTACTTTGTGGAACTATCAATTCTTTAAAGCAAAACCCAATGAAACCCTTGAAGACTCATACATCCATTTTAACAAACTCATTAATGAATTGAATAATCACAACCCGAAATGAATAAACATGTGAGCACAACATCATGTTTCTCACAAACCTACAACCAGAGTGGAGACGCTTCACAATCTCAATCAGACAGAATCACGATCTTACCAAGCTTGATATCAACAATATGTTTGATCTTTTGATGCATAATCAGGAAAAGGTGAATGACATCAGAGACGAATTGAAGAAGAGAAAGAAAAAGAGAATCCAATTAGTGATCCTTTGCACTTGCTGCTTCATCATACCAACCAAGAAACACACATAGATCTCTCACCTATAATTACAACAACATCCAATACCATCCACTGTCTGACTCCGAAGAAGTTGAACCTGAATCGTCTACTCATGAATTGAATGATATACTTCAAAACATGGCATTGCTTGGTAAACAAATTCAGAAATCCTTCTACAAAAAACCTACCAATAATAGTCTTCGCACTACATCCACACCTACTATTGCGAACAAAATACAAGACTTTCAACCAAGAGCTGAAGTGAAAATGCACGGGTATGAGGTTGGAAAGGACTAATAAGGGGGAAGGAAGTTATGCAACTCAAGTGCTATGGATGTGGTCAGCAAGGGCATTTTGCTAAAGATTGTCCAAATGGGAAGGTTAGAAACCGTGGTTATTTCAGAGAGAAGAGTTAGCTGCCAAAGAAGAACAGGGGCATGTGTTAATTGCAGATGAGCATGATTTTTTTGTTGATACTAATGATCAAGGAGAACAGTTAGATGCAAAATTGGTGTTTATGGCAAGGCTTGAGAAAGTAGATGCATTTAAAGTTGAACATGAAACAGATAGTTGCAACCCATGTTATGATACAAATACAAATAATGGTCTTATCAATGAGTTTTGTTATGCAACTGATAATGAATTGTCATTGATTAAGATAAATTGTTTCATGATACCACAACAACTATTAGTCAGGTAGCTGAGGTTGAAACAAGCAGCCTATCACTTGTTCGTGACGACTCTCAAGTAGTTGCTAATAGTTCTGATAGACTCTTGGATCAATTGATTATGATCATTCTTTAATGCTTAAAAATTATGCATTGATTTAAACACAAATTAAGAGTTATGCTAAACTTAAGGCTGGAAAAGATAAGAATGCATGTTTAGGTCAAACAAATGAGAGGCATGGTGCATGAAGAACAACCTGCTAAACATGTAGCTCTTACAAGAGAAATTATTAATTTGAAATGTGAAATCTTTCATATTTAGAGAAATATTTCTACTTTTGAGAATATAAAAAGAAGCATGAAATAGAGGTTTCAAACTTGATGATAAAACTAGATTTTGTTCAAAGAATAAAAGATCTTGAAAAAATACTCGAAAAATAGGTCAGACTAGTACACATGTTAATTCCAAACTCAATTAAAGTTATTGATCTAAAATATGGCCTTGGTTATTCAAACCCATCTTTTCTTGACGACCTCACAACACCAAGTCGGTAATAATCACAAACTATCAACATTACTTGTGAGGACCACACCGCACCAAGTCGGTAATATTAAAAACAATCGACATTCATTCCAGACTTTGAAGCTGGAAGAACAAGCAAGAGAAACACAACCCAAAATCGCATTTCTTGATGGTTTTTTGTGATACGTTTTGCATTATAATGTTTTAGACAGATAAAGGGATCATAAAACGTTTAATTTATACATACAAACCACAAGAAGTCAAAAAATTTAAAGCAAAAGACCATGTTTTCCAAAAACCTTGCGAAGTATCAAGAACAAAAAAATTGAAAAAAGATTGAATCTTTGGATGTTTTAAGCCACTGTTTATGTAGATTTTTGTTCAATAACACTATACACAACACAAAACGTCTACTTTGCAAGATTGAAAGTGTTAAATCCCAAAAAATACATAATACACGCTGCTTAAACCTTAAGTCGGTTAAAAAAATATTTCAAGATCCGATTTTGAAAACAAACAACTAAGAATCACCCCCGAGGAGCTTTGATACCAATTGTCAAGAATTAATATCAATGTTCTCAAGGCTTTCGGGTGGTCGTGATGATTAAATCAAATAAAAAAACCATGGTTCTAGTGAAAGAGTAGAGAGGTGAAAAGAATAAAGTGTTTTATTAAGAACTAAGGTGAAATCACAAACTCATGCGTTATACACATCTTAGATTGCTAGTCTAATTCACGTGAATGGCGCCACTTAAAAAAAAGCTAACAAAACCCTAATTGAATACAAGGGTAATAAAACCCTAATTATCACAAAACAAAACCCTAATTTAACCCTAAGCATAAATCAATCCAAACACATGCATAACTAAAATCAAGATTCGATTATTATGACAATATTAGCAATTACTAAGAACCCCGAATAGGTTATATATGTTTAGAGTAGCTCGATACCACTTTAGGGTTCTAGTGGTTATTCGACAGATTATCGACCATGCACAATCGAAAATAAACACATAAAACCGTACATACCAAAACCTTAAGTCCAAATATGCTAAACAGTGATATAACCTAATCTAACACATATAAGGGTGTTTAGAAGACTTACTTGTTAATCATGTTGTAAGTAAGATTCTTTGACCTTTTCTACCGCATGGAACACCTTCTTCATCTTCTTGATGCTTCACGACTCTTCTTAGGGTTTTTTTTGGGGATTATCACTTCTTGGAGTACGTTAGGTATCCACCGTTACTATATAGGTAGAATTAGGGCTACGAACCTCTCGCAAGTTAGGCGAGCGAAATCGGGTAAAACCCTAAATCGACTAAGGAGAATCGACTTATGTAAGTCGACTTGTGACTTGTATTGATCGATCAAAGGGTTTATACCCTTCGGTTAGGTTGAATACACAACAAGAGAGAGAGGGGGAGGTTCTTAGGGATATTAGAAGAGTTAAGAGAATCCCTTAAGGTGCCTTTGTATTTATAGGACCTCAAGAGGTTCTAGAATACTTGTAGAGTAAGTATTGGTATTTGACTAAAAGTCAAATATCCTCCCTCGGGTTTTGGTCGACGCTTAAAAAACAACCCTTGGGTTTGTTGTTTTGTCTTTGTCATTAATCACCCTCTAATATTTATCCCGGATAAATATTAAACTTTGGATTATAACCGTTTAACCCTTAGTGAAAATAACATTGTATTTTCATTTCCTCGTTACTCTCATTTCATTTCATAACTTGTGATTTCAATTTGCATTATTCATTTAGTGTGCACCGGTGTGACCCTTCGGCATTTCGTGAAGGCAAGTGTGAAAGCCATTGTGTTGTTTGTAGGCAAACCCTTCAATTAGACTTGTCTATCTAGTTATATATGTCTAAGGAGTTACGTTATATTGTTCACAATATATATCTATCACTTTAAGAAGTTACGTTGTAGTACTCAGTGTCTCACACGGTTGAGGATTTGTTAAGGGCTTCGTGCAACTTATACTTTAAGGAATTCCATTGTGACTTTTAGTATAGGCTCTTAGTCTCTTTTAGTGCAAGTTTAAGTCGCGGGTTTGTCTTTTATCGAACTTCATAAAGAGATCGTTGTTTTTCAAGCTTCTAACGGGATTCACTTTCATCATCTTTCAAGAGATCGTAATACAAGATTTTCTCACAAGGTGGTCATACTATAAGACACGAGGACATGGTTTTTAGATACATGTTTCAAAATTTTCTCCTTCTAAAGTTGAACACTTATTACATCAAGTGATTTAGGCTTATTATGAGCTTCTTCATTTGCTAAACCATTGATAAAGAGATAAAGAGTGGGTTTTACATGACAATTTTATTCACCATCTTCTTCGTAGATAATATTTGGGTCTACACACTTACTCATGCCGCTTTGATAAATCATAACCATCATGGGGAACAAATGTGTACATGCAATAAGTTTACAAGTCATTAACAAGGGCTATAGGCATATATATTATGGTTTGTTAACTCTGTTATAAGTCACTTGGTTACGAATAGGGCTATAGGCATATGATACCGTGGTTGGGTGATTAGAACTTGGTATTATCATTTGGAATTCCAGTTGCTCGGGTTGATTGGTTGATTCAGAAGAAAATAGATGGTTGATATCATGTCCCTCAAACTTGACCACGTCTTTAGAGTTTCGAATCTATAAACGGGGATGGTTAGTTTGACGGGGAGCTGATTCAGAAACTTTAGAGTCTCCAACGAAGCTCTTACATATGATGGCCTAATTAAGGGGGAGCAAACTCAATTAGCTATCATTACATTGTTTGTCTTCAAGGATGTTGCACATGTATTTAGAGTTGAAGACCAATGCCATGGTCTCCTTTCAAAGTTAAAGACCATTGCCATGGACTCCTTTCAAAGAGAGAATGCTTCAAGATCATCCTCAACATTATTTGAAGAAAACAATGTTCACTAATATAGTATATCATTATTTAAAGGAGATTGATTGAGCACAAATATACAAATAGTTTACTAGATTAGGTTTATACCTCTCGACACTTGTATAATCGAGAGGAATGAATAAGTTGCCAACTATCTCAATTTATTGTATAGTTGAGAAAGTTTCTATCAATTACTTACTTGTACTAGTATAAATACTTTACTTGTGGGTGTGTGTTGCAATAATAACCCTAATTTCAAAACCCCCAAAATTTTTATAAAAAAAAACTCATGACATAAACTTTTTAGATTTAGGCGGTCAAAGTAAAAGTGTGTCGAGTTGGATACTTTGAAAAAATAAACAATGGAGGAAGAAGAGAAGGGCTCTGACGTTTGCCCAATTTGCCTATCACAAATCCTTCAAGAATCATTCTTGGATCAATGTTTCCGTACGTATTCTGTTTTATTTATTGCTTGGGGTTTCCTTTTTGTTGGGGTGCTTAGTGGAAAGCTTGTATAAAGTGCTTATTGGCTTTTAAAAGAAAATTGTCTTCCTAGTTTTTCTAAATGCACCTGGTGCTGGTTCCTAATCACTGTTATTAGTTGTTAATCACCTTTAGAGTGACAGGATTAAGAATAAATTTGAATTTTGGTAAAAATCAATACCAAATCTGAATTGTTAAGGTTCGATTATTTTTGCCCTTTTTTCCTGTTGTGATATATGTTAATCAGAATTTGCCGAAAACCCGAAACACCATCTCATACAGCCGGTTTCTTTTCAACCAATTCTTTCATATCGTGTTACAGTTTCAAATCACAATATTAAGTATGCACATATTAACATTGACTCGTAATTTCTTTTGTAGATAAGTTTTGTTACAATTGCATCCTTCGATGGGCTAAAGTTGTTGCCAGTACGTATTCTACTCGTCAATCCTCTGTAAAGTGTCCCCTTTGTAAGGTTTGTCTACATAGCTTTTGCGTCCGTTATTGAAACTCTTGTATAACAACCTTTCATTGTTGCTTATTCTAGTTTATTTAAAGTTGAAGGTCGTGTTGGTTATTTTCTTATAAGAGTGTCTACAATTATGGTATTTTGCAGACCAAAAGCTCATTGATTATATATGGATATGATGGAGCTACTTTCCAACGGCATCCTATTTATCAGAAACCAGAAAATAGGTAAATAAAATGTATGTATACTTTTATATTCTTTGTTCTTAAATGTTGGTTTCAAGTGTTGTCAGCTTACATACTCTATCCGTTGTATTTGTAGCATTTTCTTTACGAAACTTCACAAGTACAGATTACAGTGCTACTACATTGAGCCAGGTATTTTAGCTTGATATGTTTGCATTTATAAATTTTCTGCTAAATGCGTATAAATGTTGTCTATCAGGTAATTCAATTGGCAATATTGATGTATCTCGGTATTGGAAGTCTTATAAATATCGTCAACCAAACCAGTGGTTATATAGTTGGGTGAGCAGAGAGATTCAAGCGTTGATTCAGGTTCACTTCATTATTTTTCCTGTAGTCTACTGCTTGTTATGTATCCTATGCCCGTTACTCATTTAATCTGCTTCTTGTGTCATCTTCTTTGTAGGAAAACGACGTCGACATTATTGTGCATCACATTGTTGGGGTCATTGATTCATGGAGACGGTAAGGTCCATTCCTTCTATCATACCATTTTTCATGTTATAAGTGGGGCTTATCTGTCAAAAGAAGTTGAACTTAAATGTGCAATGGTTAGTAACTAAGCATTGTATTGGTGGCACCAATTATATTCAATATATATTGTTTTGTAAATTGATGCCAAGGAAATCGCAACATTTGATTGACCATTAGTCAACTATCTGATATATGTGTCAATAATACCAAAGGGGAAATTGTATGGACTAAGATTAGAGGTTGCATTTCTTTTGTATCTTGTTTCTTGGGTTTGGTCCCGTTAATAATATGTTGCCTTTCTTAAAAAAAAAGATGGAGGTGGCAACATGGGTTGGTTAAGCATGTTGGGTCACGGGTCGAAATAGGTGTTACCGGGTTGATACACAATCACTTTTTTTGGTTTTAGATATGGTTCAAGAAACTGCATTATTACGATAATATCCTAAATATTTGAAATAAGACGAGTTTGGATATTATGCCTAGTTAATACATATTGGGTGACTTTCGCCCGGTTTTCTATTTAGCTACATATTTTTGGTTAGCTTTGAACCAATATAATGCAATGTGTAACCCAAATTGATCTGTTTATCCATGAATGTGTCTAAATCGCCACTGCTAAATGAGTCCAATTGAAAGCCAATATAATTGATTTAGGGTGTGTTTGTTTTTTAAAAAGGTCTTTAGCCTCTTACTCTTACCAAGAAGAGGTGGGAGCAAGCAGACGTTTTGGTTGTTTGTTTTTTCTTTTGAGTAAGACCTAGTTAGACATATAACATCTTACTCAAGAAGAGCAGGAGACTTGTCTTCATGCCTCTTACTCGCTTTGCAAACTTTATACAATATATTTGATTGTTTATTAACTATGTATATTTATGATAAAAGTCTTGTTTCATATTTACATAAGTTATTTATTATCGCATTGCGTTGGTTTAATAAACAAATTGCAAAACGAGCACTTAAAATCATTCGGACAATTATACAAAACAAACAACATTCATTCGTTCGATTTAGACTTTCTACCACCTCTTTACAGGAAGAAGACGGTAGTGATTCGACCCAAAGCATCATAATGAAACAAACACACCCTTAGCATTGACCTGTTTATCAATGAAGTGTCAAAACTGCCACCTCAAGCTAAGATTATATACACCGGGTAAATCAGCAATATTAGCTTGGAACTTGAAAATTAGCATAAAATTGGAGTGGTGCAAATACTGTAAACACAGGAAACCATAAGATGACACTTGTTGCAATGTATATGTTGCGATGGTAGTTTTGTTGTTTACATTAACATTGACGGTTTCTATTTCAGAAACGAACCAAAGGCGTCTAAACTTTCACCTGAATCAAAACAAGAAGAGTTCAAGAGTATCGTAGCAGATGCTGCAAAACGTTTCTTAACAGGGAGAACGGATCGATTTGTGAATGAGCTGGAAATTTTTTTAGCCTCAGGACTAAACATTGAAGCATATGATAAAATGTATGTCAACCACTTGGGATGGAATGTCCCCGAGATAAGTAATGAGGAAGACGAAGAACCTGAAGAACGAAACCCCTTAATTCCATTATTGTCTTTTTCTGACGAGGACCTTGATGAAACTACTTGAATGTATCTACAAACTTTAAATTGTTCTTGTACTATACAGCTTCATGTAAAATATACAATTTTTTAGTGGATGAAACTAGTGTAAATTGACATGATTATGACTTATGAGCAACAAAGCAAGAAAAATGCTAAAATATATGTACATGATGAATGTCAGTAAATTTTATTAAATTTTGTCGATATTTATTCTGTCAATCAGTAAAACTTTAGTTAAAATGACAAATGTCACATGTTTGGACTTTCAAAATTTTCTTGTGGATGAAATGGTATCCATACATATCCTTTTAAGTCAAAGCTGTGTGTGTGTGTGTGGTGCCCACACCAAATTCCAACCCCTATTTTATCTTCTTCAGCTAGAATTCATCCATTCACATACAGAGAAAGATGACCATGGCAGTAAACACTGGTAGTTATGGAGCTTTCATGGAGGAATTCGTCCTTCCACCGTCGCCAACCTCATCATCTCCTCCACTGAGTAGCCTCACCTTTGCTGTCAAAGACATGTTAGTTTCCTTTAATGCTGATAAATAAATACTTGAGCTCTGAGTTTCTCGATAGCTGATAATGCGGTTAAATTGTTTTGATTGTGATATGATTTGCTATAGTTATACTTTAGACTATAGAAGTTTGAGATTGATTTTGTTATTGGTATAATTGCAATTTGCAACACTATCATAGAGATGCAATGTATTATATTTGGTGCTGTTTTTTGGCTCAATTGATACTTTTTGGATTTGATTAGGACCAAGCTAAGCTCGGTGGGTAATCAATCCTCCAATTAACGTCGAAAGCTAGGATTTAGAATAGCCTTCGATGAGGATTGGTAATTGTATTTAACGAAATAGTGTTTAGAGGATTAAGGAGGAAGAAGATAATTCATTCATTCATACTTCTTATGACTGCATTTGCTGGACCTCATACTTATAGAAACGACATAAATGACCCCATACTTGACTTAGACACGCACACCACTTAACTACATGTTGGAAAGCCTGTTTTGTTTACAACACGTAAGAGTGCAGATGACTGACACGTAAAGAAGTTTCTTATTGAGAAGCTTAAAAAGAATTGAGACGGACGGATTAAATTAATCAAAAGTTGATCACCAAAGTTTAGTTAAACTTTCTTGTAGTTCATTATGCATGATCCTAAGGGTTCAAACCCAACTCTTGGCTAATTAGGTCGCTGGGACAGGAGCTCATTGCTCTGGGCGGTCCTTGGGAAAGGGTCCGGTTGGCATCAAAAGATGCATGGGATTGGGGTGTTCCCACCAATTTACACATTTTGGAGAAAGTACGTGAACTGATAACCTATGAACTCGAGACCGTTGTACTTGTACTCCCAACATTTTTAGTTATTTTATCACTTCTAAACTATGAATTTATACTTGCATACAATATCGTTGGGTTATCTTATTTGTATTATTACATGTTAGTATTATAACTTTTGATACCAAAGAGACAAATTAATCAAGATGCGACTAAACTCATAGTAAATGAACATTGCAATTGACAAATAGCGATATCTCAGAAAACAAAATGATGCAGTATAGCGGGAGTAAACGATCACATAATGTCTATGACTTTGATTCACTAGTAATTCTGTGTTTGTGATTTTCTTTATTATTAAATTTGAAATGCAAACAGATTTGACATGGAAGGTTACGTGACTGGATTCGGGAATCCAGATTGGTTAAGGACTCACTCTGCTGCTACATCCACAGCTCCTGCTGTTTCCGCCATGTTGAATGCAGGTGCAATTTGTGTTGGCAGAACTGTCATGGATGAAATGGCTTACAGGTCAGATATGCGTGTATGAACTTTATTTACTCAACATGATAAAAAGTATGAAAGATTTTAACTACTGTAACATCAAAATAATGTTTTGGGCAGTATAAATGGAGAAAATGTACATTATGGAACTCCAATAAATCCATGTGCACCAGACCGTGTTCCTGGAGGATCATCAAGTGGCTCTGCTGTAGCAGTTTCTGCTATGCTTGCCGATTTCTCTTTAGGTCAGTTGCATTGTAGTACTCTAGAAGCTCTTAGTAATTCAGTTTTCAGTAGTCTTAAGGAGTTCGATATTTGAAGGCACTGACACTGGAGGAAGTGTAAGAGTACCTGCATCATACTGTGGAATATTCGGGTTTCGTCCATCGCATGGTATTGTTTCAACGGAAGGAGCAATTCCCATGGCACAGAGTTTTGATACCGTTGGTAAGTGATGCAAATCTATGTAGGATGATATAACTGAAATATGTGAAACATATGGTATAACACATGCATTCGTCAAATCTATGTAGGATGGTTTTCTAGGGATCCTGGGACTTTAAACCGTGTTGGGAAGATACTATTGCAGTTGCCTGATGAAAAAGTTGTGCACCCTAGTCAAGTTTTGATTGCTGATGATTGTTTTAAGCTTCTAAGTATCCCAAGTGCCCGAGTGACCAAAGTTATTTCTGCATCAATAGAGAAGTTATATGGAGGTAATGCTTTAGTTTTATTTATTTGCAGTACTTTTTTAAGCTGTCATGTACGTCTCAAGGGGTCCAAAAAGATTAATGGCATTCAAATCTATGCAGAAAGTTCCATATTTAGAAACAACGTATTAAGAAACAAAAGAAGTGGATTTTAGTAGAGGTAAAACACGAGTCATAAAAAGAGTCACTTTTTTATCAGTGCAGGTCAAATATTACAGCCTATTAGCCTTGGAGACTATGTTGAAAGCAAAGTTCCAAGTTTGAAGCACTTCATGGAAAATAAAATCGAAAATGAAGAATTTAGCATAAAATCTTTAGTGGCTCTCTCTACCGCCATGCGATTGCTACAAAGGTTTGCATCTTGAATTTACTGTAATACTTTTGAGGCCAAAAGTTCAAACCGCCTTCTCTTTACCTTTCTTGTTATAGAATTTCAGCTTTCTAAATTTTGGAAATTCATGAAATTGTGCTTCAACCATGCGGCATTTTTCACTGCACCCTTCGATCATGATAAACTCCAACACTAATATGGCATTTTGATCACGTTTTTAGCTACATTCTGATTATTTTCTGTTTCTTTTTCACCGTCAATTACAAGGAAAAGTGGTGACAATATGCTAAGTATGATCACTTTATTCAATATTTCGTTTCTTTATTGGATTGGGTGGTCACATCTTCATTTGATGCCCTTCTATCAAGCAATTACAGAAACATCTTAATTTCTTATCATAAGCAGGTCGAATTGCCAAAACGGATAGGGCCATCATGGGCAGGATTAGCATCTAAACATAGCTTATTGGACAATATTAGTGGTTTTCAATATTGTATTTTGAAATTTCTTTGAATAACAGGCGAACGCAAAGAGGAATTTGAACAAGTGATCTCTGTAGTTTTCCGTCTTGAGGATGAACTACACACTGTATTTGAATCAAATGATTGATTGATGTTAATTTTTCCTTGTTAAGCACAGATTTGAGTTTAAGAACAACCATGCTGAGTGGGTGAGGACAGTGAAACCTAAGCTGGGTCCAGGTATATCACAGAGGGTACTTGAGGCCCTTAACACCACAGAAGAAGACATTGACGTGTGTGTGTCAGTGAAGACCCAACTACGGGAAGCTCTCTCTCCTCTTTAGGGTATACCATCCTCTCAGGTCTTCAAAACTAGTCTTACTTTGTTTTCTCCGAGCAATTATTGCAACAAAAGGTAACCAAGTCTTATTTTACCCATAGAAATGTAACAACTTTCAGAAAATTCAGTTTAACGTAATCGCCAACCTTGCCACTAGCATTTTTGGGTGTCACAACAAAAAAAGTCATCGGCCACATCATCATAATGACTTGACAACATGTAAGGATTCCATTGAATCGAAAACTTTAAAAGTTTAGGTTTTTAGCAAAAAGGCTGATTTTTCGGGATTTTTGTGAATGAATAAAACATGATTATCCAAAACAGAAAATGAAGCCAACCTATTTTACCTTTTTATGCAATCACCCCTTGACAGCTGACAAGATAGTAATGTGAATCTTGACAGTATGATTTCAGTTTTTCTTTTCATCATCAATTTACAGTCTGATACAGTTGGTTATTAAGTGTCCATGTACGCACCTCAACACATATGCTGATGTAGTGATGTGCACCACCTATGTGTCTTTTTTTTTTTTTTTTTTTTTTGTTCTATGGAACGTGGCATTAACTCCATGAAACTTCAATGTTATATAGGAAAATGGCATAATGGTGATCCCTACTCTTCCTGGACCACCTCCAAAACTGCAAACAGAGACCACTTCATTGGAGACATTTCGCGCTAGGGCCTTCAGCTTGCTGTCAGTAGCTGGGGTATCTGGATTTTGCCAGGTTAGAACAGCATCATCGCGCGCTGTTACTTATTTACTACTGATTGTAACTAGATATATGTGAGCTATAGGTGGCAAAATAGCTGGTTGGGTTGACCCGAGTTACTTTTTTTTTGTCTAAACGGCTCTCACTTAATATACACTTTACAGTTCAACAGTCGCAATGATTACGTTATATCTATCGATAGACTTTTTTCCAACTAAAATGATTTACATGTTAATATCTGGGCTACTTTGGACCCATTTGACCATATTGCCTTGATCAGATATAAAACAGAAACCCGAATCAACCTATTCGTAAGTAAATGGTAAATATTTTTTCTTCCAGTATTTTGAACCTTGGTTTGATGTTACAGGTGTCAATACCACTGGGGAAATACGAGGGTCTTCCTGTGTCGGTTTCTTTGATAGCAAAGCATGGCTCAGACGGGTTTCTACTAAATCTTGTTGAGGCCATTTATGACACGTTGAAAGAGCAAGTTGAAATTGCTGAGAAATTGAGTTACTAGACTCACATGTATGCTTTTTTGTGTTTAAACATTCATTTTAATCATCAACAACAAAAGTATGAATGATATTCAGTTTGCAGTTGCAGTTTTTAAATCGTGTATTTTATAAGAAATGGAAATGGAGCGTATATATGCGCACCGACGTGTTTTGTATATATGCAGACAAATGATACAATATTCCAATCATTTCACAGTGAATACTGATGTTTACATACAAATGGATACGCGTATGTTACAGACTACACCCTTCGGTATATAACAGAAAATCAAGCAACAAGGCTCAAAATGAGAATACGAATGTGATTAGCTCTTGGTTTGGCGAAAATTTATTAGAGGAAAGATCAACAATTTTCTATTTTTGCATATTTGAAATCAATTCAAATATAAACTGTCCAAAACTGCAAAACCAGCAGCAACCCCGCCTTCATTCGATGAAGAAACTTTAGTACGCATCAGGTAACCACATTGCTCGCTGCTAATTACCGTCTCTTTGTTTCTGCATCATTTAAAAGGCGTAAATCGTGCATAACAGTGATAAGCTCAAATATTATCAAAGAAATAGCATTTGACAGATGTTGCAGAAAGTGAGTTATACCTCAGATACGCACTGAATATACCGAGTTCAGATATTGCTTGTTCTTTATAGCAGATACCGTCTCGGACAAGAATTGTTGAGAATTCAGTTGGGAAAATCCTTTGCATGAGGATGTAAGCTGCTTCTTCTTCGGACCCTTCCTTCTGTAATCTTAGAAGTGATTCCCTAACATCGCTCCATAAATATTGTTACCTGAGATGAACAAATGGGTACCAGTTAATGACACCACATCCTACCAATGAACAAGTTATAAAAACACAAATGTGAACAAATGGCTACTAGTTAAAGACAATAGTACCTCCGCCTTCTCTTTGCGGCTTCATGACGTATGCATCTGGCTGTTCAATAGCATTCTTGACAGCCTCTGTATCATCAAGACTCCACAATCCAGCAAAGCATGCCCGAAGCTTGGCAATGTCATCTTTGTTGTCAAGAAACCTGCTCCCACAACAGACCCGATTAACAGCTTAAAATACTTACATACAGCATACTAGAGTACGTTAGGTTACCGAAAACTTCTCTAATGTTTTATTAAATTTTTAAGAGCAATCAATTCAACAATAAATCTTAAGTTTTGAGCCAACTCACCTCTCAAGTACGTTAGGTTTTGCAAGCTCCTGCTGAACTTTCTTAGTGCCAGTTAGATGGTAAGATATCGAAGGGCACTTAATGGCTGAAGACTCTTCCATTAATAGTCTAGCTTTCCACTCCTACACAATACGATAAATATGCTAAAAAGATTCCTTGAAGAAAATTTCAAGATAATATGAGAACTTTACTCACTGATTCAGATGGATAATCAGTGGGTGCATATCCAGCTCTAAAGTATATGACCGCAATGGTCTCGCCATCCCTGAAATCTTATTCATTCATAAACATTCAATAAGAAGATAATTTGATCACAGTCATGATACATACACTTGAAGAGTTCCGTCTGAAAGCATCTTCCCTTGTGCATCAATCTCAGCCAGTGTCTTTCGAATAGTTGTGACGTTATGTGTGTTGATAAGCTCAGGATAACATTTCAACATTAGTTTTATGGCTAATTCTGTCCCAGGGGTATTTAGATATGTGGTTTGAAAGTGATTACTGCGACTTAGAGGATCACAGATTCACAGTAACAGACGATTACTTACCGAAACACATTTTATTGTTCTTCTAATGTGATTTAAGTTTCAAATGCAAATCCAAACTTCCCTCACAATGAATCTTCAGACCTTTTCAAATTTACTTGAGGTGAAAATTTTGACATGTTTCCTTATAAATGGGTAAATTCGGGTTGTGTTTATTTCAGACAGGTCCAATAAGTTGAACATGTTAAAAGTCACTCAAAGTCTATTTTAATGTATGAAAATTAGTAAGTTGTTTTATATTGTACCACTTTTGAATCTGTAATTATAAAATACACATTAATGTATTTAAAGATAGATTAAAACTTGCATGGGCCAGCCTAACCCAACCCACTTATTTTGATCTGTCCTAAAAATCGACCCACTTCCACCCATATCAGTTTTGAATTGTTCATTTAAATCTAAGTGACCCATTTCAATCCAAATTCGTTTTGGCTTGTTAACCAACCTGCCTGAGTCACGATTGCCACCTCTAAAAATTTACCAACAAGAAAGTTTACTGAAATGATGAATGGAATTCTTATCTATCAGCTACGCAAAAAGGATATTTTTCCTTGAGGATTGCAGTGAGCCAATGTTGGTCATACATGTTCCGTTCTCCAGGTTGAACCACAACCATAACTACTGCACTGTATTACACAATTATTAATTCTTTTTGTCATACATTTATCAAACCTGAAAATGACGTACATTCAGCAGAAAGAATCAAACCTTGGATTGTTATATTCAGTCCATGCCTTCGCCAATACCTCAGCAAACTTACTTGCTGAAGTGTTTGTCGGTACCTTTTGGGAATCAAGTCCTAGGGGTTTTGTGTAATGAGAAAGTAAGCTCCTACAAGATGATATATATAAATTAATCAAGAAAAGTTATGAACTGAAAAAATTTGGAATCATGAAGCAAAAATGAAATTATATAAATAACATCTATTACCTATGAAGGTCGCTGACAAGACAACTTAATCCGGAGAATGAACATGAAATTGTGTTTAGTTCTATTTGGAGAAGTAAATTTGTTTTCTCATCAAGCATATAGTCAGAGCGATGTAATCCCAAGCGAATTTCCTAAGAAAGATTTAGAATATTAGTAACTTTAACAGCTCAACCTAAAACAGACCAAACCCGTTTCAGCACGTACAAAAAATGACATGTTTCAACCAAAACCCGTTTTGACCCTGTACCCAACCGCTCATTTTGCCACTTCAACTCTGAATGGTGACAGTATTTACATTTAATTAAAGGCAACGGAAAAATGTCGAGGGTGACATACCCATAATTTACGCCTATTCGTTCATCTACATAAAGGAAAGATACATTCCATGTAGTTGATAAATAATGATCGCAACACATTATGTGGATAAACATGGAACATTTAACTTACTGTAGTTTGAATGCTTGACTTGATTAACAGTAGCAACATAACAATACGACAACAACAAACAAAATGGAAGAAATGGTAGATTAATGAGCTTGATAAATAGAAGGGTCAATTATTCTTTTCAAAATACCTCCTTTTTGCCGATCTGTAGCATCCTAGCGTGTATGTCTAATAGTCTAGAGGTAAAAACATCCACTTTCTTCGTTCTGCAATTTCAAGAGTAAAAAAAACAAAACAAAGTTTGAATACCTTTTCATGAACTGAAAACAAGTTTTACCAAAAAAGAAAATCACATGAATCGAAGATCAACACACGGCATAAAAACAGGTTTAATTTCAAGACTAGACGGATCCCTCGGAACTCATACACTAAGTATATGCATTACGCAAGGTCTTCATGAAACGTCAACAAATTATGCAATATAGACTAATATAGGCCGGTGTACTTTGCAATTTTTTTCTTCCCGAAAACATAATTAAACAACTATTTTAATCAATCACATATTTATATTCTCTCAGATGACGGGGTGTTTGGCATTCTGTCCTAAAAGTGATAATATGAGTATTGAGTTTTCTAATTGACGAAAATCAGTTTCTAGTGTTTAGGTACAGTGATACAGATTCTGATTATCTAGTCATTTACGGGCCAAATAATAATCTATTGTAAATAATCAGATTTGGAGTAGCCACAATAAAACTGATGGTATCGCGCATGTTTATTAGATCACAAAACTGATGGTCATCTAACCATCTCATAAGCAAAACAACTAATTATCTAATTCCGATCATTAGTAGATCACATAACAGATTTCAAAACACAATGAACTACATTTCACATTTATTCAATTGCGATCACCTTTCAAGAGTGTCCTGTAAGAACTTGCCATCCAAACTTACACGATCAACCAAGTCGTTAAAATAGGTGCCAGTTCACAAGCTTGAGTAAAATGACTCTCCGGAAACGAATTTGGTAACAATGCAATCGGAGCATGTACCATTCCTACTCCAGGTACCACTCCTGATCTCTGAAAAAAATCCAATCTTTATCACTCCTACAACAAGATCATGAACTGAAAACCCATCTCTTATAGGGGTGGTTGGGATCGGTTATCTGCTTAAAATAAGTAGATGCTGATAGGAAATATTTTATCTTAACTGAAACTAAAACTACGTTTTCAAACAGCCTTTTCGAGTAAATGAGTAAGCAAATATTTCCAGAAGTAGTTATTATTTATAAGCAAAAGCATACTAGTAAATAAGCAATCCCAAACACCACAGTAATCAAATTTCAGTTCTTTGAAATCAAGATCCAATCTTTATTAAAACCCAGCAACCAAAACCTTAAAAAAAAAAAAAAAAAAAAAAAAAAAAAAAAAAATGAAGCTGAAATTAACAAAAGAAAAACTCAAATGAACATTTTTATCTCCTACAAGACCATGATGCAAAAAAACAGTTTTTTTTTTTTTTTTTTAATAAAAAAAAAAAATCCAATTTTTATAAAAACCCACCAAGAAAAACTTAAATAAACATGTTTAAAGCTCAAATTATTAACAGATAAAAACAAAAAGCCATGTCAGCATTTATAATAAAATTTTAAATAATCAAAATCCAATCTTTATAAAGTTAAAACAAAAAAGCCACAAACCTGAGCATTTTTATCACCTACAACAAGACCATGAAGTGAGGTCCAAACAAGAGCATCATGAACCAACTTGTTTAATAACTGTGGGTCAATTGTGTGAGGATTAGCCATGGAGTAGTATTTAGGGCGTGTTTGTTAGGTGCCTTTTGGAGGCCTGGAGTTACTTTAGCATTCGTACAAGTTGTTTGGTTGTTTCTTAAAAGAGAATATATGTGCATCAGCCCCACTGACATCAATCCAAGAAAAAAGGTGGGTTTTGAAAATTTTGATGGGCCCAGCATGCTACACTCTCTGCAATGTGATACTTATTTTGTTTTTTATATTTATATATGCAACATTTATTTATTAAAATATATTAATTTATCTCTCCTACATCAAATCAAAACCCTACATCAAATCCAAATCTAAAACCAAATCCAAATCCTAATCTAAACCCATTTATTTAGTGTCAGTGTTTTTTATTGTGCATTTGATGATGGGTGAATAATAAGTTTTGATTGATGAGCTTGGTACAGGTTTGTGGAAATTGGAATAATAAGATGGTGAGTGGGGACAGATGGATGTTAATTTTGAGTGATTATTGGGTAAAGTGAGTGAAAGGGAAAATGGAGATGAAGAAGTTGTACCCATTTTCACTTTCTTTTTTAGTCCACTGCCAAACTCGCTTTGACATCATAGATGTCCATTGTGGTATGTTTGGTGTAAATATTTCTTTATTCCTTTTTTATTACTTCATTGCTCCCAAAATAAATGTGCACAAAGATTTAATAAATTTCGTTAATTATATTTTTCATCGATCAAATATCATCCCCATCCACCAAACTTTCTTTTGATTAATTGAAATATAAAATAAATATTTATTTTGAAACATTCTAATATAAAAACATAAATATTTATTTTGAAACGAATATAATATTAAACACCGATCATAAGCATACTTTCAAAAAGTATATTGTTTTATAGCCTGTTTTTAAAAGGTAATTGCGAAACTGGACTAAATACTTACCGAGTTTACAAGAATGAACTAAAAAACATAGCTTTACCAAAATAGTCTTTGCACGTCACTATCCATAAAAAAAAAAAATAAATAAATAAAATAAAATGTAATTTCTTTATGAAGGAGAGAGAGAAATAAGTACGGAGTGTTTTTTTTTGTCACTTCCAACTTTTCAAATTCCAAGACACACTACACATTTATAGTGTTTTAATGTGTTGAGTTAATTTATGTATTTTTACTTTTTCCATGAACCATCACAACCAACCATTTTACAGGCCACTTGGGGTCATATTTTAGCCTTGCGATCAAGTATTGTAAACCAGAGTATTAAATATATAATATGTAAAAGTCAAATGAACTAAATTAATACTTAATATCGGGGCATAAGATAAAATAGTTAGATGGTCCCATATACCTATCATTTTACAGGCCACTTGGGTCATCTTCCCCCGCATGCGAACTCCATTAATAAACAAACACAAGCTTTAATTTTCAGTATGACTTTGATAGCAAGTTCATATCATTTAAAGCCCATATTACCCATCATAAAAGACATGTTATTTGCATAAAATCATTTGAAAATGAATGCATACTAATATCAACTTTTTCAACGTTGGGCCCCTGGAAAAATGACCACCCTGCCTGTGTCCAGCCACCTCCACGCCCAAGCTCCATGCCCAGGCTGCCACGCCCAGCTCCACGCCCAGGCTCCACTGCCACGCCCAGCCCACGCCTGCCACGCTGAGCTCCACGCCCAGTCGCCACGCCACGCCACGCCACTCACTTACTTCTTGGTTTGTATCACGCCCAAACTCACTACTGCGAAATTGGTATACACGCAGACGGTTTAAAACATATTCCTAGAAATCTAACGATAATATGAAAAGTTCATTTTCGAAAAATATATAGCGAGGTTTATATGCCAGTAAAGTAGTAGAAGAAAGTTGTTCGTTAAGAAATTCTCTGCTTTTAATGTTTTAGTGGATTCAATTTCGATCTTTTATCTTGTAATATTATTTTATTATTAATAAGATTATAAAATAATTATTTAATATTTAATAAAATATTTTCTTTTCTTCATTTACTTTTATCAAACAAAATTGAATCATAATTAAAAGATAAATTCAAATTTAAATCTTAATCCTATACCTATTTACAAATCAAACTGACCCTAAATAGTAACTAAATTCAATAGAAAGATGGTTTGTATGCTGATCATGTAAATTATGTATACAAAAGTTTTTTATTTTTATTTTTATTTTTTTATTTTTTTGCTATGAATTTCTTTTTTTAACTGTCAAAAGGCTATCTCTACATATTAGTAGATTTAGACGAACCTGATTTTAGAGGAAAATAGGAAAAGTTACATTTCACAACTTAACACTATAACTAAAGTTACATTTCACAATTTCGGCTTTGTGAAACGTACTCCTAAAGGTACATTTCATTAAATTACATTTCACAATTTTGGCTTTGAATGTACTCCTAAAGATACATTTCATTAAGTTACATTTCACAATTTCCGTTTTGTTTCACAATTTAAGCTCACCTCATACAAATTTCGTCAAGTGCTCCCTAGAGGTATACAAGGATGATAGTATGCAAAATAAGATTTGCGTGTCTTTTTACCAACTAGATATAAGAATTAAGGGACCAAAAAGCCGATCCGTAACCAAAAAACTATTTCCTTCCATAAATGTTCTTGCAACATAATTTATATACATAACATGAAATCAAAATGGCACACAAGAACATAATGTTGAGACTGATGATCTAACGCCATTGTGAACTGAACAACGATAAAAACTAACAACGTTGATGTTTTAAAATATTGTGTAAAATGATTCATTGATCTTGATAGCAAGTAAAGGAATCCAGTGACATGGGGCACCTTCATAAATCTAAACTTGTTCACCACAAAGGTGGTTGTCTTCAATCTGCGTTACAAAGATATTGACTTCAATCTGCATTAGACTGTCGACGGTCCCGCCCTAACATAGAAAATTCCAATTCATAGTATAAGATAACTTTTTGGACGGATTAGAGTTCAACCATATAAGATCATCCGACAATCAATGAATCAATCATATACTGTTTTGAAACAGATGAAACATCCAAATTTTCTAAAACTTTATTAGTATTTTTCAACCTTTTTGTTTATATTCAAGAAATAGCTTATAGCAGTTATTCTGAAACAAAGTGACGACTGCGTTGATCAAAACTCACTATCAAGAAAAGAACCTGTTTCGATTTCTCTGAACTAGGAGTTAAGAAGCATTATCACAGGACAAGAGTAAAAGTTACAGAAGTATAAATACCTTAAGATGGTCATATACTGAATATATCATGAACTCCTCCGAACCTAATTTCAAGTCCTTTTCCACCTATTCCTGCAATGTAAGATTGGAATCCACACTGCTCAAGCTCAGCAGTTACTGCATCAACAACCGAGGCAGATAATACTTTTTCACACGGTTAAGGAAACTTCAATATGTTAACTAACTAGATTATTAAATTACACATACTGTATATCACTTAAGAGTTTGAAAAAACATCTAATCTCTATGAAACCAGAATACCGCGGGTTTGGATCATGGAGAGACTGATTTGGCAAAATGCAGATGGATTGACAGCTTATAAAAAATGACGGAGCTTTAATGAACAGGTTTCTGCAGTTACACGGAAAAAAAAAGTATATATTGGAAAGGATACATGCTGGTAATAGAGTTATAACACATCCACCACCGCCAGCTCCTGTCAATTTGGATGATAACTTATACTTATGGGTTGTGCTAATTACTGTTTCAATAGAAGCATGGCTAACCCCCATGCATTGGAGCAAGCCTTGATTCATTTCCATCAGTTCTTCAACTTTCTTTTCCTTCTCAACTACCGCAAGATCATTGGAAGAACATGATTGGATTGTAGAAGCGAGTTCATTGCTGATATTATCAACTGCAGTAAAGACAGATGTCATTGTATCCGGATGTCTATCTCTTCGTTCTGAAACACTTGCGATTAGTGCCTTTGTGTCTCTTCCAACTTTCGTGTTAGTAATTAGCATTTTGATTGGCATATTGGATCTGATGCATGTCATAGCACCTAATTGTAGCTTTATCAAGTTCCCTGTCATAATATTGCACATGTATAATCAAGATTAACAAAAGAACACAGAGACGCCAAAAGCAAAACCACTATGCTATTCAGATTCATTAGTACATCACATATGGATACCATAGATACTGCAAGTTAATTACAGGTGAGCGATATCATGAAAATAGCATTGTGCGGCATAAAGATATAACTAATCCAGTAAACTATTATGAATGATGTTTTAATTTGAATAAACAAGTGTTTTGGTCTCAGTATTTTCTAATGGTGATGCATGAAAGAGAAGAGGATCTAGAAGTTTGATGAATACTGTAATTACTAGTGTATGAAACATGACATACCCAATGTGCTAACTGTATTGTCTATCCCAGATGGGTTCCCGTGAATAATCTTTTCACCTTCAAACGCCCATTCATTTGCTAATATCTGTTCTTTTTCTCCAAGTGATAGCCAATCCTCACTGTTGAAATCGAGATGCAAAGAACCCGATGAAGCAAGTAATGCCCCAGACATTGAAACACAGTATGCTGCAGATGACCCTAATCCCGAACCCAAAGGAAGCTCTGAACTAACAACTACTTTTGCTGGTTTATTCCTGAAGCACATATAATAATATAATCAAATTAACAACATTTCAAGGTTTTGAAGAATACCTTCCACAAGAAATAAAAGGTTTCTTTTTCATAAATAGAAACATATTTCATTTGTCCTGACTTTTTTGTACATTTGAGTCGTTAAAACATGATTTTGTATCCTATTTGAGTCATATTGTATAACACAAACAAAAATATTTAAGGTCAAAGTTGAAAAGAAAGACCGAAAAAGTCAAACGGGACAATAATTTTGGGACGGAGGTAGTATTTATTGGTAATGAGTAATCTTTAATAAAAAATCTCAAGTACAACAGACTGGTTAGATGTTTACCCTTGTATAGAGGTGTATAACCAGAGAAAAACCACAACCGCAACAGCTATCTCAGTTCTTGACTCTGGAATTGTATGCTCTTTTAGTACTAGTGTAGTAATGACTTTGATGGTCTCTGCAGAACATGATGTGGGTGAAGATGCGGTAGTATTGATCATTGGAGATAATGCTTCTTTGAGCCTATTAACTGGCCATGAAAATTCCAGACCAACATCTTTGAGGTGTAGTATGAGTGTATCGGGCTATCTATTCAAAAGGCGAAAATATGTAAAAGGAAGAAATAAGATTCTAGTAAATGGTTAACTAATTCATATGCTATCAAGCGGAACTACTACTTCCAACAAATTAAATTGCTCGTCACTTATTGTTGGAATAACTTATGCGTCCCTTTATCGATCACTTGTAATCCATCGTTTTTAATAATTCATTTACAGAATTCACATATGTTGTTAACTACAATTACACAAAAATAGTTTCACACCCAAAATTTGGCACAACATCTTAAGGTGATCCAAACAACATATACTGAGATGCAAAAACAAAAGGATCATACGTAAAAGAAGCATGAAAAATGAAATGATGAGTGAATTATGTAACGTACGGGGAGGTGGAGGGTAAGTAAGAGAAACGTAAGTGTAGAGATCGATGGCAGCAGCCACGGCAGCAGATCCATAGATGACTGCATGTTCGCCGGAAAGTATGATCTTCCCTGGAGCCCTTGCTATCACTTCCATATCCCTTCTAAATTCTCAAGGTATGGTATGATATTCTTGGAGCCTTCAGTCCGTTATGGCTGTTTGGGTGACTGTTGGAGCCATACAATACCTTTGTTTTTACATAAAAAATGTTTTCTTGTTGCAGATATGTATTTTAGGTTGATTGACTAAATTTTAGGTAATGAAATTCTCCCTATTGTTTATGTTAGGCAATGGTTTTCAAATAGCAAGATTGTTTCGAATGTTTGTCACTTGATAAGATCTATGTACTGTATCACAATATGATAGACAGACTAATCGTAATCGCTATGTCTTGTAAAACTTTGTAGCATTTTTCGGCTACAACTATATTACAGAACACTTTTATAGACACAACTACAACTAATTTTGCCAAACAGAACTAAAGCAGCCAACGTAGCAATAATTAAAGGATATACAAGCTTGTCACAAATACACATAACAAATGGGTGTTTTGGATCTATAATGCAACTGAATATTTATCAGCAGGGCGGCTTGGGAAAAGAGGGTTGTAAACGTGTGATTACTAAAAGAACATTAGTTAGCAACTATCCAAACACTATTTATTACAAGTGTAGTACCGATTTTTACAATCATCACGAGACACAAAGAATCGAAAGAATATAAAAGAAGTAACTAATAGACGCCACAACTGCTGTGAGAAGTACATGATCAATACACTACAGGTAATGTGCATACTAGCGATGAATGGATTCCTTTCTGCAAGAACATTTGCAATGACTTTAACAATTAAACTCAAGAAACATTATCGTCAATATTGTTATCATCATCTTTATCATTTTCATTTTCATTTTCATCATCATCATCATCATCATCGCCATTCTCACTTACACGGTCTAAGAAACTGTCAAGGTACCACGGTAATTTCTCCATGCTTGCACCCTTTTCAGCATGGGCTCGCCATTTCTGGCCAGCTATCATTTCAGGAGACAGTCCCCATTCCTGCATCTCTTCATCAGAGTGGTGAACAGCTAGACTGTACTCACCACCAACACCTAACTGCATTACTCGATACTCACAATTGCTAAAATTGTGTAGGTACTCGAATTGTTCGACTGTCCACTTGAACCACTTCATTAAGAAGACTCGCGAAGCTAGCCCATGTGAGACTATGATGAGGTTTAGGTCTTTTGATGGGTCATGATTAAACCGGTTCATGTCTATGTCTCTCCATAGTGATTCAAGAAAAGCTGCACATTTCGAAAATTGATCAGAAATATACCAGACTTGAATAAATTATGTGTATTATAAAGAAAACAACACATGAATATATGCAAGTGGACGGATTTAAAGGTTTTCTATAATGAAAAAACTTCGCAAATCCGTCTGTGCAAGTAGACTCATTCTAGCTTGGGTATGCACTCATGGACTACCATTACAGAAAGATATTTAATTTTATTGTTAAGGAAAGAAAATAAAAAAATGAGGGTACGCAAGTGCATACTCTCCCTTAACTATAGATCTGCCCAAGCAATATGGATTTGGTGGGGTAGCAAGGAGTCATTGTACTGTGACTCTAACCCGTGACTTCTTTAATATCCATTATTGCTCTGGAAATATGATGTACCATAACATTCTCTACCGGAAAGTGGCACATATAGCTGCTTAATTGTGCTCATTTATCTAAGATCTTACATCTATACACTAATTCAAATGCTTTCTTTTTTTATGCATACAACTTGTTAGCACCGAGTCTTGAAGCCAGAAATATTATGTTTAAACTTTAAGCCAGGCATTAATTAGACTACATATGCCCAATGTTTTTACCTTCTTCCAGTTTACCATATTAATAAAAGATTTACTACTGCAACATTATAATACTAATAATATGCAGTGATTAGTGATTACTAAGTTTCATATATTCTATTTCGTAATAGCTAAGGCTGCTAAGCAAATACAGACTCAATATACCGTTTTGTGATAGTTTATGGGAATTAATAATATGAGAATGTTAAATGGACAATACGAATAGGTTCTTACTTCTTACACTTTCACCACCAACTCAAGGAACTTCAAAAACATCCCTAAAAGAAGATTGAGTTTGACTTATGAGGTCAACTAAAAAGCTTCACAAACTAAGAACTGATATATAATGCTTACAAATTAAACACCTGTTTGTTTCCTTTGTAATACATGTTCAAAATATCAGCGGGGTTCTCAAGATTTTCTTTGAAACTCACAGAGATCACATCAGTTATGAATGATGAAAATCAGTCTATTTGACCTCACCCGGACATATGACCACCATCCTTTCTGATCAAGCCATCGTGTCAATATGGGGTGTTTGGTCTGAAATGGGGGGCCTACCGATGTGCTACTAGGAAAGTCAAGTGTGGTGTGGTAGGTGTAATTTGTGGACATTACTACTAAAGTAGGATGTTAAAACTTGTAGTACGTGCTTGCTGGACCATTGACTCTGCTCTTGCAGAAGACATGTATTTCAGGTGAAATAAAATTTCTTTGTTTCGACAAAAGAGGGGTGTTTAGCATTGCTTAATAAAGCTGTTCATATCAAAACTCTTATTTTTGAACAAGAGACTCCTAACTGCTTATTTTCACACACAAATAATCAGATAAGCAATCCCAACCCATTTTCACACTGTTTATATTATACAGACTAAGCAGATAAGCAGTCATATTAGCTAAAAGGGTGTTTGGGATTGCTTACTAAAAAAACATCGATTGCTAAGTTATCTAAAAGTCAGTCTTCATTTTATTATTAACGATCTAGTGCTTTCCCCTTCACCTTTATAAGTAGGACTGACTCCCTTACATATGCCTTATATATAGTACTTCGTCTCAGGTTCTATCTAGGGGACCTTAACAACAACTTTCAGTTCTTTCTGAATATCCATAATGTCCATAACTGACCATGTGTACAAACACGTAAGTCAATCATTTACCACGTATCTACTTGTCCCACAAACTTTTTATATCAAAAGAAAGAAAGACAGATTATTGACTGTAACAACACGCAACAAGATAAGCAACTACCATTATCTTCATAAAGCGGTGTTTGGGACTGCATATTAAAAATGCTCATCTGTGAAGCAATTTAGAATCAACAAATACAAATTGCTTATTCAAAACTAATCACTCCAGACACAAACTAATCAGATAGGCGATCCCAGATACCCTTAAAATTGTTTCTGTCGAAACATAAAAAGCTGGCAATTGTAATACGAGTAAGAAATTAAAGAGGTGTTTGGGATTGCGTATTAAGACTACTAATATGCAGAGGCACATAATCACCTGTAAGAAAATGCAACGCAAAGATAGTGCACGGATTTACTTCTCCTGTGCCAACACACAATAATCAGACAACCGGTTGGTCTGTTTGGCAATCCCGCTTATTTATACTCAAAAGTTAATAGGGATTTCGATTAGAATACATCAGAATTTTGAAAATCCTCATCATCTTATAAAAAATCAGCTAATTTTATCAAAATATTCTGAAAACCTCACATTGGTAATATCAGTTATATACTTATATATTGTAAAAATCCGTCTATTTGGCTCGAAAGCTAACCAGTAACAATGACCACCAACCTATCCTATCAAGCCATCATCTCAATAAGGGGATGTTTGGGATTGCTTCTTAAAGCTACTTATCCGCAAAGGTATTCACAACTCATATGAGCAATCCCAGTATCAAAACACAATAAGCATCAACTAGATGAGTGTTTGGGATTGCTAACTGCCTATGCTTTTTGATATAAGCAGCCACTATTCTACTTATTAATGGATGTTAGCAGTAATTCAGTAAATAATCAGATTCAAATAGAAAATACAAATAAGCAACTCCTACACTAATTATTCAACCAGGTAAGGGGTTCCAAAAATAATCATCTCAAAGGTGGCCTAGTGGTAAGATAAGGGGGTGGACATCTTGAAATGGCCATGGAAAAGTCTGAAAGGTCCACGGGAATACAGGTTAGGCAACATACATCAGAGTGGGTTCTAAGCTTCTAACAAGCAATCCTAATTGAAAACTTAAATCACAACAAAACACCATCAAACTATAAAACGCGCAATCAACACTTACTAGAAACACGATCATAAACATCAGCAGCAGACTCCCCTTCAGGAAACCTATAAAAAAACCTCCCAAACTTCATCCTACTCTCCTTAATATCCTTCATCCTTTCCGTAACTTGAAAATTACCAAAATCTTGCTCTCTAATCCTACATTCTTCTCTAACACCAATAACACTCCTCCTAGGAAAAGCTTTCGCTATTTCGCGTAAACTCGACCTTGTCCTCACATAAGGTGACACGTAAAAATAAACCCTCCAGTTATCATTGTCGTTCGATACGACACGTTGGATCTGAGTGCCAGCATGTCTAGCTTGAGAGATTCCTTGTGGGGTTAGTGTGATCTGGTGATCTGGGATTGTTGTGTATGTTGAGTTGTCGCGGTTTCCTTCGCTTTCGCCGTGTCGGACTAGGATTATTCGCTTTGGTAGGGACTTGCTGCGGTTTGGATCATGTGGTTCGAACATGTTTTTGTGATTTCTGTGTTTTTTTTTTGTTATGGTGGTTGGTTAGTTCTTGAGTTTCATGTTTGGCATTTTTTACAGCAACTAGTAATTAGCTTTGTAAATTAAATGTAACAAGCAACTAGTATTTAATTCTATGTAACTAATCTTTGATAGCATTAAATTACATAGATACTTTTAAATTTATTTACTCAAATTTTAAAGAAAATTATACGTTTGATCATCGATATATAATAAGGTTTAGTCTTTAAGTCGTTTTAATTAAATTATATATACTTATTTTGAAACTTTTTAACCATTTAGTATCTATTTTGGAAAATAGACTATCCGTGTAAAAAAAAAAAAATCAAATAATCTGCGGATGGTCCTTGGTTTTAAAATAATGACCATTTATCTAACTAGTTTGAAAAATAGGATTATTCATGTAATTAAAATCGAATAGGGACGAAACATGTAATTTTAAGTAAATCACATGGACGAAACATGTAATTTTGTCCATATTTTATTTTGATGTTTATATATTTTTTATTTAACACGTTATAATTATATCTACAACTACGTTATCAAACGTTTTTATTAATCAAACAACTACTAATGCTAATTATTTATTGCTTATTGACACTTCTACTGCTACGTTTAGTGATTGACAGTCCTTACCCGATTGTGTGTTGCTAAAAATAGATGCAGAAATTTGATTGAGTTTAATGTATTTAGTACAAACTAAATAAATATAAATTATTAGTTAATTATAAAACTATTATTTTTAAAAATTAAAAAATACTTTAGCAATTATGTTTTTTTAAGTTGTATATTTTGTCAGAAGACAATTATTCTTAAGGAGAAACAATAATTGACTAAAATATACAAAGAAATAAGCTGAGTATCTTTTTCTTATGCCCATGTGTTTGACACGATTGGTTAAAATTATCTACAATATTCAAGTAAAACGTCTCTTTCATATATAAACCGAATAATTAAAAAAAAGTTTAGTGGATTCAATGAAACGTCATAATAACACCTGTCACAACTATTATTTTTCCTATATTATATAACGTTTTTCTAACTTGTTTCAGGATGACACACGGTCAAAAATGTTTAATGAACATAAATATTTTTTGAAATAATTTAATTTTCAACAATTTTGATAGATATTATAAATTTATAAAATTATTAATATCAACGAATATAAAATAGGGTAATTTGAGTTCATTTAACGCCTTTTAACCTATATCATTGTGGCACAAGTTAAATAATGCTAATGTTTAACTAAACTTGTTAGGAACTACTTAAGATGCATGAACGATTTCGCTACTTTGACTTGACATAAGTCAAGTTTGACTAATACCTTCACATTTTACCTAAGTGCGCTAATACCGCTTAGCGTCTAACAAGGCCTTTCTCACATTTACCCAATGTTACAGGGCATTCTATACATCAACTCGAACTCTGAATCCGTTAACCTATACTCTAGGCACCTACAACATAGGTTGACAACATGACACCTTCATTTTAAACTTAAAGTCGCAATCTAGTTCATTTCATATCTAATCTCGCTTCTTATAACGTTCTACTTGTTTTGGTGTTCACTTTCTACTCTCCTACCCATACGCATGTCATGTCGGGAACACATAAGCCTACTTATTTACAATTCGTTACTTACATAAAGAGGTGTCCCAATCTATGTAAGTAAAGAATCATAAATTTATGGTTCGACGATTTATAATTTCTTTATTTAAATGAAAAGGCGCCCCAATCCATTTAAACAAGGAGATTATAAATCATCCTACTAATGCACTTCCGACGTAACACTTATACACCTATTACTCACTCTATCTTCTCCTTTCTTACTTCGCATTCGTTGACTAAAAGTCAAAATTTCTCATTCTCACTATTCTCATTTCTAGCTTTGGATCCATCTTACTATAACATTTCCTCGAAGGAATTAATACATATGCCAAAGAAGTAGGCGATCTTTGCCCGTGAAGGCATTTCAAACCATCCCGAAGGATTCTATAACATTCATTCGCTTACTATGGGCTATAACACATCCCGTATGATCACTATAACATATTCCATAAGATTTAAGGTAATGCATCCCGTAAGATTCAATGCAATACATCCATTCGGAGGATTTCTGTAATGACCACTATAACATTTTCCCGAGTTTTCTGCAACAATATACTGGATCCAAGCTATAAACATTTTAACCTTGCCTTAAGAAACTTTTACACACACACACACACACACTGTTAGGCCTGTTTTTAATTTAGTTATAGACAAGCTCACAAGATATAAGATACTTGCCTATATAATATTCATACATTTTATATGTGTTTTCACAACGCACTTTCACATTCACCCGTCAACCCTTGTTGACCGTATTCTCAATTCATACTATCACATCATTTACATAACAATATATCATTAACCAACTATATAACTTTCAATAAGTTATCTTGCTTTTAACACAGTAACTTTAAGTCATCAATTCAAATCACAAGCAATACTCCATATATCATTCATACCTTTTACACCTCATATTATAGCATATTCATCGTCACTACACGTTATGCAATAAGTACCTTAACTCATTGCGACCCATCTCTAATACCACATTCTCGGTCAATCACTAGACATGAAGTACTAATGAGGACATATTTTGGTCATTATTTACCACACATAAGTTATACACATTTATATCTTCCATTTATAACCTCATATTAAAGTCATTTACTAGTCAAGCCTTTCTATAAGCAATTATACTATAATATACATCCACATATGCCTTGATGTCAATCAATTTCCATAAACTTATCATTCACACATTCATATAACGATCACGGACACTATCCAAGGTGCACAATGATCTTATCATTTAAACGCATCTAGTTTATCATGAACTTATATCACGTACAAATCAACACCTATTCACTACTTGTCACAACTATTTAATCGTGTCTAACTTATTAATTATATGATTCATTATAATACATTTACGAAACTTACATCACTTATTCTATGGCTTATTCAACACACCACATAATTATTTCATGTCTAAACATCATTATTCTAATAGCCGCAAGTACTATACTACCTTATAATTAAGGTTTATGTGGAAAACTATAAGGGGGCTGAATAGTTTTACCGATTAAAACTTCGTTTTAAACTATTTAGATCGACTTATGTCAATCTATTTAATATGTGTGTTGGATATTGATAGATAAGCATATAAGTAAGTAATGCAAAGATAAAGAGTAAAGGAACACAAAACCACGACACGAGTATTTATAGTGGTTCGGCTACAAGGACACCTTCCTTGCCCTACTCCACTCCCCGAGTACCCCACTCGATAGTTTGTAAGCACTACACAACACAAGCTCATTAATGTGGCGGAGAAGCCATCACAACATCGCCTACTCTTTATCTGGTACAAGGCTAGACACCGAGTTCTTCCACGAGGTAGAACCAAACCTATCACAACGTCGCCTACACTTTAGCCGGTACAAGGCTAGATACCGAGTTCCATTACAAAGAAGGAACTACTACCCAACACTACACCACAACACAACTACCCCAAAGGAGACACACTCCTTGTTACAACACTAGAAGGATATCAACATCCTTTAACCCAAACTATCTAACTTGTACATCTATGCACCATATCGAATGTACACCTTTGGCACCTTTCACTAATGCCTTCAACACGACCCTTCGACACCGTTCACTAATGCCTTCAACATAACACTTCTATAGAGGGGGGAAAGAACTATCAACAAGATGCACTTAAGTGGTCTTGATGATGACGAAGCTTAGCAACTCATGACTTGAGCTTGCACGTCTTCAAGAGGTGGTGATCTTGCCTTTAAGAGGAACCTAGAGAATCACACAAACATAAAACTACATAGAATGATCCTTTGGATCAGTGGTTAGAGATGTTAGAATACTGGGAGAAAGTAAATATGAAGTGGTAGTGCAAGAGAGAAATGGCTCACTATTTATAGATAAAACTTGTCTATTGTCCCACGGTTCCGGATCCTCCCGGAGGATCCGGCTAATCTGAAACCAGGGATCCGCTCTTGGGTCGATTTAGTCCGGATTCGGGTTTCAAATTGGGTTATGGGTTTCAAATTCGGGTTTCAAATCACAAACCTTACTTAAAATGTACATGATACTTTTATAAAATACCGAGGTACAAGTCTTTCAAGCTTATGTACAAGTCTTTAATGCATAAAAGTTTTATACTTATAAATTAGATTATAACCTCAATGTACCTACTTTTAAGCACAAGGTACAACCCTATAATGCACAAGCCTTTAAATTTGACCTTCTTATGATTCTCAAACCTAAGGTACAACTCTCCAATGCTTGTGGTACAAGTACCTTATGCATATATGTTAAATATGTCATTTACTTAAGATATAATTGTCTAAACTTAACTAATCATTTAAACTAAGTTCACACTAGGTCTTAACCATAAGTACCACTCACTATGGCCTATGTACATGTCCCTTACGCCAAATCGTGCCCTAGGTTTCCTTTCTTGCTCATTTCGAACCAAAAGCTAAACTAGTTCCTAGGCAAGATAAACACTAACGAGGTTCATATTATGCCACATCAAGGCCACCTCACCATGTTCCCTAAGTTTTGAAAACTAGTCAAATATTATGAGCATGCTTCTTGGTGTAAAATTTGGACACATAACAATTTACTCTAAATCACCACATAAACTTTACAACTCTACAAGAACACATCACCATGTCCCATAACCTTCAACCCTTAGCAAGCTAAGCCTATGTGTTACTTTCTAAACCATTTGAACTAGGAGGTTAAAAAACAAACAAGAATATGTGTTATGTTCTATCTTCTAAACCATTCGAATTCCATGGTAACCTAAGTAGACACATCATCTTGTCCCATAACACATCTTTACAAATTCATTGAACATGAACTAGCCACATCATTTCTTCTCATCCCAAACATTCTAAGCCTTTAAAACACACTCACACTCTCACTCTATGATAAACAAGCTTAGGAGAGAAGGAATGGAAGCTTGGTTTGAAGCCTTGTTCATATTTAGAAGTCATGATAAACAAGTGTTGTAAGTCTTTTAAACTTATTTCGATTTATTCAACACTTTTAATGTCAATTATTTATTGTTAAAAATGATTTTACAAGGAAAACGTGGCCTTTTGAATCACCCAAAATGGGCTATCGAGTCAAAAGTTATGAACAAAAGAAATTTACAAAACTGAAAAACTCAATTCTGTCCAAAACAACAAAATACGAACTATGGTAATTTTTAGAGGCATTTCCGGTCCAATTCATCAAAAAGTTAAAACATGAAAGTTGTCCAAAACGACGTTTTCTTCAAAAACTCAGGAGCACGGGTCCAGAAAATGCAAAACGAATGCTAATTTTAATCAAAATCTCAACAGTTGTCATGGTTATATAAAACCAAACGCCCCTTTTGAGTCTTGTTTTTCAACCATAAGCTAAGCCTATTAAACCTAGCCAATAAGCCATTTTAATAAGCCCTTAGGATAGTCTCTAATGCCCCAAGAACCTGGACATATTTCTTAAGGCCTCGCTGGAATCTTCTTGTTTTCTTTGATCGTTGGTAACCGAACCAAGTGAACTCTTAATACACGTTTTTATTATTTACAAAGATATAAGCTTTAAGCAACCAAACTTAGACTTTATATGGGTTATATAATCTGTTTTCAAGCCACAAGAATAATCTCTTAAGGTTTTGAAGTCAAAAACTTGTTTTCCTTTTTCATTTTCTTGTGCCAAGGGACCTATTTCACATAATTATTTCTCCCTAACCACGGACCTATAAGATAAATGGGATATGCCATCATGGAGAGGGAATATCAAAGTTTTCAAAACACCAAGAACGTTCTTAAAAACTCCCATGGCCTTATTTTTATTTAGTCATGAATATGGTGTCTCACAAAGATTTTCAAACTTATCCTTTTGTGCACTTTTCAAAATATAAGCGTTATGAGCTAAAAGCTACTGGGAATAGACTTTAAACGAGTTAATGAACACGTCACATGGTCACTAAGACAAGCCGTAAAGTTTAAAGGGTCAAAAACGAGTTTTTCTTTTCTTTTATTTCCAGCCGCGACATGGCCTAGTGGCCATGTTCACGGATTTGTTTCTCCTAAACCAAAGGCCTATAAAATATAACGCTTATGCCATTTTAAAGAGCTTACAGCAAAGTTTATGAAGGAACAAAAGCGACATAAAACCGGGCCATGCCTCATTCTTATTTGGCCTCCTTTTGGTCACGTCGCGCTTAAAAACAAACACCCCTTATCGAGAAATGGCCAACCCCCTCACTTTGAGGAATTGTTTAGACCAAACCACAACAGCTCAGGACACCAAATTTGAATCGTATAAAAGAGCACCTAGCAAAATCTTGAAAGGAACAAGAACGTAGTAAAAAGCTCGCAAGGCCTCGCTTTTATTTATCTTTCTTTTGGCCTTGTCGCGCATAAAATCAAACGCACCCTTTTTAATTATTTCAAAAGCTATAAGCTAAAAACAAAGAGAATAATCTCTTTTCAGCTCATTTTCAAACTTATTATAACTTATTTCAATAAGTCGTAGCAAGCCTCGCCTTTTTCTAAATCAAAAACGCGCTTAAAATGGATTGAGGACTAATAACGTAATGAGTAAAATGCTTTAGGGGGAAAACTTGCATATTTTGGAACTTAGAGTTTTCTTAGGCCAAAACTGTCATTTTGATAAATTATATAGTATAAGGGCTGAAATTGTACATTACTCATAGTTATGGGTATAAAGTGTCACTTTTGAAACTACAAGGGAAAAAGTTGTCATTTTTACAAAAGTTCAAGGGTATAAACCATCAATACTTAAAACTATAAGAGTATGAAGAGTAACATTATATATTTCAAAGATACATTTTTAATACTTAACGACTCGGGATTTGATAAAACTTATGTTTATATCGTTAAACGATCGACCGAACCATAAAAATGAATATGATAAATATCATTAACTTTTGAAGAGACTTCATGTTGTCTCATTCAAACGCCAACAAAACAATTGTAACACAAATATCAAAATCACATATAGATGAATTCAAATACTGAAAACTTGACATACCAACTCAGGTCGCGGGTCGGAGCTGTTTATTCACAATACTTAATTTGTTCTCCATCCAGACTACGATAACACCAATGTGAGTTCGTAGCCCCATTTTCAATTGTTTTATATTATTTTTGGGGGAGATACATGCTCAACTATTTTCATTTACTTTCACAAGTACTCTATACTTTTACATATTACTGTGAGTTTCATAGCCCCATTTTTAATTATTTTGTACTATTTTTGAGGGAGATACATGCTCAACTACTTGTTTTTACTTTCACAAGTACTCTAAAACTTTTACATATTACTGTGAGTTCATAGTCCCACTTTTTACTTGTTTTTCAAACTCGTGGGGAGATACATGCTACAAACCCGAACACAAGTATTTTTCTATGCTACAGACACACGATTGCTATTGCTTAAGTTACTTACACCGCCATGAAAGTCCCTCATATCATGAACCATTAATCACTTTACAAGAGAAGCGAATATAGTGAATAGATCTATTGAAGTTGGCGCCCATTTGTGTTAACCGTCGGTAACCAAATGCACTTTATTGAGGACAAACAGGAGAATTGGCAAACTCCTTACACGAGGGCACGGTTGCTCCCATCATCATTATGATGTTTGTAACCATGTCATTATGACAGTTACACTACACCTGTTAAGGTTTGCGTTCATGAGACTTAAGACAATATGTTGTGCAACGATATTACAAATTTTACTACTTTTCAACTTGTGTTCAACTGATTGTTATTACAAACACTATGAATTCACTCAACCTTTGTGTTGACATTTTTAGCATGTTTATCTCAGCTCCATAATGAATGAGGATGGCACGGAGGGGCACGGACACTCAGGAAGGCTATAATATATTTTATCATTCGAAAACTTATTTTATAAATTACAAAACTACTGGACCTCATTTTGTAAACGCTGATATTTATATAAATTCGAATGATAAATTTTTTAAAATGACATAATTAGAGTTTGTTTTCTATTATTATAACTGCTGAGCCATGAAGTAACACCCAGCTTGAATTCCGTTGCATATCACGAAATTGGGGGTGTTACAGATTGGTATCAGAGCCACAGTTATAGAGAAACGGGTCTAATTGAGACCTAAACTATAACTACTTTTTCATAAAAATGTTTTATAGCCTTTCGCTCTCCGTGCCTTCCATCCTCCAGGTAGTTATGTGACTTCTAAACAGTTTATGCTACACAAACACTTTAATATACTGATATATACTTTTGATCACTTTATAAAAAATAAACATACTGGCATATGCCTATTCTAAGGCATTATGACTTAATCACATTTCCCCAAGCATGTACCTACTTCTATATTTTTCAAATTTATGAAACCTTCTTAAGACATTGTAACCAATTACAATGGTCTCTCCTACTTACTTTATTTACACTAAATATATATACTCACCAACTATTTTGAGTATTATGGCAACTTTCCTTGATTTTCTTACTCCCATCTCTAAAAGATGAGTGTAAACACTCCTTCTATACTCCGAGAACACCCAAATTTCCTTGTAACTCATCAGTTAAGTACGAATGTTGAGTTAGAAATTCCTAAGTAGGATGATTTACAATGTCTTTATTTGAATGGATTGGGACGCCTCTTTATTTAAATAAAAAATTTACAAATCACCGAACCATAAGTTTATATTTCTTTATTTACATTGTTTGGGACGCCTCTCTATGTAAATAATGAATTATAAATAAGTGGGCTTATTTGTATCTGAAATGATTTCTTAAATAGGATGATTTACAATGTCTTTATTTGAATGGATTGGGACGCCTCTTTATTTAAATAAAAAAATTACAAATCACCGAACCATAAGTTTATATTTCTTTATTTACATTGTTTGGGACGCCTCTCTATATAAATAATAAATTATAAATAAGTGGGCTTATTTGTATCTGAAATGATATAGTACAAACTCGAGGATCACAAGAATTCACAAAAATGTATGGAAAAGCACAAATAACGTAGCCCTTGTTGTAGTCTAACACTTCGGTAAATTGGATTAGGTTTACCAAGAATAATACGATGCATTGCAATTTCATCTGCCTCACGGTGAAGTATTTGGTCTGCAGTAAGTTGATTTTCTGGAAGGACTGTCACAGTGTCGGGTCTTGGTAGAACAACAGTTGGATCTCCTGGAACTGTTGTAGTAGGCATTTCAAAAGGTCCTTCAAGTATCACTTTCTTCATATATTTTCCATGAGGTTTTATGAGTTCTATGAACCTTAAGAATCGGCTAGCCCATTGAACATATCACGCCCGTTGGGCTTGTTTGAGACCATAGAGAGCTTTCTTGAGTCGGTAGACATGATTAAGATGCTCTGGATCAACAAATCCTTCCGGTTGGCTTACATACACCTCTTCTCGGAGTTGACCATTCAGAAATGTTGTCATCACGTCAATTTGATAAACAGTGATGTTCATGTGTGCCGCATATGCCAGAAATATTCGAACAGCCTCAAGTCTAGCCACTAAAGCAAATGATTATTCAAAGTCAATTCCTTCTTCCTGATGATATCCTTTTGCCATAGACGAGATTTGTTGCGAATTACAGTGCCTTCAGTGTCTATTTTGTTTTTCCAAATCCATTTCAGCCTGATAACATAGACCCAGTCTGGTTTCTTAAAAAATTCCCAGACTTCAAGACGTTTAAACTGATTCATCATGAGAAACCATGAGTGAATAACTGTAATTCTCAACAATCTTTATAATTCACACAACATGTGTTTAGCAGCTTCTCCGTACACTTCCTTTTGGCGAAGTTTCTGAATCAGCTTCCCCCCAAACTGACAACCGACTTAAGCAGATTCGAAACTTTGATGTAGTTAACATGTCTTCTAACTTTATATAGTTTAAGTGCACAACAGAATTTGTATGCAAATCACTAAACCACATCAAGTAAATCTGAAAAATCACTTAATCAAAAACATGAATTTCGGCTTCATCATGCAAGTTCAAATGACTTGTGAATTTTTAGTTTTACAATCAGGTTCCATCTTTGTGAATTTCGACTTCACAATATAAATTGTGAATTTCAGCTTCACAAGATTAACCTGGTAGCAAATTTTGGCTTCACAATTTGGCTTTACAATTCTAACTAAGATTAATCACAATTATACTCAATGTGGAAAATTCGTCAAGGGTAACATGCAAGAAATCAACAATATTTTCTCACGTATGTAGATGCTTCACACAAAACAAACCACGAAAGACGAAATAATAATACCCGATGCGAATCTACTAGAAAAAATCAATGGTACATATGCCTATAGCCTTCTTCATTGACCCGATAAACTCAAACACGAACAGGTACACTGCTTCTTCCCCCTGATTGTTGCGGTCTATCAGAATAATAGTCACTTGTGTATATACGAATAATCGATAATATGACCGTGTGTGAGGCATCATAAATGCGGTTAAATCATCATATGTAGGTATTTACACAAAACAACCCGTGAAAGTTGAAATGATGAAATGAAAATAATAAGTTTGAACCACTGAACGTCTCATCTCTTCCCTGGATTGCATATACTCCTAGAGGAAAAGGATTTTTTTTAAAGAAATACAATAAGACCAAAGAACCTCCCTTTCTCTCCCCCACGATGGTTTTGATGCATCGGTAGCATACTTACTGAGTCTACGATTCATCGGAAGCAGTGTAACCATTTATGACAAATTAATCAAAAAAGTGTAAAGTTTTTGTCTCGTCATGACTGGCTGTGAAGGATTTCCAATCACATTTACTAGTGGATGATCTCGTGTCCATCTATATGGGGAAAGGTGATGTTGATAGAACTTGTGCATATTAGACAGATCCTAATTGCTTGATGATGACTCTTCAATATTTAGAAGTGTTGGCGCCGGTGCAAATGGATTGAAGAATGCATTTTCGTCATAATCTATAGGTACGGGTACTTGTTGATTTTGTTGATCATCAGTTGTATCATTGTTGTTGGAAGCAGTTTGTTCTTCTGTTGTCGGAGATTCGATTGGAGGTGCATTTGCAGCAAACGGTTGTTGTTGTAGTTTTAGGGTGTATCTAGAATTAGAATATGATCAGGTTGTTCAACGAAAATATTTGATACATCCGAAGCACGGCTTTCGAAATACTCTTCAAACAGTGAAGCAAACAAGGTTTCCAATTCTTGAGGATTAAGTACAATTGGTGGTGCAGTTGATGGATCATGAAAGTTTATATGGTGAGAAACATGTCCTAAGCTGTTTTTATTTAAAAGCTATTGTTGTATGCTCGGGTCCAAAACTGAGTTGTTCCGAAGCCATTCCTTTTGTATCTGTAAAGAAAGTAGGAGGGGACAAGATAGAGAACATGGATCCCCAAGTGTAACTGGGTTCCAGATGTTAGAAGCATAAAGTTGTAGTGTCAGTTATCTTCTTGACACCTGAACACATGATTTTGATGATTTTCTTTCTCTCGTCATGGATAGATGATGTAGAGTTCACATTTGTTTTGGTGCAAATGTCTAAAATCTTTCCTGTAGGAATCCACCTAAGACCAATCATTTTGAAAATTCTACCCATAGGTACCCACCTAAAGTTAGATATAGGATTTGTTTTCCTTTTAGGTGCAGCGAAATGAGATGTGGGAGCATCACTTGGTTTTGAGAAAACCTAAGTCCTATACTCCTATATTGTTCCACTTCTTAGGTTTTTGAATCTTGTCTTTTGGTTCAACGGGTTTGTTTAATTTTCTTGTATTAGTCGATTGTACTTTTGCATGAGAATTTACTTCTTGAAGATATTTGGAAACACAAACATCATGATTAGCTTGAAAGATACATTTCTGACATGTAGGACAGACAATTCAACATTTTTGTTGAAAACAGGAAATTTAGCTTTGTCCTTACACGCAGTTGAAAACAATTTTGTTTTTGAAAAAGACTCGGAATTCCTAGAGTGGGTTTCTATGTGCACATCATGATCGTTTACGCAACTACTCTTAGATGCTAGCCAATTTCTATTTGTTTGTTGAGTGTGCGTAGGCTTTCGTTTGCTACTACTAGTAGTGTTTTGTAATATAGTGGAAGCCATCTCATGAGGTTTTGAACCTAGAATTCCGTCTTTTTGAAGTAGTGCATTTTTCCTAGCTTTTTCTAGATCATAGTTCTTGTACATGTCATTTATGCCATAAGACTCTTTAGTTTTAATGCTCGGTTTAGACACTATTTTCGAACTAATCCTAGATGAGCCAGGTATAATAACATGTTGAGGTTTAGCAAAAACAGATGCATTTTCCTTAGGCCAAGAATGTGGAGTGACTGGTTTTGTCAAATTATTTTTCTTAACAACTTGGGAGGCAAACCGAGATTTTGAAAATTTAGTTCGTTCATATTTAAATGCAGATGGTTGTCTAACAACTGATTGGTTTTTGATAGGTTGTAGAGGCGGTTTCCCCAAGATTGATGGTTTTGAAAACTTAGCATCCACCCTCTTGCCAACCAACTTTCTTGATTTGTTTTTCAATACAGCATGTGCAAACACCTTTGCTTGAATTTGACCTTTTCAAAGCTCATTTTCGTTTACTAATGTATCCACATGTTCACTTTGTTTATTCAAAAATTGATCATTGTGTCCCGAAGTTAAAGATTTGTTTTGCATTTTAAGTTCAAGTGAGATGCAATGTGCCTCTAGTTTTGAAAAATCTTTTTGAAACTAGGCAATGGTCTTTTTGAGACAAGTATTTTCAAACTCGAGAGTTTGGTTTGATGGTACATTCATTTTTTTTTCATTTAATGAATAAGACAAAGGACGCTTGACTTGATGTTGGTCAACATTCTGATCAACTCCTCTTTCATGATTGAATTCAGGTTGTTCAGTAAGTTGGCATTCATGAGCGAATATATTATGATTAACAATTGATTGTACCTCAACCATTGGCTCATTGTCAAATATGGGCATCGTGTCATAGATGGGTTTGATATCTACACAATCAGTATATGTATCATTCCTCGATCTGCTGTTGTCATCCTATTTTTCCAATGCTATAACCTCATTGCACACATTACTGACATTTGCAGTGTTCTCAGCATTCCCAACAAACCTTTGAGTATTCCTTCCTTGTACATCAACCCTTTCACCTTGCACGACTGCTGGTAGGTGTGGAGATTTGGAAAGTATGACTCTTTAAATTCTTAAATTGTGAGTACATCTTAGTCAGTAACATCATTCCTTTGGTTAATTCCACAAATGGATCATCAGTAGCTTGTGTGAAGTACATTTGTTCTTGAGATCCTTGAAAAGAAAAGTTTGGTGGTGAAGGATTAGATGTAGTTTCTTAATCTATTATTGGTAGATGCGAAAACTTGTGACATTTGTTCATTCATTTGCGACCTTGATTTATACATTTCTTCCCTTGATTGCTGCCATGTAATAGTGTAAGATATTGGATTTCATAAACACATAACAAACAATAATATGGTCGAATTATTTAGAGGTTTTAGAGAGAAGTGGGAGCCTTTCTAGAGAGAAAGTGAAAGAAAACATAGAAGGTTAGATTAAGATGAATGAAAGGTCCAACCCTCTACCTTGGGAGGTAGAGGGTATTTATAATTACAAACATAACGACCTCCTATCGGCTGTGGATCGGTATACAGTGGGTAAAGACCCGTCCTTCCTCCACGGTGTTGCTCTAAACTAAATAGCTAACTAAATAACTAGTAAATAACGTAATGTCTACGAGCTAAATTATGCTAGATTATATATGGGGTGACCGACACTTCACTATGGAATTTCTAATTCCTAACAATCTCCCCAAGGAGGTCACCCCATGTTTTACATTTGAATCCTAGCATTCTATTTAATCTTGGTCTTGAGCTCGTAGACTTAAATTCTTCAAATTCGCATCATTTGTGCTTTAGCGGTGATACTTCAAAGTCCGAGTGCTTAGTACTTTCGGTGGAGGCCTTTAAGCGATCCACATCTTTGATGATCTTTGAGCTTTCATTGAGATCATCGACCATAGTAAATCTCTGGATCACCCTTTATTGTGTTGCCATCATGTGTTGTTGTGACTTTCGGACCGACATGCTCACACTTTTGAATCATGACATCTTTCCATCGAGTAGCGGAAGCCTTCTTGGTTCATGATATTTGCGGCGTAGCGAAGCATAGTATGAAAATATCGAACCGGGTTATGTAGATATGCACCGGTCATGATTTCTTCAAATTAAGTGTGGATCTTTGTGAGCATGCGGCTTTGGATTGACTTCTCAATTCGATCATTTGCAACCGTCAAATGTACCGCAAACAAGATTAGCAATAAAACACACGAAAGTGTCTTTGATCACTTCGTTGAATTGAGTACATGGCCCACGGTTCCCGTTGATCGATACAAATCTTTGTGATCGGTATAATTCGAAGAATCTCCTTGACGGGGTTTCGCGTTGTTCTATTGTTCTCAAACCGAACGTCTCAAAGAAGACAACACGGAGTGAGTGAACGGTGAATTGAGATTCAGCGATTGATGAAAAATTGATTTGAAAACAATCGCGTATTGCTTAGTATAAAGAGTTTTGCAATCTGACGAAGGTTTTATGAGAAAGATCAATTTTCAATCAAAACACTTTTGTATTTGAAAATAGTACACAATCGGCGTGCTAGTGAAAAGAAGAGATTCGCACATCGACCGGTTTTCTAAAAGTATTTTCAATCGAGATACTTTTGAATTTTGAAAACATAAGTACACATTCGACGTGCTAGAGAAAAGAAGATTTGCACATCGAACGGTTTTTCAAAAGTATTCGTCAATTCCATTCTGGACCAAGGTTGATTCAAGATGAATCGCCCCATTGTTTCTATCCGGTTGTCACAAGTTTGATCTTACGAGAAGATCTCACATGTCACCCACCAAGAGCTTGTTTGATGTTGGCTCTAGAAGGATTTCCATCTTCATCGTGAATATTTTCATATCACTCGGATGTTACGGCAATACCACAAGGATAATCGTGGGACTCTTAATATGTACTTACTTTCCACATTGTGTGAAGCGACAAGTCTTCAATAATTTAGTGTCCTAACGAGATATTGTGGATGATCTCTTGGCTCTAGACTCAATAGTGCATTTTGGTTCCTTCTGCGGAGACTAGGGAGAGGTCTCCTTCTTCAATATCAACAATCTCTAGAGAAGTCGATAGATTATGTAGGTTCCCGTGAGAATGAAACAAGCCCTTTTAAGAGGAACTTGAGTGGTTTGGGAAGTTTAGTGCGGTGCATCCTTTGGGTCCATGATGTCTTGTCTTCAATACCGGTGTTACCTTAGTAACCACCGTAGCATATGAATTGAACCCGGTTTACGCCCTAAGGTTGAATTGATGGAGGCTATTTCTTTTCACCCTTTTATCATTCATTTCTTTTCATTCTTCAACCCTTGATTACCGAGACTTCATAACTAGAACCTTGTTGGGTTTATTCCATTACTAGCTCGGTCTTAGATCGCACTCTTCCCATTCCTCACTTTTCTCCTTTTTCAATATACCTAAGGACTCTACACTATCTAGTGGATTGTCCTGGGTAGATCCCTCGATTCGGCGGATCGTGGGAGCGAATACCTAGCCTAACCATCCTTATATCTCCATGCATAAAGTAAATTGGTCGGTCTTTTGGTATTGTTCTTTCCTTCATGAAACCAATTGAAAAATCATTTGGAAAAACAATCAAGGTACTTGTGATACGAGATCAAAGCATTTTGTACCTTAATAGTTTTGATCATTTAGAAAAACCTCCCCCTCAACATGTGCGTATGATTTCTAAATTGTTATGATTTCTAAATTGTTTAGCACAAGGAGGCAAGAGGACTTTGAAATATTTTCTTTGATCACAATTTTCATACGAAAAAGCCATTTGATTTTCTTGGTAAAATTCTCCCCCTCAATATGTGCATAGGATAAGAGAAATCATTTTAACACATAGAGGCAAGAGTTCTTTGAAGCACATCCACGATTACAAAAGCCATTTAAAAACCATTTGAAAACTCAATCAAGGTACTTTATAAGTCTCTTTTAAAAACTTTTGTACCTCGATAGTTATGCTCCCCTCAATATGTGCTTCAAGATTCGAAAGCGTTTAGCACATATGAAGAGACGGCGTGCACAATTAAATCAAAATGATCACCTTTTATCAAATTTCATTATTAAATCACAAATTCTCCCCGATCAAAATATCAAACCCTTTGAGATTTTGGATCCCAAGTGATTTAATTAAGTTTAGAAAACATAGGAGAAAATGTGGCGGTTTAAATACTCATCTTGTTTTGGATAAATGCTCCTCCTCAACATGTGCATTGTATATTTGAAATCGTTTGGCACATGGAGGCGGAGTGCCTATAAAGGACTAAAACCAATTCCGTTAAAACATATATGAGATTTAAATCACGATCTCTCACCCGATCAAAATTTCAAACCTTTTGAGATTTGTGATCCCAATTGATTTAAATCATTTAAAAGAGTTTGGGGAAAGGCGTGGCAAGATTTAATTTTGAAAAGTGATGAGATAAGGACCAATTTAAGACATTAAAGATTGTTAGTGTCGGTATGATAGTTTTAAGAGATCTTTTAGTAAAATAAAACAATTTCACAATCAAACAAGACGAGAAAAATTTCATTTTGAAAGACCTTGAGAAAAATCATACCATGACATAACATTAAATCTTTAGATCACCACTTATTATCGTACAAGACGGACTTTTGAAGATATATTGTATGAAAATATTTTAAATTAAATCACTCTCCCCTCAATCGATGACGAAGTCGATAATTGAGTGACTTAAGTTTTGATAAAATGAAGTCGGTGATTTTCAAAATTTAGTCCAATATATTTTCAAAACAATATATTCCATTTTCAAAACAATTTATTCAAATTTATTCAAAATTCAAAATTGTTTAAAATGGTATCTGCACAAAGATCGTTAGTGGTTGAGAAGCTTCCGTTGTTGTTGTTGTAGGGTTGGAAGAAAAACCGTCTCGCAAATGCGGTGAGACTTCTTCTTACGTTGCATTTTGAATGCCAACCGAGGTCCAATTAAGCTCCGTTTCTTCACTTCTTGAAGAAAACCATCTCGATGCGATAAGACCTCTTACGTTGCATTTCATGCCAACTCTCCATTGAAGTCCAGTTAAGCTCTGTTTCTTCATTTGTCAACCCAAGATATAGTTACCCTTTCCTTTCGGCATCCAATCATCTTCAATTGTGGGATCCGGATCGGGAACATTCTTTTAAACCAATATACCTGCATACGTTAGTGAACACACATACAAATATATGGTGGTCGACATCACCCAAACAACAATCGACTAATAAAAGTCAATTCAACATATCAATCATATCATAAAGGTATGAGGTTAATGTGATAATCAAACTCTAATCATCTAAACCTAACAATCACATCCTAGAAACCTAGTCCTTCAACATAGGCAATTGTATTTTCTGAGATAAGCACGTAGGATGATTAAGATAATCTCGTTAGATGATCTGATTTGAAAACATTCTCCCCTCAATCAATGACTCATTTTCTAAAAGGTTTAAGCGTTGAAGTCATTGATTGAGTTTTCAATTTTACGAAAACTCGAATCGATTGATTTACAAGCAACTCATTTACCACCATTTTAGAAAACAACAAATATTTTACGAAGAATTTATAGACGGAAAAACATTTGTGTGGGAGCAATGATCCTTTGACATACTTTCCTCAATTAGATTTAGGATAAGTGCGAAATTTGTGAAAATCGTTTAAGCGTAGCACTTTCCTTCCTTTTAAGAGCGGGTCGCTATCGAAATGATAGCAAGCCATAGTTTTAAGCCTGGGTTAAGCCATATTTTGATGCGAAATAGCGTAAGCCATTAGATTTGTGACATGTTTAGAAAGAAATATTTACACCTCCTGCTCGAACTTCATCTAAAGTCCGTGCCATTATTGAATGACATTTCTAAGACCGTAGATGTTATCGATACCGAAGACATGTCTTGGAAAACATATTTTGGTAATTTTGAATTTTTCGATTTTTATGGGATTTTGAAGGTTTTATATTTTTCTATTTTCTTTTGTTGGTTTTATATTTTCTATTTTCTTTTGTTGGTTTTATATTTTTGTATTTTGATTTTCGAATAAATATTTACAAGAGATAAATTAGTTTAAGAGAATGATGAAATGAGTACCGAGATAAAGATATCGTTCAAAGACGATGTAGAAAAGAGGAATCAACATCTCTTAAACTTTCGCCACCAAAGCATTCGAGGCTTCTAAGAAAATCGAACATGAGCCTTCTCAATTTGAATCTTTGGTAGCTTCCCCAAACCGACAAACATCGAATAAAGACCATTTCCCAAAGAAGTAGAGTTGACTACGGCGGTCTCATTGATTGAAGCTCGGCACTCAGGAACACGAGAACACCAAGTAACAAGTTGAAACATTGATCGTCTCAATGGTTATCAAATCCGGATTAGCGATTACGACCGATCACATGAACTGTTGTGCATCCCGATGTACACCTTACTCTTCGAGATTGACCGGTTGTCAATTTAGGGAACAATATATCAACATCTTCATTTTACCAAGAGCATTCCGGTTATCTAACACATAACCAATCGGCACATAATGTACACATGTACCCAACACGAGTAGAGGCGATGACATCCATGTAACATCTTGAGTCACTAATCATCTATGTGAATTAGCTCGATCAAGTGAACATGTTGTGCATCCTTGAGGTACATATCTCTCCATTGATGGTTGCGATCTCATCAAAATCATCATTACCTTGTGTACATGAGTCAATAACGAAAGCACTTTATCATAAACCGTATATAAGATGTCGATAGGCATTATCATCTCACGTTCCAAATATTCTTCTCACATTTCTTCCAGCTCAACGCAAGTAACATATACCAAAGGTCTCGAGACCACTTCGCCAAATAGTTGGAATAATACATCCTTCCCCAAATAGTTGGAATAATATATCCTTCCCCAAATGATTTTGATACCTCGAATCGGCAAATACTCTTGAAATAGAGAAGAACAAACAATTAGTTCTACGAGAATCTGTGAGAATCAAATGCTACAAAAACTCTCTCGACTATCTTTATCAACCCATATGTAGACAATTTGAAGTGACCCTTTGTTGAAGAAAAACCCGATATACCAAACTTGAAAGCGAAGTCGAATTCCCGCATTTGTGTCTTAAGCTTGCACTTAAAGATGGAAGAATGGTGTCGAGAATCTATGCTTCAAGCAAATCTCTAAGTACTCACTACTCAAACAAAGTATGAGACATTAACACCTCTTGCGATTATCCACACCGTCATATCGTGTGACCTTGAGTAAAACAAAGTGACTCCTAATAGTGATAGTTAACGGTCTTCAATCATCCACCTCATTGCTGGTAACTAGATAACCCAAGTCTTCAACTCAAATACTTAAGCCCGAGCAAGTTATCAAATAAGAACACGCCTTTGTGAGCGTCAACTTCAACCTCAAATAAGTTATAAATGAGTAACTTGAGTAATCAACTTGTGTCAAATGTCCAACACGTGAATAAACATACAATCGGATGTACATTGACCCTTGGTGAACCGGAGCAAATGATTCCTCAACATCAATGCATTCTTCCTTACGGTATACATGTAGAAAGCGATCGGAAGATTTACCAATAATGTTTTTAAGCGGATGAGAAGTCATTTTCCTTAATGTTCATGTGGTTGATTCTGAGTGCACATTTGGAGAAGAATAATGAAACAATGATCCGTGAAGATTTGGCAAAGGAGTACCAAAGAGCGGATCACTATTCATGAGTGCAAGCTGCAATGATAGTCATTAACAACGCCTTGTAAAGTAACTAGAGATAAGGTTTCTTGAGAATTCCAAGAAGTACTTCTTAGATGGTGAACCGGTTGAGTCAATAGAAACGAGCATGAGCTTGGTTGGATGATCAACATTCGTTAGAGGTTGGAAGTACTCATCAAACATATCTTTGAAAACAATGAATCCCAAACAATGAATCCCAATTATCCTTAGTAATTGAAGCATTAGGCGTTGGAGGTGTCATCAAAATCAAGCAATGAATCATTGCTAAAGAATCGAAACAAGTCTAATTGGGGATAAAATTTTGGCTTTTCAATCTCCCCAATTAGTGCTCTCCCTAAACCGCGAAGATTTTCAAGTGTTCTTCTCGGCCGGATTAAGAAGAAGTCTTTAGATCATCAAATGCAATTAGTCTTTAGTCTTCTAATCATGTAGCTTTCAAATGTAGATTAGGCGTAGACTCGACCTTCTTCAAGATTATCCGAATGGGAAATAGGCAGTTAACATCTTCTTCACACCAAAGGCATTCCGTTAACTTGTAAATAGCAAATCCCTTAATTAAAATCTCTCCCAATCAAACAAAACGAAAGATGTTCATCAAAGAAATCACCCGACAACTAGAAGCACTTTGTCATTTAATCATATCGGCCCGTGTGAAGATGTCAACCAACGGCTCTTAGAAGAAACTACATGTGAAGATGATCCGATAAGAAGAATCTCGGTTCTTACATGGGTTAGGAGCCGTTTGACCATATATTCTCAAATATCGATCAACCATGCAAAAATTCACACTTCTTCTCCCCTCAAGAATTGCATACAGAGATGCCATTCTTGATTAACCAAGTGATTATCATCCAAATGTATTATATTCACACTTCTCCCCACAAAATTAGCACATGATGTCGCCATCTTCATTATATTGAGCAAGAGGAATAAGAGTAATTATCGGTAGTCGGTTCACTTGATGGTGAAGAGCATGGAAAAAGCATGAAGCATGTTGATGAAGAATGTCGATGAGAATGGTCATAAACATGAAGATTTCTCTTCTTAAGAAGATAAAGCGCCTTGAAGCGTACACCTTTCTTTTCTTTGAGGGCAGGGCTGAAGTGTTATCTGCAGACGCCATAATGATGAAGTACGAGGCTGGGCGATTTGAGCAGGCGTCATAGTGGTTGAATATCAATGTTGAGAAACTTGAACCCGTGAGTTATGAGATATCAATCCATTTGTGATCCATACTTTAAGCAGTCCATGTATTGAAGGATCGAAGTATACTGGCGAGTAAGGAGTACTGCACTAACATTACAAGCTTGATTGCATATATATGGGTTAGTGACATTAGTATCCAAACTCTTTGGGGTTTCACGGTCAACCTTGATTTTTCATCGAAAAGCGACTTTCGGTAGGAATCCACCTAAGTCCGACATCCTTAAACATTCTACGGATGGTATCCACTTATGGCAAGGTCTAGGATTGTAAGGCTTCTTATACATAGTGGAAGACTTATCCTTGTTCCTAGTTTCCAAAGATTTAGCAGTTGGTATCCATCTAGGCGAAGTTTTTGGTTTGTATTGTTTCACAACATGTTGAACCTTAGTCGCGTTAGTGGTCTTAGTGGATAGTACCTTGGCATGTGAATTAGGAAGCTGTTTCTTATGTGGAAAAGACTCGAATTTCTAGTTTTGTTTTCTACATGCTTAGCATTCTTATGCAAATAACTACTCTTAGTCGCACGCCAATCCCTAGTCTTTTGAGTGTTCCTAGGTAGTGGTTTACAACTACTAGTAGTGCCTTGAAATCTCGTAGAATTCCTCACCCTAGGTCTTGCACCTAAAATTCCGTCTTTTGAATCGTGCCTTTTCCTAGCTTTTCTAGATAATAGTTCTTCCACAAGTCATTCATATCATATGAATTACGGGTTTTAATGCTTGGTTTTGACCTTGTTTTGAACTAATCCTAGAGTCTTTGGGAGTAAAAGTAGCGCATGTTGAGGATTAGAGGAACTAGAGGCATGACTCTTAGGTAACACAGTGAAGTGGTGGTTTTGACAAAACTTTTCCTCATCAACTTGGGAGGCAAACCGTGTTTTGAAGATTTTGGTCTTTCGGATATAAGCGCAGTGGTCGCCTAACAAGAGACCGGTTTCTAATGGGATGAGCTGGTTTCCCAAGGTTGATGGTTTTGTAAACTTAGTGTTCACACTTTTCCCTCTGATTTTCCTAAGCTCATTCTTTAAGGCTACAATAGCGAAACTCTTATCACGAAGTTGAGCTTTGAGATCATCAATTTTTCAATCAAAGAGTTTGTTTGTTCCATTGACTTAGTTCTAGCTTCTTTGTGGACTCACTAAGTTCTACGTGATGCTTTCTCAAAGACTCATTTTCCTTTAGTAATTTAGCCACATAAATTGTGATTCATTATTTCTTGTTATAATAGCATCAATGTCTTGTGTATTCATGACTAAATTACTTTTCTCATTCAAGGCGAAATATGTTTCTTGATTGTAAATGGTTGACTCTTTGTCTTGGTGAGCTTTCAAAGTGTTAATTTCAAAAGTTCACGAATTCGGGAAGTTCGGTTTTACATGGTTTGTTAAGTTGAAAACTTTCTTCTTTACTCGAATCGCGATTTCAAGTGAAATGCAATATTTTTCAAGATTTGAGAATTTGTTTGAAAGTTCATCAAAAGCCTTCTTATCAACCAAATCTTTTGTTTTGAAACACTTAATCTCGGACTCGACCTCGATGTGAACATTTATGAAAGACATGTTCAACATTATGATCGGTTTGTTTAAGTGCTTTAGCGGATGCACTATGTTGAGCGATAAGGGTACCTCATTACATGACACTGCTCAATTTACAGTGCATTATCGCATCCACAACATGTGTAACGAGTCATTTGGACATTGGATGTGTCAAGCTTATCAATATCGAGCCTCGTATTCGGTGCCAAGCGATCCATCATCGGTGTTTTACCCGACTCATCATTATATGTTGACTCGACATTACGCATTCAACAACACCGATTCTTTAACGGATACATTACCCAACTTATCACAACTATTTCTCAATTGCACGACACTCATTCACGTTTTCATCTTTTGTGTAACTTCCTCAATGTACTTCTCCACATTATCCATGAGTTGTATGAATGTCTCAATGAACACGCTAATTTCCATTCCGGTGTGTTTCTTGAAAGACACTTGATCATTTCATCATCAAAATCGAGGAATATTCCCCGGATAAATGGTGAAATTGATCGAAGATTACTTGAAGAGCTGCATTAGATTCATCGAGTTGAGAACTTCTCTTTAGTAATTTGAAACCTCGGTTGTTCTAAGTTTAGTAGCAGTTCTTGTCAAGATGGGAAAATCACGACGAAGGAGAACCTTTGCTTGTTCGATCCATAGTTGTAGATAAAAGTAGTTTGAGGTCTTGATAAAGTAGTTGAAAGGGCTCAATGTTACATTCCTTTAGCATGGCATTTTGTAGCATTGGTGGTGCATTTCGATCTTTTCAAAGTCGAACCGGAGATATCACATCCTCATTGATTGATTCAATCATCTTTAATCGTTCGATGTAGCATCCATTATCATTATTATCCACAAACATCATACAATTTAAGCACTACGAAATCACTGGGTCGATAGAGTAAGACATGATGTGGTAGAATGCGGATTTTACAAGTCTATGATTTAAACCGAGAAATAGAATCTTTCGGGGATTTTACTAAAATCAAGACTAAACCGTTAAGCAATGACCAATGGAATGTGTTAAGGCAGTGATGGATCGACACAATGATAGACAATTGTGTGTTAGGTCTTATGATTGTTTGTGGGATAAGCGGAGATGTTGTTTGGTTGTGATTCGGATTGGTTTATGCCGTTTTTTGAGAAATTTAGGTCTAAAAGCTTAAAACCTCAATAACTTTTGTTGGAGCGGATTTAGACCTCGAAGATTGACCCGAATCAACTTTAGTTTATTCGACATGCCATTCTCCTCGTTCTCACGGTCGTTTTGATGGGTAGAAACGCTGAAAGCGGATTCTGGTTCAAAAGTTATGGCCGTTTGAAGTTTTGACGGAAAAAATCAACCAAGTCGCTACGATTCTTGAACCAAGTCGCTAACAACTAATTCGCTACACCACTAAGTCGCTAGAGTCCCAAGTCGCTAGACAAATGCAAGTCGCTAAGTAGTAACTCGCTAAGCTTCAAGTCGCTAGCAAAATTTTGGCGACAATTGCTACTCAAGTCGCTAAAGATACAAGTCGCTAAAGAGCAACTCGCTACGGACCAAGTCGCTAGAGTCGCTACCGTGGTGGAGAATCCACTACTTGTCTTGTAACTCGCTAGATCTAAGTCGCTAGGTTTAAAGCGTAACTCGCTACAAATTTGTAAAGCAAGTCGCTCTGAAGAAAGTAGTCCAGTGAGCTAAGTCGCTAGCAAGAAAAAACCATATAAACATCACTTTTCAATCCAAAACAACCCTACCAAGATGATTTAAGCTTACCAACTGAAAACCTACACACTTGTGATGATTCTAAACATAAAAGTACTAACAAAATCCAAACTTTAACCCGAGAAATCAACCAAATGATGCAAAAACCACTAAACTTTTTCAACCTCAAAAACCACTAGAAATCCAAAGATGTGCAAGATATGATCTAACCATGGCTCTTGATACCAATTGTAAGATATTGGATTTCATAAACACATAACAAACAATAATATGGTCGAATTATTTAGAGGTTTTAGAGAGAAAGTGGGAGCCTTTCTAGAGAGAAAGTGAAAGAAAACATAGAAGGTTAGATTAAGATGAATGAAAGGTCCAACCCTCTACCTTGGGAGGTAGGGTATTTATAATTACAAACATAACGACCTCCTATTGGCTGTGGATCGGTATCTGATGGGTAAAGACCCGTCCTTCCTCCACGGTGTTGCTCTAAACTAAATAGCTAACTAAATAACTAGTAAATAACGTAATGTCTACGAGCTAAATTATGCTAGATTATATATGGGGTGACCGACACTTCACTATGGAATTTCTAATTCCTAACAAATAGGAAGAATCAAAATATGTGTAAAATCGATTTATCACACATAAGGTCGCCAAAATTTTGTGTGAAATGATGAATTGGATATTTAAAGACAATAAAGGTTGGTGATTCTTAGGTAAAGGTAGGTTAGATGCTTGGTGAATTTCCTTACGTGGGAAATTCCTTACTCGGAGGATTTCCTTACTCGGAGGATTTGCTTACTCGGAGGATTCCTTACTCGAAGGATTTCCTTACTCGAAGGATTTCCTTTCTCGGAGTATTTCTAACTCGGAGAATTGAAACTTAGGAAGTATATATCCCCTTACTTAGAAGGATTATACATGAGAATTTTTGATTTCCTTACTCGGAAAGTTCACTCAAAACCTAAATAATCACCAACTCCGAGGGCTTATATGCTTACTCGGAAGACTTCCTTACTAAGAGGATTCCTTACTCGGAGGATCCTTACTCGGAGGACTCCTTACTAGGAGGATTGAAACTTAGGAAATCTTCAAAGCTAAGTAGGAGAAATTCAAATCTTGCTCGGAGAATTCAAAACCTTACTCGGAGAGTTACGTATCTTAACTTTAAAAATCAACACAAAACACGCTTTTAATCCAAGTTTTTTTTCCCACCAAATCTAACCTTATAAAACCTAAACTAACATAATTAACAAACTTTAAGGTTTTAAACCTTATTTTTTTATTTAAAAAATTCCTTACTCGATGAACTTTAAAAAAACCTTTTAAATCAATTTGAAACTTTGAAAAAACACAACCTACATTGGCGATTGATACCACTTGTTAGGTCACCATTTCATCACATACAATCATATATTTTAGAGAGAGAAAATAAATAGAGAGAGAGTGAAAGGATCTTATGAAAAGGATAAGTAAAGTGTATTTCCTAAAGAACCAACACCCGTTTCCTTCTAGGGAGGGGTTATTTACAGTTATTACATGATGTTGCCCTATCTTCTAGAAATAACTAATAGGCCACTCGTGCGCTTGCTTCATGAGCGAGCCTTGAAAGTAACATACAAGCTGTATACTTAAACGACCTATCTTACAACTAAATGACCGACACTTTAAGATCCGAAGATGACACACTTGCCTCCTATGAGCAAACACAAAATCTTGGAATGAATATTCACTTTATATACCAATATACACAAACCAAACAATACTTCACTACTTTCATTCCATTCTCTTATTCCAATAGACACTAACCAAACACACCATCAATGTATATACACGAAATAATGAATATCAAAATGAGAGCATGAGTTATTGTAATACGTGAATAAATACACGATATTGTATATACATATATGAACGACTCATGTTATTCCTCTTTATGAGATCAAGTAAGGATATTTGGATTTTCTTTATTCGCGTTCAATAACAACTCATATTATTACCCTTTATAAGTCTAACCTGCGAACACACCAGTTTAAAAAATTAAATACGGCTAAAATATTATTAACAAGAATATAAGTATCAAAATGAAGGAATGACCCCACGAGTTGCTTTTATATGAAAGTAAATACACGATATTGTAATATAGCACGTCGCATGTATTTTTTTTATTTTTTTAAAGTTTAAATAAATATATCTTGAAAAACATTTTTTTCAGATGTCATTACGTGCTATTAAACACGCATAATGTCTTGAACGTTATATGAATAGTTAATTTTGAACAATATCAAACTCAGCACCATGCCAGTTAAACAAAGTCAAATCTTTCATTCAACAAAAATATATACAAAATATCAACCGATATTAGTACATAATGAAAAAATTATGCAAAAACCCACACACATGAGTATCGATATAAGATATTATAGGCGAGAGCCTTTCCTAACCATTGTTTTTTATTCATATTGTTAAAAAGTAATATATCCTAACCCAAAGTTTTAGCCTATTTTTACTGGCCCTTTTGCACTTTTGCTTAGCTTTTGTAATCTCTGGGTTCTGTTTACTATATGTGACGCTTTGTTTTTTTTTCTCCAGAAGAAACCTTTATGTCTTCAAGTGAGGTTGGTGAGATCCACTTCAGGTGAGGCATGCAGATCTCGGTCATGTGTTTTCTTGGTGTACATTTTTGGTAGATTATACCTGTTGCATGTTGTTTGTATATCATCTTGCTAGCATATTATGTGTGTTTGATGCATGGCCTTTTTTTGCTTTGTTAGGGTTGTTTTTTGGTTTCCTTCTTCCAATCTTTTACTAAGGTTTTTGTTATGCCATTTTTTTGTGCAGTTACATGTTCATAATGTGTGGTTCTTTAGGTAGTGTTCATGTTTATGTAAGTGGTGTTGTTGTTACTTTCTTGGCTATTTTGTTTTAAGGTTTTTGACAATTGTTTAGCTTCTTACTGACTTTTTTTATGATGGTTCTGTATTCATTTTTCAAAAGTTATAAAGTGCATTTCGAATCCCCTTTTTTTGTTCCACTTCCTTTTTTTACATTTTTCATTCGTAGTGTCTTTCCCAAACATGAAAACAAAGAGAAAACCTATCCCTAGAAAATATTGTTTAGGAATCACTGTGGATGTTTCTGGTGATGCTATCAATGGTGTTGGAGATTTTCCTTTGGATAGTGGCACGCATGCTACACGTCAGTGTAACGTATGTCCTATTGGTGGCGTTGTCGACAATACCGTGTCCCAATCTGATCCCGCCATTATGGTACCTCCATCTCACGTCCTTTCATCGGAGTCATTTTGTGTCGGTAAATGAGCTCTAATTAAACCTCATGTATCTGATGACGTAATGCGAGCCAAAAAGGCACGTGTTCAACAGTATGGACGGGGTTCCTCTCCATGTAAGTTGTGTTGCCTTTTATTCACTTTTCGTTTCTTTTATGTTACGAGTTCATACTTCGTTCGTTTCTTTTCTTAATTGTTTCTGTCACTTCTGGCAACTTATGTGGACTTCCAAGCGCTTTTTGTTGGTGGCCCCATGATAGGTACGTTTTTTTTATCTTACCGCTCATGCCCGTTTTTTGAATGTCACTGATATGAATGATTGTGTTGTTGCATTGGTACATAGGTTCTGCCGTTCTGGCCCTGTTAACTTGGACTTTGGAGCCGCAACAGTTACTCCGTTACCCGTTGATGTTGCCGCTGATGTTAGTGCCATGTCCCAACATGTGTCTGACGGTGAACGTTTGAACATGAAAAGGAGAGGCCGAGACATAAGTGAAGGTTGGTTTGAATGCATTACGAGTTCATTGTTTTCATCTTCATATTTATTCCTGTAATGACGTGTCATTGTCCTTGGCATTTAATTATTATAGATGACGATTCCTTCGTGCAGTATGTGTATGGCCAATCTACTTCCCGTGCCCATGGCAACTCATCTACCCGTAGACGTATGTCAATTGTAGTTTAATGAATCCTGTTTACTTTATATGTTGTTTCAATTTACATATATTTATTTTTGTATAATTGATTTCATCAACGTCAACGTATGACAGGTGTAATGCCAAGATTAACATGTGCTGGTACCCTATCCGATTGAAATGCCTTTATTAGGTGAACGTGCGGTTGGTGATACAACAACATCCTTGGACGACTGTAAGTTAGATGGCTTAGCTCAATTGATTTCAGTTGCTTGGGCACGTTGTTTCTCAACCGCTTATCGCAGCAAGTATTTTATGCCTTTTACATGAATACAGCTGCGTGTGTTCCTGTGACGTCGGTTCAACACCAGGTGGAGCATGCTGAAGCGTCTAGTGGTATGGGTGCAGCTTTTAATGTCACTGGCTCAAGTGCCACCACCTCACAGAGGGTTGAAATACGAACAGGTACATTTGGTTTTAGTGATGGCCATGTTTTGCCTTTTTCTTTTTTGTAATCGCATTACTATATTCATGGGACCGAATGAGAATGATTGGTTCCCGCCAATGCAGCAGCATCCACAAGTTTACCTAATAGCCGTTCACCCAATCTCTCTAGGGGCAGACGCAATACTACGTCGTCTAACTATACAAGACCTCCTTTAGTTAGAGGTATTAATATTTGTCGGCGTTTCAGAAACTTTATATCATTTCCTTTTGACGGTGTTCTTGCTATTGTACTGACCATAGTGTTTTAAAAAAATTTAGGTGCTCCGTCACAGTACGAGAGGTTTGGTGCATGTGCCTGTATTTGCAGACATTATCATGCGCATTTTTGGTATGAAGAACGACTGACTCATTCCACACGTTCTTCAGGGCCACTGTATCATCGGTGTAGTATGGGGCAAAGTACGTTTGTTGATACCCCGTGATTATTCGCAGTATATACGACAGTTATTTGAAGACCCACAATTTCTGGCCAACATCTGTGGCTATAACCAAATGTTTGCAATGACGTACTTAGGTGCCTCTATTGATGAGACGTTGAACACGGGAAGAGGTACATACGCTTTTAAGGTTTTTGGCCACATGTACCATAGTATTGGTCGTATGTGCCCGGTTGAAGGTGATGATCCAAGATTTCTGCAACTACATATTTACGACACGGGCCATGAAGTTGATAATAGGCTCGCACATTTTGGACGAGATGCAGAGGCGGTGTTTGATCGCAACATTGTTGAGGGCTTGATACATTTCCTTGATCATAATAATGCTTTAGTGCAACTCTTTAGGACTGCGCGATAAATTGCAACGCAATTCTGTTCCAGATATCAAAGTGGCACTTTTTGGCGTCCTCGGTTCAGCAAGGCATGAGTTGCGTACAACGGATTGCATTGGAGCAATTGTTTTTGAATCGGGTCCAGAGACGTTGAGTGACTTTGATATCGTGATTGAGCTACATTCCGGTGAACCTCAGCGCATTAACAAGCTCCACCCTTGCTACATGTCCCTCCAGTTTCCGCTACTGTTTGTATACGGTGAACAAGGGTATTATATAGGTTTAAAACTTAAAAACCCAAATGGTATGGAAACAAACATCGACAAGCACATGTCCATGAATGCATATTAATCTTACTTATTACATGACCGGTACAATCGTTATGGACTCCTCACACGGAGTGGCCGGTTGTTCCAACAATATGTTGTGACTGCTTATTGTGCTATCGAGCAGCAACGTATGGACTTTGACAGAAAAAATCAATCAGACATTAGGGGTGAGTATTTGAACGGTCTATATAATGCAGTAGCAAGGGGAGATCATGATGGTTCTGAAGTAGGGTCGAGAATTATATTGCTTGTATCATTCACTAGCGGCCCACGATACATGTATAACCACTATCTTGATGCCTTGGCCATATGCAGGGTTCGTGGTAACCCTACATTCTTTGTCACGTTCACATGCAACGTTAAGTGGCCCGAGATAGATGAATACATGGCTGATTTTCCACACCTAACGGCTGCTGATAGGCTATATGTCGTTGACCGTGTATTCAAACGCAAAATCCATAGGCTGATAAAGTTCATACGTGAGAAAAAGACGCTTGGCACTATCACTGCAGGTTAGTACCTTCTGATGTCATTAAATAATATGGGTGTTTTTTTTGGAGGCCGTTTTCATGTGGTCGGTTTCCTGTCACAACATTATTTTCAGAAACAATGAATATGTTAGGATTTGGAAAATACATATGGAAGTGTCGGTCACCCCAATTATAGTCTAGCATGTGTTAGCTCGTAGACTTTACGTTATTTATTAGTTATTAGCTAGTTTATTAGTTAGTTATTAGTTTAGAGTAACATCGTGGAGGACAGACGGGTCTTTACCCACTGTATGCCTGATCCACAGTCCGACAGGTGGACGTTTTGTTTGTAACTAAAAATACCTCTTCCCACTTGGGAAGAGGTGGTGCTTTTCATTTTAATCAAACATCTTCTTTTGATTTACTCTCTCTCTCTCTCTCTAGAAAACACCCTCTCATCTCTTTATCTCTCTACAATGGCTTACTTGTATTATCATCATCCTAGACCACCCGAATCATCAAACAACATAAAAGTATGATCCTAACAATTGGTACCAGAGCCAAGGTTGTGTTGTTCTTGATGATTCGTATGGTTTTATGATGTGGTTTGATGTAGTTTGAGTCGTACAGTTATTGGAAACTAAGTGGTGTTGTTTGTTACTTGATTCACGTCTTGTTTGATACGGGTTTTATGCAGTTTTTTTTAATGATGGTTAAGCTATTCTTGACTCTTACTTTTAAAGGAGTGTTGAATCTGTTTGAAAGTGGTCGGCTTTAAGATTGTTATATGGTTTTACATGCATGTTACTGGTCTGAATCTGTTTGATTAAACAGTTATTAATCAGTTGGTTTTAAGACATCTTTTACTGGTCTAAATCTAGTTTCTTAAGCAATTTTTAAGTTTCTGATGGCAGTTATTCAGTTAATGTCTTCTGGGTCGGCATATCGAAGTTCTTTAATGAGGTTTGTAGTCAGTTCTTAGATGCGGTTTGTCCAGATTCAAAGTATAGGTTGCGGTTTGGTCAGATAAGTCAAAAGTGGGTTGGTATTAAAATGCGGTTTGAGGTCAAGTTCTAAAATGCGGTTTGTCCAGATACACCGTCTCAAAAGCGGTTTGGCCAATTATCAGACAAGCTGCGGTTTGACAATAATATTGTTCAGATACAAGCGGTTTGACCAATCAACTGTCCAGATACAAGTACGGTTTGTTATACTACTACGGTTTGAACATTAACAAATGCGGTTTGATATTAAAAACCTGTCCAGATTCATTGTCTATCATGCGGTTTGGCCACAAAACAGTTTGTCACTTGAATTGATGCGATTTGAGTAAAAGATGCATTTTGAAAAACGGGTGAGACTTGACTCTTTGGATGCGTTTTGACTCATACAAGATCAGTATCATATTCAAGATCAGTATCACAATCCATATACAAATTCATCATCAACATCAACCTACTCTACTTACATCTACATCATTCAACAAAAACTCAATATCACAATCAATCAACTATATCAACAGTCTCATTGAATAAATATCAACAGCAAATCATCAACTGCAACACACATCTCAAATCTAATCCTACAATTAACCACAACCATGACTCCAACAAGACTTGAAAGTGAACATATTACTCTATACCTCAGAACCTTTTTGTGTGCTACAATATCCCATAGATCTCAGATTATATCTAGGTTTGGTTAAGAACCTCAAGACCACATCTCAGTCCAAAACCCTAGATTTTCATCTTCACAGATCTTGTTTTACTCGGACTTTGACAGAATCGTTCTATGGTCTCAATCGTTTTAAGACTTGTTTAATTGAACGAACTTCATCATAAATCTATCCATGATACTATACGAATTAAGGAAATGAGCTTAACAATTATGTTAACTCACATCCTTGGTTCGTTCAAGACTAATCAATAATAAAACATATTGTTAATACAAATAAACCGTAAAAGCGTTTATTAATATTTTGCGATCTCTTTGTGTTTTGTTGATAACAAATATAATGTTATCTTAAGTATAATTATAAGGATACATGTTATTTTTGTAAAGCATTTACATATAGCCATTTAAATACAAAATGTAGTAATTAAGCATTTGTTGTAATAGTTTATTAGGATGGGTAAAACCATAACCCATGGACCATAACCCATGGATCTTAACCCATACCAAGTAGACTAGATACAATGTATACTTAGATACATTGAATCTAAAGAAAACCCATGGACCAACCCATAACCCATGACCCATAACCAAAAACCCATGGGCAAGAGGGCGTTCCACGGATCCCTAGGATTACACTAGCGGATCCCAGTGGAAGGGATCCGTGGGATCCGAGGAACGATGAAGATTTTGCCTATAAATAGAGAGCCATTTCTTCATTCTAACTCACCCTCTTCTTACTAAATCTCTCATACACTCTCATTCTCTTCTAACATATAGATCACTTGATCTAGAGAGTTGTTCTTCTTTCTTTCTATTTGTGATCCTCATATAGGTCCTTCTCTAAGGCGAGATCACGAGCATTCTACAAGTCATCCAAGCAAGGGTCCTTGATTGATTTGTCACTCCATAAGATTTACATAGCGAAGATCTTGTATTTGATATTTCACATATTTGTTGTGTAATAGTCGTGTTGGTTTGGTCCACCGTGCTACGGACTCGGTATTTAGCTTTGTACCGGAAAAAGTGTAAGCAACGTTGTGAAGGCTTCTCCGCCAAGTGAAGGAGTTTGTTGACATAGTGCTTGAACTCTCGAGTAGGTGACTCGGGGAGTGGAGTAGGGCAAGGAAGGTGTCCTTGTAGGCGAACCACTATACATCGGTTGTGTCTTTTCTTTCCCTTCGCTTTACTTTATTTACTTGCTTTATCATTAGATCTATACTTTCTCTACATCCATAAGATCTCACATATTAACGAATCTAAAAGTTTTTGAAACTAACGTAAAATCGGCAAAACTATTCAACCTCCCTCCCCTTCTAGTTTTCCATAATTGGCATCAAGAGCTAAGTTTATAAAAGTTTTAAAGTAAAATTGTATTTTAAAACTTTTCGATCACTATGGGTTCTGAAAATTATAAGGAAGGGCAATCTATGCAACGACCACCACTACTTGAAACTAATGGTTTTATATATTGGAAAAATAGATTCGAAACATATGTGAAATCTAAAGATATTGATCTTTGGTACATTATTGTTGAAGGCGATTTTGAGGCTACCTCAAAAGATGATAAAGGGAATGTAGTTAACATACCTCATGATAAACTAAATGATGATTTGAAGAAAAAGCTTTCTAAAAATAGTGAAGCAAAAATGGTTTTATATAATGCTTTACCGAAAAAGGAATTTGAAAGAATTTCTTTGCTTAAAACCTCTAAAGAAATTTGGAATTCTTTAGTTGTAACTCATCAAGGCAACGAACAAGTTAAAAATAATAAAATTGATTTATTTGTTCAACAATATGAACAATTTTCAATATCGGATGAGGAAACTATAGATCATTCATTTGCTAACTTTAATACTATTATTACATCTTTACAAGCACTTGATGAATCTTCTTCTAGCCGTAACCATGTTAGGAGATATCTAAGGGCACTTCCATCGAAGTGGAGATCCAAGGTGATGGCGATCGAAGAGTCAAAAGATTTGACAACCCTCACCCTCGATGAACTCATAGGCAACCTAAAAGTCTACGAGCTTGTTCTTGCTAAAGACTCCGAAGCCTCAAAGGTGAAAGAGAAACACAAATCTCTTGCCCTAAAAGCCAAAAAGGCTTCAAGCGATGAAGAGAACTCCTCCTCGGGTAGTGACGACGAGGAGTGCGCTATGGCGATGAGGGACTTTAAAAGTTCTTTAGAAGAAAGGAAGATCGTCAAACAACCGTATGACGATAAGAAAGGCTTCGGAAAAGCAAAGAGGACGAGAAGCCAAAGGATGATCGTACTTGCTTTAAATGTGGGGACCCAAACCACTTTATTAGTAAGTGTCCCAAACGGGATGATCAAAAGGCGTTCGTGGCGGCACGTGGGGAATGAGCGACGAGGAGGACGAAGAAATTTGTCTCATGGCAAATGACGAGGTATGTCACGAATACTATAGTAGTTCATCACTTGATGACGACTCATTGCATAATGAATATGACAAACTATGCAATATTAGCTTAAAACTAATTAACAAAAACAAGCTTTTAAAGAGTCAAAATCAACGTTTAGATAAAGAAGTCATAGAATTAAAAGCAAAACTAAAGCGTTTAGAAAAGGGTAAAATAGCAAGTGGTGAATGTGAACTTTGCGTTCAACTTCAAACACTAGTTGATCATCTAGATTCTAAAATTGCTAGAATGAGTACGAACACTTTAGATACAATACTAGATGGTGTTAAAAGCGGTAACAACCAAAAGGGTCTAGGTATTCAACAACTTGATCCATCAACTAGTGAAAGTAAAGAAACAAAATTTGTTAAGGCACTAGAAAAACCGACCCTTTGTTGTGGCGGATCCTGGATCCCCAAAAGGGAACCGGCTAGTGTCTGAGACGAGGATCCGTGGATCTGCTGTAGCAAATAGTGGTAATAACGTAGCTTCTTCATCTAGAACTGAGTTTGTTATCATTAATAGGAAGAAACCAACTCATGTCACCACTAGACAACCACCTCCAAAATATAATCCTACTTTTGCAAGAAACAAAGCTCCATCTTTTCAAAACATAATCCATCTAGGAGACCTAATAACGTTTATCCAAGAAGTAACCATCAAATGGGATGGAACCCAAATATGCAAAACGGTTTTCCTTTTCAAAACTTTGCTCCATGGAATGCATACTCATCTTATCCATACATGTCTAACATGAATGGAATGTTTAACACTAATGGACCCATGAACAAATGGGGCACCAAACTTTGAGTTTATTATTGTTTTAGGTGTGCTTAAAGGTCGAACTACACCCCGATGAATGGGTCAAGGATAGCGGGTGCACGAGGCACATAACCGGCAATAGGGATCTATTCTCCACATATGAATCCGTAAATGGAGGTAATGTGGTGTTTGGAAATAGCAAAAGTAGAATCATCGGTAAAGTGCGATTTCTAACAAATCTCTAACCATTAACGATGTGTGTCACGTAGAAAACCTAAACTTTAACCTCTTAAGTATAGGACAAATATGTGATAAAAGTGCAATGTACTTTTTACGAAACCGTAGTAAGATACTAAAAATGGCATAACCATAGGAAGAGGAATTAGGAAACATGGAGTCTATGTCATTAAAATCGGTAATGAACCTAAAGACAAACTATGTCTTACCTCTATGGATGATACTTGACCTTATGGCATCGAAGATTGGGTCACGCCAACATGCGACTTCTTCAATCGCTATCATCCAAAGATCTAGTAAGAGATCTACCTAAGTTAAAATATGAACATCATTTTGTGATGCTTGTAATGTAGGAAAACAAGCTCATTCTAGTCATAAAGCTAAAAACATGGTGTCTACAACTAGGTGTCTAGAATTACTACATATGGATTTATTTGGTCCATCCGCTATCCAAAGTTATGGAGGCAACTACTACACTTTGGTCATAGTGGATGACTACTCTAGGTATACATGGACAAAATTTTTAAAGAACAAAGCGAAACCTTTAATTATTTTGAAATATTAAGCAAAAGATCCAAAGACAACTAGGAAGTCCTATAGTGTCCATTAGGACGGATCATGGTAGGGAATTCGATAATGAAGTGCAATTTGGAGCCTTTTTGACGCTAATGGTATTACTCACAACTTCTCGGCTCCACGCACTCCACAATCGAATGGGGTAGTAGAAAGAAAGAATAGAACCCTACAAGAAATGAGTCGAACCATGCTTAATGAACAATCCATACCTCAAAAGTTTTGGTGTAATGCCGTTGATACTTCAACGTACATACTCAATCGAGTCTTAATTAGACCAATCTTAGGTAAAACTCCATATGAGTTACTCCGAGGCAAAAAGCCTCGTTAAATCACTTTAGAGTCTTTGGAAGCAAATGTTTTATTCTTAACACTAAAGATTACCTTACAAAATTTGATCCTAAATCAACGAAGGTATCTTTCTAGGTTACTCGCCAAATAGCAAAGCTTACGTCATATTAAACAAAGAAACAATGAAGGTAGAAGAGTCATTAAACATAAAATTTGATGAAAGTCCACCCAAACCCTCTCCACCTCTTGTCGATGGCGAGATCATAGAAAGTGAAGCTATAGTAATAAAGAAAAGATAAATGAAGAAGAAGAACCTTTAAATGATGAAATCATAAACATTAAAGAGTCCAAAGATCACCCGTAGATAAAGTCATAGGAAAGCTAAGCGAGCGAACATTAAGGTCTCAAGTTCAAAACCAAAGTAGCTTGTTTTGTTTCGTTTCAACCATAGAACCTAAGAATACACAAGAAGCCATAAAAGATGAGAGTTGGGTAATGGCTATGCAAGAAGAACTAAATCAATTCGTTTCTAATGATGTTTGGACACTTGTCCCTCCACCTAGTAATCAAACCATAATAGGAACAAAATGGGTTTATAAAAACAAATTAGATGCAAGCGGAGTAGTGTCTAGAAACAAGGCTAGACTCGTTGCCCAAGGGTATAACCAACAAGAAGGAATAGACTTTGATGAGACCTATGCCCCCGTGGCTAGATTAGAGTCTATAAGAATACTTCTTGCGTATGCTTGTGCTAATGATCTAAAGCTTTATCAAATGGATGTCAAAAGCGCTTTTCTAAATGGTTTCATTAATGAAGAAGTATATGTAGCTCAACCTCCGGGCTTCATCGATTTTGAAAAACCCAAACATGTATATAAATTAAAGAAAGCCCTTTACGGTCTTAAACAAGCTCCAAAAGCTTGGTATGATAGACTCAAGTCCTTTTTAATTAAACACAACTATACCATGGGGTTAGTTGACAACACACTTTTTACTAAGAAAAGAGTCACATATAATCATAGTGCAAATATATGTAGATGATATTATATTCGGATCCACTTGTCAAGACATGTGTGATGATTTCTCTAAAATCATGCATGACGAGTTCGAGATGAGTATGATGGGAGAACTTAGTTTCTTTCTTGGTCTACAAATTAAACAAGTAGAAGATGGTATCTTCTTTAATCAATCTAAATACATAAAGGAGATGTTAAAGAAATTCGGTCTAGAAGAGTCGAAACCAATTAGGACACCAATGTCATCCGACACCAAACTCACAAAAGATGAAGGCGGCGAATCCGTAGATAATACTAAATATCGTGGCATGATAGGTAGTCTTCTCTACCTCACGGCAAGTAGGCGGATATCATGTTTAGTGTTTGCTTATGTGCTAGGTTTCAAGAAGACCCTAAAACATCACACCTAGAAGCCGTAAAAGGATATTTAGATACATTAAGGGTACAACACAATTAGGATTATGGTATCCTAAGGGCACGGGAGTAGAAACAATTGTATATCAGATTCGACCATGCGGTGATTACGTTGATAGAAAAAGTACAAGTGGGGTATGTACTTTCATGGGATGTTGTTTAACATCTTGGTTTTCTAAGAAACAAGCGGCACTAGCAATATCAACAACCGAAGCCGAGTGCGTCTCCGCGGCAAAGCATGCCAACAAGCACTATGGATGAAACAAGCGTTAGTCGACTCGACATTCATCTAGCGACATAGCCATCCTATGTGACAACAAAGGTGCCATCGACTTAAGCAAGAATCCGGTATTGCATTCTCGCACAAAGCATATAGAGATTCGTCATCACTTCTTAAGAGACAATGTTCAAAAGGGGAACATCTCTATTGAGAAGGTAGCATCCGAAGACAACATAGCGGACGTCCTCACCAAACCGTTGAAGCGGGAACAATTCAACCTACTTCGTCTTGGTCTTGGTCTAATGGAACAAACGTCGTAACTTATTTGACTCTACAAGGTATGTAAACACTAGCCTTCTTCTTTCTGAGTCTAGGATCTCTATTTCACGCACAACTCACAAACAATACGGGAATTTTCAAAACCCAAGATAAGTTTTCCACTTATAGCTTTCTTATTTTTTTTGCAAACACATACACATTTTCAAAGAAAACCTCTTTTCAAAATGTTTTCTAAAAGGATGATACCTTCCCGTATCAATTTCACAAAAGCAATTTCTCACGTCTAGGACAAATCGCTTTTTCATTATTAATACAAAGTAAAAACCCGTTTTCATTGCATCTCATGTCTTTTGAATGCTAAAGGGACACATAACTAATATGTGTTTTCGGGTACATTCATTTAAGCAACAATGAATTAGGAGCATTGATAACACTAAATTACGTACTTATGTAATAAATATGTGTTTTCGGGTTATCTCAATAGGATACTTTTTCTACTTCTAGTTTATTTTCTATTTTTTTTAGAGGTCGAGATAACCGCAACTCCAAATAGTTTGCATAGAGGCACACACTAGGCAAAAATGTTTCCAAAAGGAAAATTTTGTCTTTGCTGAATCACGGACCCACGGATCCCGGCCTTCATCTTTGGACGGATCCCTCGAGGAAGGATCCGTGGGATCCGTGAAAGCAAGCTGTTTTACCTTCTATTTTTTCACTTTGGATGAAAAATCCACATTTGTTTCATTTTGGGAGTATGCTCTTTAATGCTTGTGTTCTCATGATCACATGCCTTGAATTCATATCTAATCATTAGATTTTAATCCACATTTTGGGTCAAGCATTCATTACAATGCTTTGTTTTCTATATATAGAACTCCCAAAATGCTTGCATAATCCATCTCATCCTCACAAACACAATACACCATGTCATCCAAAACCCTTTAGATGAATCACCTAGTACAAACAATCATCTTCATGATACCCAAACCTTTGTACTACCACCATCCAAAATACCACAATCAAACTCTAGGATATCCATGCGGATTAGTATCCGATCTTGTTGTTTAGCAAAACCAACCTCAAATGGTTCATCCTCAACAAATAACTCACCACAAGATGCTTCCATTATAGCACCTCCTCATCACCAACAAGTACACCAACTTCATCACCACCTAAAGTCACTCTTTTGGAACTCCTTAAGACTCCAACAAGATCTAAACAACCTAAACAAAAAGAAATAGTCTTTTCAACACCCCACATCTCCAAATACTATTTTTCAAGATCTTGAAACATCACCACCATTAGCTCCCATCACATTACAAGAACATCTAGGTTCTTTTCCACCACCATTTACAAACATTCGGATGTTGATCCATATTTTCCTATTTTTCCACCACATCTTCCGCATAACTCAAATCAAAACAACCCGGAAAACTTCCGCACTCATTACCCACATCATTTACATTGTGAACATTGCCAATCCACTAGGGAAATCGCAATAGAAGTTAGGGAAGAAATGCGTTTCATACTCAACCTCATCCTTGATCGCATCAATACCATCACTCATCAAAACCTCCATCCATAACCTTATGCAAGCATGGAAGGAATCACTACTACTATTTTCTATTTTTAGTATTTTTTTCTTTTGAAGTCATTTTCAAGAACAAGTCTTGTTCTTATTTTTACATGCTTGTAAGTGGCATACATACCACTACAATTTGTTGTTTTATTACAAGGCCTTGTTTACATACCTTGGCTCCCAATCTCGATTCTCGGCAATCACAAGATTATTTAAGCATGTTACTAACCTTTCTTTTGTAGGATTTTATTTTTCTTCACTTGGCGCCCCAAACAAGGGGAGCTACCGTCGAGGGGAGTTAAAATCGTGGACTACTTTTTCCACACTTTTATGTTTATTTCTTCCAAGGGTTAACTTTTGTTTCGACAAAAGGGAGAAGAAGTAAAACTTAGGGGCTTTCAAAACTTACATCTATTCTTAAGTTTTACTCATCATAACATTATGTTTTGTCATCAACAAAAGGGAGATTGTTAATACAAATAAACCGTAAAAGCGTTTATTAATATTTTGCGATCTCTTTGTGTTTTGTTGATAACAAATATAATGTTATCTTAAGTATAATTATAAGGATACATGTTATTTTTGTAAAGCATTTACATATAGCCATTTAAATACAAAATGTAGTAATTAAGCATTTGTTGTAATAGTTTATTAGGATGGGTAAAACCATAACCCATGGACCATAACCCATGGATCTTAACCCATACCCAGTAGACTAGATACAATGTATACTTAGATACATTGAATCTAAAGAAAACCCATGGACCAACCCATAACCCATGACCCATAACCAAAAACCCATGGGCAAAGAGGCGTTCCACGGATCCCTAGGATTACACTAGACGGATCCCAGTGGAAGGATCCGTGGGATCCGGGAGCAGTGAAGATTTTGCCTATAAATAGAGAGCCATTTCTTCATTCTAACTCACCCTCTTCTTACTAAATCTCTCATACACTCTCATTCTCTTCTAACATATAGATCACTTGATCTAGAGAGTTGTTCTTCTTTCTTTCTATTTGTGATCCTCATATAGGTCCTTCTCTAAAGGCGAGATCACGAGCATTCTACAAGTCATCCAAGCAAGGGTCCTTGATTGATTTGTCACTCCATAAGATTTACGTAGCGAAGATCTTGTATTTGATATTTCACATATTTGTTGTGTAATAGTCGTGTTGGTTTGGTCCACCGTGCTACGGACTCGGTATTTAGCTTTGTACTGGAAAAAGTGTAAGCAACGTTGTGAAGGCTTCTCCGCCAAGTGAAGGAGTTTGTTGACATAGTGCTTGAACTCTCGAGTAGGTGACTCGGGGAGTGGAGTAGGGCAAGGAAGGTGTCCTTGTAGCCGAACCACTATACATCGGTTGTGTCTTTTCTTTCCCTTCGCTTTACTTTATTTACTTGCTTTATCATTAGATCTATACTTTCTCTACATCCATAAGATCTCACATATTAACGAATCTAAAAGTTTTTGAAACTAACGTAAAATCGGCAAAACTATTCAACCCCCCTTCTAGTTTTCCACATTATTTGGATTTGGAGTAATGTTTTCCGCGTGTTTACTTATTTCGTGTTCTTTCTTTCTTCCTTTTCGCGAAGATGACTTGTTTGGGCATTTATAGAGTGTGATAAAGACTTGGCTATCTAGTTACTTTTGTGATTCTTTCTCGCTTAACCCACAACGTCGCTATCACTTTGGTGTCTCACGCTGTTGAGGATTCGTCAAGAGGTTTTGTACATTGGGTACGCCGTTTCTTTTTTACAAGGATTAGTACAAGCTTAAGTAACAAATATGGGGAATTCTACTTCATGTTCAAGTTTGGTATATCGGGTTTACTTCACCAAGTAGTCATAGCAATAGCTGACAGAATACGTGGATGATGTGTTTACCAAAGGGTTTAATGGTTGAGATGTGATCAGCAATTCTCATGGGATATTCGACGCCACAGAATGTCAATGATACTTCACAGTCTAAGCAAAATCTTTCAAGAATCTTCAGCGTCAGTCATGATTTTTCAAGATGTTTGCTTATGACAAGAACTTTTCGTGCAAATGGTCGTACACATCAAATGATGCTTCCGAAAGTTCGAAACCATCATGGGGGAGAAACATGTACTTTGATGCTATAAGGTCAACCTCCAGGGGGAAGTAGTGTATACAACTCTTCTTAGTATGGTTTGTGAAGTACTCTACATATGGGAAAAGAATTATTAATGATGGAGAAGAATTGTTGATGAACCGTTGCATGTTCCTCCAAAACATATATTCACCGAAACAAAATTTGTCATAACACATTCAAGCTGACATTGTTTACGGCTTATTCTTGGTTTTGTAAAATCCCGCGAAAGAAACTATTTCTCGGTTTAAACCATAGAATTGTAAAATCTAGCGATGATGAACCATTCTGTAGAAAGGAAAGTGTATTTCTCGATCTTATCTGATGTTGGTGCTACAGTTTCTACTTCGAAGAAGGGATAAAGGGTGTACTTCATGAATTGGATGATTTTTTGGATAGGAAAATGATTCTCATGCCTAACTTATATGCCTAAAAATATGACTAAACAATTCATTGTGTGACACATGGATTCCACTAATTCTTTTTTTCATATCTACCATTGATCTAGCCAAGTGTTTCAATCTCTTTGTTAGGCATAAAATTAGTCTTATAAGTTAGGCATGCCAATCAACACTCTTTTGGATATACTTCATGGCATTTTGGTTATCGCTTAGTTTTACAGGGTTATGTACTTTTGACCAAGGTCAGGATGAAACCATTATCAAAGTTCATTTAAAACATCTACAAAGGCTAAATCTGGGCTTTTAACCACAAGATGTGACAACGACGTTAATTCATTATTATTTATTTGAGGTTGAAGTGAAATTTCACGGGTGAGTACACTTAGTATCTGAAGGTATCGGGGATGGTTGGATGAAAATTCTTCAAGATCCTTATTTGAGCTTTTAAAATTTACAATGATGAAGACTTGGAAATCTAGTTACCAGCAGTCAGGGTGGATGGCTGAAGACCTGGTTAACTATCACTTTAAGGAGTTACGTTGTTGTGCTCAGTGTCACATTAAATTGTAGATTTTCAAAAGGTGATGTACGTCTTATACTTGATGGTTGGTTGGGTGAAGAGTATAGAGTACTTAGGGAGTCAAAGTAGCATGAACTCTCTGCACCACTCTTAGTCACACATTTGTGCAAGTTTAAGTCACAAGTTCGGGTTAGTTTACTTTATTGTCAAATTCATCATATTGGGTTTTCTCCATCAGTTGTCACGACAAAGAGCCTACTGAATGATAATAGGGTTGATAACAAGTTAGCCAAGAGTAGTAGAAAAGAGAGATATGACGTTTGAACACAACAGTTCAAGCCTCGTTCCTTAAAGAAAAGAAAAGTGTACGCTTCAATGCGCTTTATCTTCGAAAGAAGAGAAATCTTCTCGATTATGACCATTCTCATCAACATGCTTCATGCTTTTTCCATGCGCGCTCAATCATCAAGTGAACCGAACTACCGTTGCTAGTAATCTTATTCCACTTGCTCAATTAAAATGGCGATGGCAACATCATATGCAACTTTTGCGGGGGAGAAGTGTGAATAGACTACATTATTGAAGATATTCACTTGTTTAATCAAGAATGGCAACTCCGTATGCAATTCTTGAGGGGGGAGAAGACGTGTGAATGTTCTGCATGTTGATTGATATCTGAGAATAAATGGTCAAACGGCTCCAAACTCATGTAAGAACCGAGCTTCTTCTTATCGGGTCATCCTCACATGAAGTTTCTACTAAGAGTCGTTGGTTTACATCTTCTCACGGGCTGATATGATCAATAACAAAGTGCTTCTAGTTAATGCTTCACGTACACATCAAAATGATGATTTCGAACATCCTTCTATTCTTGTTTGATGTGATTCTTTGTTTGGTTTTACCATTTCAAGTGTTCGTTGCGGGTTGATTGCTGATTTCCTTGATGGACATCTTTCTGTTCATGTTTGATTGGGAGGGTTTTTAGTTAAGGGGATTTGCAAGATGTAAGTTAATTGGAATGTTTTTGGTGAGATGAAGATGTTAACTTTCTATTCCCCAAACGGACAATCTTGAAGAAGGTCGAGTCTACAGTCTGTTCTACATTTTATGCTGCGTGTTAGAAGACTAAAGACGAGTTGCATTTAACTATCAAAAGACTTCTTCTTATTCCTGGCATTAATCGAAAAGATTGTCAGATTAGGGTAGAGCACTAATTGGGGGAGAGTGAAAAGCCAAATTTAATCCCTAATTAGATTTGCTCACATTGTTCTTCAGCAAGGTGATTCTCACAAGATTTTAAGTGTTCTTCTCAAAAGATTTTAAGTATCTGGGCTTATAATGTGTTGCTGATTCTGAAGTATCAAAAAAACCAACAAGGGGGGAAGGAGACACGCATCTAAACGCAAAACGAGTATACTTGATGAACTTAATACTTCTAAATGATTGAAGATATCCCAGGAAGACAAATGTCATGACACGCATCTAAATGATAAAAAACAATTAAGGTACAAAATGCTTTGATATTATATCATAAGTACCTTGATTGATTTTTTCAAATGATTTTTCATTTGGTTTCAAGAAGGAAAGAATTGTACCAAAAGACCGACCATTTTAATTTATGCATTGGAGTTATAAGGATGGTAAGGTTAGGTATTAGTTCCCACGATCCCGCCAGAACCGGAGGGATCTACCCAGGGACAATCCACTAGTTAGTGTAGAAGTCTTTAGGTATGATAAAAAAAGGAGAACAAGTGAGAATAAAGGAAGAGTGCTGACTGAGATAGAGCTAGAACTGGAAAAAACCCGACAAGGTTCTAGTAATGAAGTCTCGGTAAGCATTGAAGGGGTTGAAAATGAAAAGAAATGAAATGTGAAAGGGTGAAAAGAAATAGCCCTCCAATAATTCAACCTTAGGCGTAAACCGGGTTCAATACATATACTCTTGGTTGTTACTAAGGTAACAATGGTATTGAAGACAAGACGTAATGGACCCAAATGACGCATTGCACTTAACTTCCCAAGCTACTCAAGTTCTCTTAAAAGAACTTGTTTCATTCTCACGGGGAACCTACATTATCTATCGACTTTCTCTTAGAGATTGTTGATATTGAAGAAGGAGACCCTCTCCATAGTCTCCGATGTAGGAAACCAAAGTGCACTATTGTGTCTAGAGCCAAGAGATCATCCACGAAATCTCATTAGGACACAAAAATACTTTTGAAAAACCTTGGTCCAGGAAATGAATTGACGAATACTTTTGAAAAACCTTTCGATGTGCAAATCTTCTTTTCTCTAGCACATCGAATGTGTATTCATGTTTCAAATATAAAGGTATTTCGATTGAAAATTGATCTTTCTCATAAAACCTTCGTATTGCAAAACTCTTTTCTTAAGCAATACGCGATTGTTTTCAAATCAATTTTTATCAATCGATGAATCTCAATTCTTTGGTTCACTCACTCTGTGTTGTCTACTTTGGGACACCCGGTTTGAGAATGGCTAGATCAAGTCGCGAAACCTTGTCAAGGAGATTCTTAGGAATTCTACACGATCACGGCGATTTATCTCGATCAACGGGAACCGTGGTTCTTGCAATCGTATTCAACGAAAGTGAACAAAGACACTTTCGTGTGTTTTAGTGCTAACTATTGTTTGTAGGAACTGTTGACGGTTGTAGCTGATCGATATTGAGAAGTCAATTCATAACCGCATGCTCACAAGCACACAAATATAATTGAAGAAAATCATGACAATCAAAGATATACAACGATGCTTCCGCTACTCTGATGAAAATATGTCATGATCCAGAAAGTGTGAGCATGTCGGTCCAAAGTCATAAACATCACATGAAGGCAACACAACAAAGGGTGATCCAGAGATTTGTTGTGGCTGATGATCTCAAAGAAAGCTCGAAGATCATCAAGACGTGGATCAGTTAAAGACCTCCACTGAAAGTACAAAGCAGTCGGACTTTGAAGAATCACTGCTAAAGCACAAAGAATGTAGAAATTGAAGAATTGAAGTCTACGAGCTTAGAACTGAAGACAAAGATATAATGCTAGGATGCAAAAGTATTTCATGGGGTGACCTCCCTTAGGGGGAGATTGTTAGGATTTGGAAAATCCATATGGAAGTGTCGGTCACCCCAATTATAGTCTAGCATATGTTAGCTTGTAGACTTTACGTTATTTATTAGTTATTAGCTAGTTTATTAGTTAGTTATTAGTTTAGAGCAACACCGTGAAGGACAGACGAGTCTTTACCCATTGTATGCCTGATCCACAGTCCGACAGGAGGACGTTTTGTTTGTAACTATAAATACCTCTTCCCACTTGGGAAGAGGTGGTGCTTTTCATTTTAATCAAACCTCTTCTTTTGATTTACTCTCTCTCTCTCTAGAAAACACCCTCTCATCTCTTTATCTCTCTACAATGGCTTACTTGTATTATCATCATCCTAGACCACCCGAATCATCAAACAACATAAAAGTATGATCCTAACAGAATATCATAATCATAATACGGCAATTTTCTTGCAGTGTTGTATACTGTTGAATTTCAAAAGCGTGGGCTCTCACATTGTCATCTGTTATTTTGGAACTCATGATGTGCGGTCCTTGTGGCCAGGCATTCCCAAATGTTCCATGTATGCGTGAACGACAGACATGTAAAAAACATTTCCCAAAAGACTACTATTCTAATACGTTCATAGATGACTCTGGCTACGTCCATTATCGGCGGAGGGATAGGCAGTTTGAAGCAACACGCCAGAATATGCAGCTAGGCAATGGTTATGTGGTCCTTTACAATTTACAACTATGCACGAGATTCTATGCCCACGTCAATGTCGAGTGCTGTAGCTGGACGATGCTCATCAAATATCTTTTCAAGTACATATCCAAGGGAACCGACAAAATCGTTGCACGCATAACAAGGAAAAGTGCGCCGCTTTCAGGCATAGGAACCTCATCCAACACCCGCCATCCGACTACGACTGCTTTACCAGAGGTTGTAGGCAAGATCAAGAACTTTGTAGATGCCGGTACATAGGCCCACATGAAGCATATTGGCGGATCTTTGGTTTTGACATTCACTTCCGAGAACCAGCAATCCAAATTCTTGTTGTCCATTTGGAGAATATGCAGTGAGTTACATTCAAAGCCGGTCACCGGATCCAATCAGTGTTGGAAAACCCTCATTCTCGAAGAACACCACTCACAGAATGGCTAAACTTTAATGCTTCATCTATCATAGGCAGGCACCGCACGTATTTAAAATTCCCATCTGAATTTGTTTGGTCAAAGAAAGATAGGGAATGGTTTCCGAAGACCTATTTTAGTAAAGCATCTATTTAAAGACTAACATACGTGCATCCAAGCTCAGGCGATCTATTTTATCAGCGGCTTCTGTTATGTCACCAAATAGGGTGCACCTCATTTCCTAACATACATACAGTCAATGGTCGCACTTACCTAACGTATAGAGCAGCGACCGATGCAATGGGTTTGCTAGAAGATGACCATGAATGGTCAATAGCGCTAGAATAAGCAACTATCAGTGCATCGGCATCAGAAACGCGTGCACTATTCATACTGATTCTACTCTTCTGTGATGTGACAAGTCTAGTGACACTATGGGAGGGGTTTTGGAAACACATGTCCGACGACATTCCAAGGACATTGTCCGAGCTGTTTGGGATACAACTGTTATATGTGAATGAACCAGAACTGAAATTCGGTGTCCTCTACGAGGTTCAGTCAGGTTTATCACATCATGGCAGGTCTTTGGAAGAATTTGGTCTCCCATTGCCATCTCGGGAATTGTTAAACATAATGAATAATAAGGCTATTATGGAAGAAAAATGTTACAACCGTGTAGAATTGGCGCGGGAAAGGGACGTGTTGATACCTTAACTAAATGAGGAACAAAAAAGAATTTTTGACGTCGTTATGCACAGTCTAGATATACAGCGTCAAGAACTGGTATTCGTATATGGTCACGGCGGTACATGGAAAACTTTTTTGTGGAAAACTCTAATAACAAGCCTGATGTCATATGGCAAAATTGTTCTTGCGGTTGCATCCTCAGGCATTGCCTCCTTGTTATTGCCAGCTGGTAGAACGGCCCATTCAAGATTCAAAGTCCCGTTGGCACTAATTGATGAGTCTGTCTGCAATGTAAAGAAGAACACACAGCTCGAAAATCTACTGAAATAAACCGAATTGGTGATTTGGGACGAGGCACCAATGAATGACCGTAAATGCTTTGAAACGTTGGACAGGACCTTGCGTGAGATCTGTGACATTCAAAATGAACCATTTGGGGGTAAGTCGTTAATGTTTGGAGGGGACTTCAGGCAAACATTACCAGTAAAAAAGGCGCATCTAAGAATGAAATAATAGCATCGCCGCTATCAGAATCGTATTTATGGCAACACTTTAAAGTATTCGTGTTACAACACAATATGAGGTTAGAAAGGCAGAGAATGACTACAGCGGAAAAAAAGGAAATCCGGAAATTTTCCAAGTGGCTGCTTGACATAGGTGACAGTTATACAGGGATACCCGATCCAGTTGACCCCGACAATGTGTCATGGATCCAGATTCCAGAACGATTTCGCTTACCTGACTATGAGAATGGGAAAGAGCAGCTTATCGATTTCATATACGACAATCAAACATTACAACACCCTAGCGCAGACAACCTCCAAGAGAAAGCCATTGTTTGTCCGAAATATGAAACGGCGGATCTTATAAATGCGGAGGTATTAGAAAAGATACCTGGAAGGACGCATACATATAAAAGTATCGACCATGCAGTGCCTGATGGAAACGACGACGGTTCTACTGAGTTACTGTATCCGACTGAGTATCTGAATACCATAAACCCCACAGGATTGCCACCACACCAACTGAAAATAGGCACACCCATCATGCTATTACGCAATTTGAACCCAGCAGGGGGCCTGTGTAATGGTACCTGTATGATCGTCACCCAACTACTTTCAAACGTTATAGAAGTGAAGATAACCACCGGTACAAGAAAATCTCAGAAAGTCTTTCTCCCTCGTATAATTTTAACCGTCAAAGATGAAAAACTCCCATTCATATTCAAAAGGAAGCAATTCCCAGTCAAAATGTGCTATGCTATGACAATCAATAAAAGCTAAGGACAGTCACTGAAAAAAATAGGGGTATATTTACCTGAACCAATATTCAAACATGGGCAGTTGTACGTTGCGCTGTCAAGGGTAACCTCACCATTAGGTTTGAAGATGATCGTTGCTGATAACAAACACCAGTCCAATAACGTCACCAAGAACATCGTTTACAGGGATTTCCTAAACAAATTTAGGACACAACAGGTTTATCTTAGTATCAAAAATGACAACATTTACAAAAAAAATTTACTTGAAATGATGCATTGCCTTGCATATACCTTTTCGTTACTTTTACAAAATCTTTATATCCATACTTCTCATACATTATTTTCTATGGGTGACAGAACCACTGTTGGTGTCCCCAAAGCATTGCATCCATATGGTTGTCCTTTGCATTTTACAGTGCTCTTTTTCCGTGATCATTGCATTACTCACTATTAAAATGCATTATAACCGCACCACATTCAAACAAAGACACTTCATAACATCATTAACAACTTTATGTATGTCCAGAGATATGGCTAACAAAATTTCAGAGATTCCGATCCTGGAAGCAAATAAAGAAACAAAACCCACTGATACACCATCGGATCAGCGGCAACCAGACAAGGGTAAAATGAGCGCTGAAGAGGCAACCAGACAAGGGTAAAATGAGCGCTGAAGAAACAGATGTACAATTAATGGTGGAGGAATCGACATTGACTCAACAGACACCATCTCAAGTTTCTGCGACACCAACCATGACCACAGAACAACATCGACAGGACAAAGGCGAGGCTATAATGGTTGAGGAAGAAGAAACTGACCTAATGAACCTTACACCGGCGGACTTAGCAAAACCATTGCACGTCAAGGTTTACCGAAAGTGGATGTCCAGGAACGTGCCATACCCCAACCCAACGGGACTATGCTACATGTTACTTGACAAAAAGGTATATTTCATGCCATTTATCCCGAACCCTTTTACACATAACTATAAACATACAAACTAACCGTTTTTCCACCATCCATTAAAAAAACTATAAAGGGTGGTGCGATACAGGCCAATGTGCAGCTATGGGATATGAAGCTATTTGACACAAAGCTTGATACAAACACTTGCTACCACATCAAAGGGTACGGTTGCAAGAAAACTGAACACTGGCAGCAGACAGTTAACAACAGCTTAACATTGTTGTTTGGAAAATACACGAAAGTAATAGAATTAGAAGACGATGGCTTCCCACGCCACTATTTCAGCTTTGTCCCTTATAATGAAGTCGCTATGCGAACAAAAAATAGAGATTCTGTCTTAACATGTAATGAGAACAGGTGTGCAACATATATTAATTCATGTGTCTTCATATACTAACCATAATTTACATATTACATAGGGATAATCCGCAATGTCACTGACATAAGAGAGTTTGGAGACACAACCACGAACAGGATCTCCCGCAGGAACGTAACAATACAGAACCTACACCTACACAGACACATCAACACACCAATAAACACACATTACTGGTAACTTATACAGTACCCATTTACAGCGGCAACAACATAACATTCAGCCTTTGGAATGAGGCGGCTATGGGATTTGAGGTTCGGATACTATCATGCATGGAACAACCAATTATCATTGTTGTGAGTTGATGCTGGGCGAAGCGCTTTGCAGGTATTGAGAAATAGCCACATAAAGAGTAAAATAGTTTTTATTCGTGCACATGCATAACATAGAACACCTGAACAGGCGGTCTTCAGTTATCTGCCACTCCAGCGACCAGTTACTATCTACACCCAACCATCCCCGAGGCAGACCTGATCAGGGAAATGTAAGCGCTACTGTGCAAGTAGTTTTTGGGTTAAGTTTTGACTAATCCTCATTTCCTAACAAAAGACCTCTCATGATAGGGCTCCGGAATTTCTCGGTCAAACACCAATGTTACAGTTTCCTGCAAACGAAGGAGCCGTACCCGAAGCACAACAACAACAGGCTACAATGACTATCGATGCATTATTGGAACTGAATCCAGAGGCACATCCGTTATCTACTTAATCAACTTAATGACGTTGTGGAAAACTAGAAGGGGGGGGGGGGTTGAATAGTTTTACCGATTTTAAGTTAGTTTCAAAATCTTTAGATTCGATGTTATGTGAAATCGTATGGATGAAGAGAAAGTATAAATCTAAGAGTATTGCAAATAAAGAAAGCAAGTAAAGTAAAAGATAGAAATGACACAACCGATTTAAAGTGGTTCGACTACAAGGATACCTTCCTTGCCCTACTCCACTCCCCGAGTCACCTACTCGAGAGTTCAAGCACTATGTCAACAAACTCCTTCAACTTGGCGGAGAAGCCTTCACAACGTCGCTTACACTTTTTCCGGTACAAAGCTAAATACCGAGTCCATAACACGGAGGACCAAACCAACACTACTATAACACAACAAATATGTGAAATATGAAATACAAGATCTTCGCTATGTAAATCTTGTGGAGGAACAAATCAATCAAGGACCCCTTGCTTTGATGACTTGTAGAATGCTCGTGATCTCGCCTTAGAAGGACCTATATGAGAATCACAATAAAAGAAAGAAGAACAACTCTCTAGATCAAGTGATCTTTGTTAGAAGAGTGTAAGAATATATGAGAGAGTTTGTAAGAAGAGGGTAAGTAAAATGAAGAAATGGCTCTCTATTTATAGGCAAATTCTTTCCATCGCTGCACGGATCCCTTGCTGAGAGATCCGTCTAGTGTAACTCAGGATCCGTGAGACGCTCCTGCTTGCCCATGGGTTTTGGTTTATGGGTCATGGGTCCTAGATTATGACCATGGGTATGGGTTAACTCCATGGGTATGGGTCACGGGTTGTGGTTTTTACCCATCCTAATAAACTATTACAACAAATGAATTATTACAATAATTTGTATTAAATGACCATATGTAGATGCTTCACAAAAATAACATGTATCCTTATAATTTTACTTATGATAACATTATATTTGTTATCAACAAAACACAAAGAGATCGCTAAATATTAATAAATGTTTTTACGGTTTATTTGTATTAACAAACACATTTAAAGACATATACACAGAATAACTAATCTACATCCTCACATTTTAACTCATGACAACAACAACAGTTTGCGATAGACGCTGTGATAACATGGATAGATGACAGAAGGGGGTGGTACTTTAACAGGTGCCGCACATGTCACACAAATATCAACGAAGGGATGCCACACCTACATTGTCAACAATACGGAGGCACCCCAACACCCAATTACAGGTTCGTTGTCTATATGCCTTACCAATACTTAACATCACTACTAACTATGCCCATCACACAAATTTCAAACATTCCTAAAATAACTGTATTCCAGCTACTGCTTCAAAGCATTTCAGACAGACGAGACCGGCACGGTAACTGTTACTTGCTTCAGCCCTGCCTTAAACTCACTATTGCCTCCATGTAGCGAGCTACTTAGCTACATCCCTGACCCAGACCCATACGACCTACCAGCAATCATCAAGGACCTGTAATAAACAAGGCGCATATTTAAAGTGCATTTTGCCACAGGCAGTCGACGAGGAAACGCTAGGTTTATTCTCGACAGTGCAGCAGAAGTGCCAGCAGCCGAAATACAGCCTCCCTCGGTTGTTGTCCCAACACTACCACAAATTCCATAAAAGAAAGAAGAAGGTACCTCATCTGCAACCCAGTCATGGAAAGTGCCACCGAAATACCTACAAAAACCATCACTCCACCACCTCACACAGCTGAACCAGTTGAAAAACGAAAAGAGCCTACAACAAGTACATCAACAAGGGTTCGCAAAGAACTCTTTCCAGAAGAAGAAAGTGGCACATCCCAACCAGAAGCTTAAGAAAGGCCAACCAGTGCGTATCTACCTAATGTAAGGCACCTACAGTAGTTTTCAGGAAGTAGAAGTGTCTAAATATAGGATATGTACAGTAACCGGTAGGAACTATGAACCTCTAAGTAGTATAGAATGTAGATGAAACAATTATGTGACTATCAAGGCTGTACCTAGGCGTGCTAAAGCACGCCATTTTCCTTATATTAACAGCCGTTAACAAATGCGACTATCACATACATACATAGTATCACTACCATAGTAAAGAAATACATACCTTGAAAACGCGATAACAATAACGAAATAACTTTTATTAAACATCAAACATCATACACACAACTCGAGTACAACAACATGACAACTTTAGCCTGAGCATAGGACACAACAACCAGAACAGACATAACAACGACGACACCTAACAACAACAACAAACAAACCGACATCACAAAGACCGAACGGTATTGATGTATCCTGCAGCAGCAGCAAGAGCACCATGAGCCCCATGTAGCATCGTCTGAAATGTAGCGAGCTTGGAACGTTCGTGTCCTTGAACTTCTCTCAAAAACTCCACGGACTTAGTCCCAACTAAATCATCCCCTTTCTGAAGAACCTCTTGGATAAGGTCATCCAAATACGATACGCGCTCCGCAATCTCAAAACAGCGACCGCACACCATGCTCTCCCATTCACGCGCTAAGACCACTTCTCTTTCCAAACAGAGACACATCTTATCCTGCAACAGATCACTATCACATTGAAAACCAAGTTCAGCAAGACAAGCACTGCGCGACATGTCTGTTCAAAAAAATGCGATTAGACTAAACAGTTGATGGACAAACATATCGAAAAAATACCATTTATACACCAAAAAGCAGTAACTAACATAGAAAATAGACCACTACCAACAGTAAAGATACCACTACAAACGCATTTGTAAAAAAGCATCAAAGAAAAGCCTTAATGGCCGGAAGCATGAAGGCTGGAACAACAAAACAGGAACCCCATCAATTATACCACTACATGAAAAGTAAGAACACAAATTAATCAAACTTACCCAAAAAGCAATTTATCAGCTGCCCCCGCCGCATCGCGACGGGTTTTAGTTACTTGTTATATAGTATATACAAGTATTTATTCATATTTTATATTATAATTATATTATTCTTATAAAATCATGTAAAATATTTTATTAGATACTTATAATTATAACTATTTCACATGATTTTATTAAAAAAAAATATATATATAATATTATTTAACAATATATGAAATTCAATGTCATCAAAACAAAATTTCCAATAAAACACTAAAAATAGAAAAAACTAATCAAATAAAATAGAAAAGGTAACAATTTTATTAGTTATTTATTCAAGAAAAGGTGAAGCTAGTGTACTTGTCTCTCCCATCATCCTATGACGGGTCTCACCCATTTCGGCCCAAATCTCGAACTCATACATTTCACCTAAACCCCTTTCCGGTCACATCTTCACCGCCTGCCTAAACCCTTTTTTATCCAATCAAAAACCCCAGATCTGCCATAACATCCAACATGCATCATATCTTAAGCTAATGCAAACCCAACCCACTTAAAAAGCTGCAATTTTTAACTAATATCTATATATCAGTAACTATGACTGAGTCAATTACAGGTATCTTTATTAAATATCGTTTGTGGGTTTTGTTATTTGAGTGATTTTGTGTAATGGGTTGTGTTTTTTTTGGTCAAGGGGATTTTCCTGAGGTTATTGAGGCGTGTTTGGATCATGGGATTATGAAGTGCATTGCGTTTAATAGGCGTGGGACGCTTCTTGCTGGTAATTGTTTTCGGGTTTTCTTTAAGGTTTTGTGTTTTGGTGTTTTGCTGTTTGTTAATGTAGAATGTATAAGGGGCAATTTCATATTTCCCCTTCTTTTAGTTGGAAATTTCATATATACCCAAACATGCATTAAAAACATTGTACATTATGCATTCAATACTTGCACTTTGGGTATATATGAAATTAATCATGAAAGTAGGGTGATATATGAAATTAATCCAATGTATAAAAAATGGTGTTTTGGAGACTAAGGACTTTATTTGGTTATTGGAATGAGAAATTGACCAATGTGCAACATTGAAGAATTTAATTGCTAGTTTTATGAGATAGTCTAAAAAACGCTCGACAATTTGTGGAAATGGATAAAGTGGATAAGTATTCAGGGGGTGTTTGGATTAGATTGTTTTGCCGGTGTATGAGTTTATTTGAATTTGAATTATGAAAAGCTCGTAAGCCCACTTTTTTCAGCTTGTAAAACATGAGCTCAATATGAGATGCTCCTAAGCTGGAAAAAGTGGGTCTATGAGATTGTCAAAGTTAGAAAAAGCCACAAGTCAGGAAGATAAACTAATCGAAACACCCCTTTAGGGTTGTTTTCGCACATTATTAGCTTATTGTCAATCAAAGTGATGATTTTTATCTGTAGATTTTATCGATACTATTATGGTTTGCACTTTTTGAAACTAAATGATTTGGTGGGCATGTCTAAGCAAAGTACTATCATGCCTTGTTGAAGCTTCTTCTTAGGTTGTGGTAATATCGTAATTACAATGCACCAAAACAATTGAGCAAGGCATATGTATTATGTGTGTGTTCATCCAACGAAATACATCATTTAAATTGTATATACTAATAGTTAGGCCATGTAATTAGATTCTTTGATTTTCAAACCTCAGAATTCTTCAAAATCTACCCCCGCTATACTGTTATAATGTTTGATCATATGAGGGTTATTTAAATTTTTGCCAGTATTTGAATGACTAAACTACTAAAGTATCATTTTGATTGTAAATTAAAATTGATCAACTACTTTCAAAATGATACAAAATGACTAATAGATATCTGTATCTAAATATTTTTGGGTAGTTGATTTTCATGTTCTCTACATGTAATTTTTAATGGATTGACTTAACATGTAAATTATAGTGAACAAGTGTTAATCATTTTGTCTTTATTCATCAATAGTGAAAATCTGAAGGTCAAATGGCTAAACATGTGTATTGACATATGTATAGTCTAGGACCTTTTTTTTGCAATTTCTGTTTAATTTAATGGCGATATAAGGTATCCAAAGGATGGTGGTTGTGTACTTGTTGGAACTTTCATACAATTCTTGAGATGTATGCACACATATGTGTTTTATTACCCAGCCCGCCTGTCCTGTTTTGGCCCTACTAAAAGTGACCCATTTTAATTTGAACCTGTTTTAGTACTATGACTATCTCTAATAACACGTATGCTCTTGTTTCTTTATTTACAGCTGGGTGCTCTGATGGTAACTGTGTTATATGGGACTTTCAAACCAGAGGAATTGCTAAAGAACTCAAGGATAAGGACTGTGTTGCTGCCGTAACTAGTGTTTGCTGGTCAAAAAGTGGTCATCACATACTCGTTTCAGCTGCTAACAATTCTTTGACTCTTTGGAACGTTGCAAAGGGCGAAAAGGCCTTTCAAACAACTTTGCAACAAACCTCTTTACAAGCGCATCTCCATCCCAACAGTGGTTCCTCACCACCATCTCTTTGCTTAGTTTCTCCTTTCTCTTCTGCTCCTTTTATACTTGATTTTCGTACAAATATCACAACTGTGCTTCCAACATCACTTCCTGATAGTGGTACCAATCATTCAAATGGAAATGCCCATTATACCCCTACACCTGCATGCTTTAATAAGTCTGGTGATTTAGTTTATTTGGGGAATTCAGCTGGGGAAATTCTCATAATTGATCACCAACATAATCGAGTTTGCGGTATTTTCACAATCTCGGGTGGTGCAGTGATAAAGAATATAGTATTCAGTAGGAATGGGAAATACCTTCTTACAAACTCAAGTGACCGTACAATAAGAATATATGAGAACCTTCTGCCCGTAAAAGATTCACTAAAAACCCTTGATAATGATGTTAGTGAAATTAAAAAGCTAAAAGGCGTTGGATTGAAGCGTTTGTCAGTTTTTCGGGAGTTTCAAGATTCTGTCACAAAAGTGCATTGGAAAGCACCATGTTTTAGTGGCGATAGCGAGTGGGTTGTTGGAGGGTCTGCTAGTAATGGAGAGCATAAAATATACATATGGGATCGGACTGGAAATCTTGTGAATATGCTTGAAGGTCCAACTGAAGCTTTGGTGGATCTGGCTTGGCACCCTGTTCGGCCTATTCTTGTTTCTGTGTCGTTAACTGGCTTAGCTTACATTTGGGTTAAAGACGACACTGAGGAGTGGAGTGCATTTGCTCCAGATTTCAGGGAACTTGATCAAAATGAGGAGTATGTGGAACAAGAAGATGAGTTTGATTTGATGCCTGGCACTGAAAAGGTAAAGTGTTGGATCGTTAGGCCTTGTTTGTGAAATCTTTTGTTTTCTGTTTTTGCATATGTATTATGCATATAATAAAAAACATACGTTGTGGACATAAAGTGGTATTTGACAAAACTCTATGTTTTTAGTAGAGGTGTTAAAATGGGGATATTGGGTTATGGGTCAAAATGACCCGAAGCAATTTTTGTTTTAAACTTTCAATTTTTTAAAATAAAAATTTAGTGTGTCAGATGTGATTTACAAACATTATATAATATCAGTGATAATCTGCTAACAGGATTTTGAGGTTTTATGCATTAAGAGTACACTTAGGGCGACCTCACCCCGTTTGATTACTGTGGCCCGCCAAATTTAAATTAACCTATTTGACAGCCTCAAATAAACACAACGAGAAACTAGAAATGTATAAGTACATGGGTTGAAGTCGCCACCTTTAGCTTTCAGATAACCTAATTTAGTATACAAGTCACCAGTTATATTGCCAAACGACACATTGACTAATTGACTTTAATAAGTTGAGCTTGCTGACTTGCTAAATTATTTATACTTACGATATATAATTTATTTTCTTGAAAGAGTTTTCATCTTTTCATGATAGAGAAGTCGCAACTCTGTTTTAAATTACGAAAAGTGTGAAAAGAAAACATAGGAGTTACAACACCAGGCTAATTATGTAAAGAAGAAACTCTATACATCATTAGTCTAAACTGTAGTTACTAATAGCAGGTGAAAGAATCATCCATTAATGAAGATGATGAAGTTGATATTATTACAGTGGAAAAGGACTCAGCTTTTAGTGACTCTGATATTTCACAGGAAGAATTACGCTACTTGCCGGCACACCCTTCCCCTGATGTTCGTGAGAAGCTTCCAGAAAGCGACAATGCTGGTTCCCCCCTTTCACATAACTCGAATGAAGAGGAAATAGAGAAACCTCCAGAAAGCAACAAGTCTGGATCCCAACGTTCGCATGATTCGAGTGAAACTGAGAGCGAGAAGCTTCCAGAAATCAATAAATATGGATCCGCACATTCACATAACTCGAGTGAGGACGAAATTGAGAAGCTTCCAGAAAGCAGTAATTCTGGATCACCAATTTTACAACACTCGAGTGAAGACGAAGCTGAGAAGCTTCCAATAGGCAATAATTCTGGATCCCTAGTTGTACATGACTGGAGTGAAAGTGAAATGGTGATGCCTCTAAGAAGCTTTAAATTTCGATCTCCACATGTAAATATCTCGAGAGAAATTGAAGGTCAGTGTATAGTCCATATCTGCTCTTCAACTTCATGTTCTATATCAAGATTTCTGATATGTAAATGCTGATTAGAGTTGCTTTTTTTTGTCATGTTTTGAGAGCGCTAATTTGAATAACTCAAATTTCTTTACGAATTTGGGATGAATAATTCATTTTTTTTTTTATAAACTGGTGACGCAGTTGTGGAAAATCATGTGGCTGAAAACACAGGTGGAACACACTCGAAAAAAAGGCGAAAGCGATCACGGAAGTTATCAGACCTGCATGATTTCACGGGTACACAGATCACAAATGTATCAGGTAAACCTCGAAATTTAGAAGTATATCTTTATAATTTGCAAAAAATCTTCTTTTTGCTGATGAAAGTTAAGTGATACGGAGTAGTTAGATTAGATACAATGTTATAAGTAGTTTTGAATATTGGGTAGCGCATGCCACTGAAACTGATGAGGTTAAATAATACTTAAGAGTTAAGACACCATGTTACTACTAAAAACTACATTCACGCTATGAACTTGTTTAGCTATGCACACACAACATAAGACTCCCGCTTTTCAGAAATCTTATTGCGATGATTTTTACTTGTATATATAGCTGTTTTTTTCTTTTTCATTTTATTGCTATTACGAACACACTGATGGTATTGATATGTATTATATATAATTTATCATTTTGTTTATACTAGAATACAAACTAGTTGATATGTATTGCAAAACGCCCTAGCCTCACAGTTCTCAATATTTTGTCTAGTACAGTTGTTAAAACTTAATATCTTCCAGAAGCTTAATTTCATTAAAGAGGCGAAATACAATATCTGTAGATAACATATGGGCCATGTGCAAGATAAGCAAAAACCTTAAAAAGTCAATATAGCTAGATAGTGAACGCTTATTTTCATGTCGGAGCATGTATAACAAACATGCCCAACTTGTCACATAGAAGGTTTATCTAGGATCCTAGAAAGTGCTCAAGACATCCAAGGTTCTTATTTTGAATTTTTGACCTTCCTTTTGAATAAAAAAATTTGAGTGCGTCAATTATGTTTGTTTCATCACCGGTAATTACAACAACAAACAACAACAACATACCCAATCCCGCCGAAGCGAGGTATGGGGGAGGTAAAATGTAGACAAGTCCTACCCCTGCCCCAGGAAAAACCTGAAGTAGGGAGACTGCTTCCAACGAGACCTCCGGCAAGTGCAGGTGTGCGGGTGAGAACGAGAAGAAAAGAGAGCAGAGGACAAACAACAAGCACATGCAGTAAAGAAAGCAGGCAAAAACAAGGCAAGGCAACATAGATAAGCGCATAGAAAGCAAGCAGACCTAAACGACACACGGGCCCAAAGCAAAAGAAGAGCAAAACAATGCACCACGAGCCAAAGCAGGGCAAGAAAAGCAAGAAAAGCAGGCAAGCCCAAACAACACAAGCAAAGCAGAGCAACGCACGGGGCCTAACACTACGGAAAAGCAATGCAAAACAAACGAAACGCCTAAAAAGCCTACCCCACCCAAGCTACCTAAACCCAGAAAGCCCAAGCCAAAAACTAGCCGCAGATCCTAATCCTATCTCTCCACCCTTTCCTAAACTACCTAAACCCAGAAAGCCCCAAGCCAAAAACTAGCCGCAGATCCTAATCCTATCTCTCCACCCTTTCCTATCTGAGGTCATGTCTTCCGACAAGTGAAGCTCCGACATGTCATTCTTAAGTCTCTCCTCCCACCTGAGTTTGGGTCTGCCCCTTCTTCTCACTCCATCTACTACTAGCGCCTCTACCCTTCTCACCGGCGCTGATTGGGGCCTCCTCTTGACATGGCCGAACCACCTCAACCTACCTTCTCTCATCTTCGAAATAATATTTCCGACTTCAAGTTTAGATCTGAAAACTCCATTCGGGATCATGTCAAGCAAAGATTTTCCACAAGTCCATCTTAGCATTCTCAGTTCTGCCGATGCCGCCCTCCACAGAGGACTCCCGATGCCGCCCTCCATTTTGTCCAACCAGCTCTGATCCGGTGGGTTACATCCTCATCTATCCTCCCTGATTACAGTATCATAAATATGAATAACCAATATACATTCTTCATTTTTTCCGTAAAGTAAACAAAGTAATTATGCACGCTTTGAGTGATTCTTTAGGTTTCTGAGGCTTGACAAACATATGTTGTGGAACCTTATTTACGTAGGAGAGGCAGATACAATCCTTATCGGCTACATACAGGCTAAGGGCCAAGCTATCTGAAAACCCTAGATAGAGTTAACATAATTAGATACAGTAATTAACTACAGTGAGACTCAAAATAATTGATAATGAACATCTGACATATGGTTATGTCTGAGGACTGAGGGTGTGTTTAGTGTAAGAGTACGGGAATAAGGGAATAGAATTATACTGTCATAGTGATGTTTAGGTTGTTAATATGGGATCAATATGGGTTTGGGTATAGATTGGAATGGAATTGGGCATGGGTTTCGCTCTTTATTTTCAACAACTTCAGTTGGTTTAATTGGTTGGTCTTGGATGGTTTAATAACTACGGAAGTTAGGGTCTTTTATTTGTCTGCAGCTGTTGTCTTATTACTAGTTAACCTGATATGTCAAATATAGAGCTGTGATCGTATGATTTTGATAGCATGTATGTAGTATCTTGTTTTGGAATTAGGCAAATTTATTGAACCACAAAGATAGATAACATTAGCAGCTTCCACAACTAATATCAAACTTAAAAGAAACCCAAGTGAATAGAACATGTGATGATTCACAGTCATTTATATTCTAGTTGGACACAAATATAAACCTGTAATGTAATATTGGATTTTTCTTTAACAATTTCTCTCTTATTTAAATAGTCTGTTGTAGACAATAAAATTGTAGTTTGACCACAAAAAGAACTTTTAGTCTTTTACAAGCAAGTTACTATGTTTTTACTGTTATTTGATGATTGAATTTATTTTCAAAATTTTCAATTCTGCAGATTGTAGTAATATGGAGATTGTTTCAACTCTAGATGTTGATGAGCCCGTGACTCAGTTTAAGAAATCTGTATCTCCAAACCAAGGGAAGTTACGATCTAAGGTTTGGAAGCATTTCAAAAAGCACTTTAAACCAAACAACGAAGCTGTTGCGATTTGTAACTATTGTAGCAGAAGCTTTTCTGGTGGAGTTACTGCTGGGACTAGTCATTTGAGAAACCATGTTGAAAGAAAACATGCACAGTTTGTTTTTCCTGAAGTTCATAATCACATGGACAGTGTTTCAATACCAAATGGGGATTCAACCTCTACGGATTGGGATCATTACAAAAAATTCAAGAAACCAAACGACGACATTGTTGGGGTTTGTGACTTTTGTAGTAAAAACATTGTTGTTAGAGATGATGGTGAAACTTATAAGTTGAAGAACCATCTTAAGAGAAAACATTTGAAACTCATCAAGTCCATTGCCTCTAGTAAAACGGAGAGTGTTTCAATTCCAAAGTTGGAGGAGCCTATGACGGAAGTTGAGGAAAGTAGTCCCCCATCTCAAGGAAAGAACAAAGTTATGGATTGGGCTCATTTTCAGAAAGTCGAAAATTCAAACAACAAGATTGTTGCGGTTTGTAAGCATTGCAGTAAAAATCTTGTTCTTGGAGACGATGAAAGTACTAAACTTAGGAACCACCTTAGTAGAAAACATGCAGAACTCATCAGTTCGATAGATTGTATTAAAACTGAGGATGTGTCAACTCCAGATGTTGATGAGCCCATGGCCATGACGGAAGTTGAGGAAATTGATCCCTCAAGTCAACGATTTCTCGGTGTTTCAACCCCAGATGTTGATGAATCCATGGCCATTACGGTAGTTGAGGAAGTTAATCCCCCAAGTCAAAGAAAGAAATCTATGGTTTGGAATCATTTTGAAAAAGTCAAAAAGCCGGACAACAAAATTGTTGCGGTTTGTAACTATTGTAGTGCAACGTTTCTTGCTGGATCTGCGGGGACTAGTAATTTGAGGAACCATCTCAAGAGAAAACATGAAGAACTAATTGCTACTGCTGCGGGTTGACATATTTGTGCTCTAAGTGATGAAAGTAGTGAAAACTGTGTTGGTGGTTCTAGCGACTATATTTGTATCTGAGCCGGTTTATATTGTGCGAGGAAAGAAAACTGATCAGGTACTTTTAGCAATTGATGATTAGATTAGATGAAATTTTCCAACTGTTGGATAATTGCATAAGAGCATGTCTTAATGACTTGTTAGTTGGTTTGGTAGAGCTATTGCGTCAAAGTATATATTTCATCGATTACTGCTTTTGGTTCAAGACTTTAAGCACACACGGATTAGATGGCGGTTTTTTAGTCTCATGAAGATAGAATAACTAAAAATAATAAGTATAATATGTTCTATGTTTTTTAAAAGAACTTATTAAGAAGGGAAAATGATACATCTTAGATATTTGATTGGAAATAAATGGCAAAGATTAGTAACAAAGTTTGTTTTGAATATTGTTTAGTGGTAAACAAAGACTCCTTAAAATATTGTTGATAAGCTCACTTTTTAGCTATATTTTGGATGCAAATTGAAACTAAAATTATGTATCAAGTCAGGCATGAGGCAACTAGTGCTCTTGCTAATGATCTGTACAATCTGGTTGCTGGAAATTGTTTCTTGATGTTCTTACTGACAAAAATAACATAGAAATTGTACTCCAAATATCTGATGACCAACTTAATAGATCTTCTAGCACATTTTTGTCAATCGTATACATATAAAGATTAGGGGTGTTCAAATAAACCGATAAACCGACAAACCGAGCCGAACCGCTCAATCCGAAACCGAAAAAATCCGAAACCGAATAAGCCGAAACCGAAAAAAACCGAAACCGGAAAAACCCGCTTATCATGGTTCGGTTTCGGTTTTTATTTTTAGATATCCGTGGTTAACCGAACCAAACCGTATATAATATACATAAATGTTTTAACTAAATACCTAAATAATTATACAAGTATTGATTATGCTATTGCACTATTTTTATTGTATAATAATTTTTTTGCTTATGGTGTAAATATTTACTAAACATCTATGTATGAAAATTGATTAATTTGATCGTAACTTATAATTTTCAGATAAACACTTTTTATTAATTTTTTCCGTATGTTTATTTGAATGGTATTATTGTGACGAAATAATTTTAATATGACTTAAGTATATTCAACTTCTTTGAATGTTACTAAAATGACAATTTACCTTATAAATCATGTTATTATTCATGTGGTTAAACTCGATAAAATGTCTACAATGGTTAACCGTGACCCGAACCGCGGGTAACCGCTCATTTCGGTTACCCGCATGTCCGGTTATCCGCCTAGTATAGTTCGATTACGGTTAGTAAAATGAATTACCCGCCCCGTGATGGATAGTTAAAATCTTTCAACTAACCGAACCGAACCGCCCCGTGAACACCCCTAATAAAGATATCACATAATACTTTTTCGTCCAGCCTTTTGCTAAAAAATGGGCATAGCTGGGTAAATGGCATCAACATCAAGTGTATATAACATATCAAAAGTCTTCATCCAATGATGTTTTGGGCCAATCTTTAGCTTTCATAGATTATGTGTTGGAACTTGAAGATGATCAGATGGAGCTTGGTGAAAGAACACTGAAACACATTTAAAGTTCTATTAATCACTTGATCCAAAAGGCAGAGAGGTAACAACCGAAAGATCCTATAGTGCTTCTTGAGACTTCTACGGGATTTAAGGGAGTAGAAACTTTGATAATGATCAAGTTCTACCTCTAAGAGAGGGGGGGAGTGGTCACCTAATACCCTAGGTGCCACCTCACCTCCATCCAATAAAAACCTTACACATCAAAAGTACCCAATTTTACCCTAACCATACACAAGTGGAGGGTGGTCACCTACACTACTTTTTTTTTTTTTTTTTTTTTTTTCATACATAAAATCAAAATCCATCCAAAATCACCAAATAACACTCGGCCTCAGAACCGATTTTGTACCCGATTTGCATGCAGAAGGCGGCAGGTGATGTTACCGATCGGGTACACCTACCCGATTTGGTACCCGATGCCCACTCCCTCCCCTCTTACCTAGGTTAAACTTGTTAACAGTTAGAGCTTACCGATAGTGATCACATGCATTGCCGTTGCTCTTCCTAATATTGGTAAGGATGTAGTTGATAGCTTGTTCAAAAGTGTGCTTGAAGGTATTTTGTATGGTCATCTCGTGGAGGAAAGCCTCAATTAATACAAGTGAATATGGAAATATTCTAAGGGCAACTTTGACCTTATGTCATGAGGTTGAAGCGAATTGCACATGGTTGCAAAACACTTCGAATATGAAAAACAGTACTTAAAAGAGAAAAAACAGTGGTACAGATTCTTGAATTAAAGAAATTTGGAAGCACCAATGGACCTAAGGAGCTAATTTTTGCCAATTCGATGTATGGTATTACTCAAACAATCTTGCTTAACAACCAAAGCGATGTTGAACCAATTGGTGAAGAGGGCTGTTTGAGCTATCATGTTGCAGATATATTTTCTGCATGCTTCACCAACATAACACGAGTCATAATGATGAAATGTCATGCAAGTGCAATTGAGAAACGGGAGAGTAGTGCTGAGGCTGCCGCTAAGTCGCTAGGTAGAACGAAAGAGATATTAGAAAGACTTGAAGTGCGGGAGTTACCAAGTATGGATCTTTATAAAATGGCTTTCATTGATGAGTTGTGTTGATACAAAAGTTGGGCGTTCCTTGTTCGGGGCTCCGGCTCTCGTACCAATTGAGGATTGTTGCTTGAGACCTGCGCACTAAGAGACAAAAGACACCGTTAGGCTTACCGTGGGATTGTCTCCCACGATTATCCTCCGGCGTGAGAGTAAGTAATCGGTTTAGGGTTAAAGGAGAATTAGGGTTTCAGATCGTACCTTTAACGAGGGATGTGATTCCCTTTATATATGCACGAAATCCTTGTTGGTTCCGTGTTCCCCAACCTTCGGCGTATCCCGCCTAAGTCGGTTGGGAATGATCATCCTCTTATTTAGAAGATATCGGATATCTATTCCGTGAATAGCTTTGGGCTTGGGCCTTCATGAGCCCAAACTTCTAATCGGTGTAGCCCGACTCGTACCGGGCTAAGTTAGTGTTGGACTTTAGCCGGGTTCGTGACCCGGATATAGACTATACGTCATCATGTCCCCCCAGTCTAGTATGCGCAGTGCGTAACTGCGGATGCTAGACTAATAACCGTAGTCAATAAAAAATAAACGAGGCGTAGCAAAAAGGCCAAAAAAATATCCGCTTGATACATTGTATCCAGCCGTAATATTAAAAAATGGGCGCCTCGTAAATCGGGGGAAAGTTACTGCCCCGTGTCCCATCAAGCAATCTCAACCACACAGTTAGGGTTGGTGGAGTCCACGTGTCCCTCATCACGTGGATCCGAAAACTATATAACCTACTGTTTCATTTCACCGTGTGTTTCTCAAGAAACGCAATCCACCATTGTTAAAGCATTCTTGTAGTTGCAATCCGTAAAATAGCCTACCACAAAGGTAACCGCGTGCGCTTTATCAAAAATAATAACACTATGGTCAAACAGGTTGTCCGACTTCACCTCCGACCTCACGCGAGCGATCCGTTGGAATTCACCTCAGTTACTTTATACCCCGGATGTGCATCCGGTTGTTCGGGTGCGCAGTAACTATTGCGGACTTCCCGGCGGAAAGTGGGTGTATATACACGGTTATTCGATTCGCGAATCAACGTGTGCCCTCGCCGCGCTTTACGTGCGACGTGTTAAACTATTATAATGCGCATATCGCGGTTGCATCAGATTAGTGCGGCCAAAATTACCAATTTTGAGGTAAATTGCCGCTTGTTGGCGATTAACCCCACCATCCACTTATTCCGCCTTTTATCACACTACGTGGGCACATGGGTGGGTATCTTTCATGGCCTTGTTGGTAGGTTGCGGTGTTACGGATAAACTAGATTCACTTAGGAACCGGAGGAGTATTTCTTCGGGTAGATGATACATGCTTTCCCGGAATTATGATTTTTATACCCGGTGCGTTAGAGAGGATGAGTGCCTTGCTCGGTCTTATATCGGCGAGGATGCTGGCGATAAATGCTAACCGCATCCCCATTAGTGCCTATCCCGAGGGATTTTGGTACACATGGGAATCGGTAGTAATTATTTTGGTCCCAAGATGAGATCCCAATCTTCTTAGACGCCAATGGCCAGGGTGAGTACTTATTCCTCCGTACCTCTGTGTGTAAATAATGTAAGAGCATTCTTCCATTTTTTTCGCGCATTATATAACCTGTGTATATGTTGTCTTGTATTGCGCAGAGATGGATCTATTCACCGTAGTACAGCTAGCAAAGCCCGTAGAGGTAAAGACAGGAGTACGGTCCTTGAAGGATGATGAGGAGCCGATCCTAGATGCCACCGCAGGGCGTACCATGGAGCTGAATTTAGGGGAAACAGGAACTAGCTCCTCGGTCGCAGATGAGGCGACACCACCGCAAAGCGCCCAAGTCCCGTAGTACCTTCCCCGTGGCGCGGACCACCACCGTGTGATGCCTCATCCTATGGAGGAGGAAGAAGAACAAGAATCTGGGCTCAATCGCAAAAGGACACGAGGAGATGATGGCGCAGGCACTTCAAGGAAAAAACGCCCTGTGATCCACACTGTGGAGTTATCGTCCACTGATGAAGCGTCTTCGCACCCCTCGGCTAATATCGCGGGACCGCAGTAAGTGATGCCTTCAATATATATATTTTTCTTTTGTTGGTTGATGCGCCAGTTGTGTTATATGTGAGCCTAACATTTCTCTGGTGAACGTACGCAGGGTGGAGCAGATTGTAGAGTCACCCCCAAGGCTAGTCCCGCACGTTCAGCGCATTCTGAGCCGCATAGTCAGAACGATGAAGACCTGTCTGATGTAGATGCACCCATAGAGCAATTGGTCGAAGAGTTGGTGCAGGTCTCTGCACATCAGGCTGCGCTAATCGTGAAGCTGAAAGACCGAGTTTCTGGTGGGGATAGTCAAGATTCGCAAAAGGACCAGACAATAGCGTTGCCGGAGGCGCAATCGGCGAGCACCGGGCGCGTTGGATAGCGCCCAAGCCGAGAAAAGGATCCGGCGCGACGCTCGTAAGCGGTGAGGAAAAATGGCGATGTGCCAAATAAACCAAGAGCGCGGATGTTGCCGGTACAAGTCTGCGTGCCACTGGGTACTTAAATATCTTGAGAATGGCAAAGATGCGATGACATCCCAACTTGAAGGATTTTGTGCCATCGTGAAAGATGCACCGAGGTGCAAGAGGCAAAATCGCGCAAACTCGGCATTGAGTACGACGAGAGTTGTATCCTCACCGATGTCTACTATAGCCGAGCGCAGTGGCTCAGAGGTCATGGTCTTCGTCTTGCCGCACTTAATACCCTGGAGTCACCAGAAGTGGTTAATGCCTTCGGGGAAGTAGTTCGCGCGCTGGGAGCGGCAAGCGCGTGTCGTAGAAGGTCGCATGAATCGGAACTGCTAAAGGTACCCGTTAATGAGGTACCAAATTATGATGCTAAGGCGTATGATCACCTGGTTGCTGCAATGAAAAGGATGAAAGAGTTAGAGGTCCCCATGATTGCTGAACTTGAGCGTGATCAGGATTATCCTATAGACGTCATCATGGCAGGGTTGACTCTTGCGCGTCATCGTGCCGAGGGTGCAGAAGCCCAGCCGGATTACTTCTTGAAACCCCATGACTCACGACTTGTACTGTTGCTGGCCCGAGGGATATTTTGAATCCGTTTGCTTTAGAGAAAGAAGTGCCTTTGAAGGAGGTCTTGAAGCGCATGCACGGACTGCCCAAAAGAAAGGTATCAAGGGAAAGCAATCTTGTGCGGGGTTGGTGCAGCAGCACCATCCAAGGTCCGATGGGGTCTTGGTAAGTGTTGCTCGTGTCTCGGCGAGATTCAGATCTGTTGAAGAAGCTTGACGAGGCCAAGGATACCTCGAACCGCGTGGGTGGCTCATCTATTGAGCGTTGTAATAGTTGGTAGGCGTATATGTTGTAAAGTAGCACCCCTTTTGTAATAACTCGTAGTTATTTAATAAAAATTATCCTGTATCATTGCTATTTGTAGCATACATACTTGTCTGTTTGTCTTGCGTAAAAGACGTATTCGTTGTTATATGTATATGCAAGTGTGAATAATACAAGAAATCCATAATCATGTATGAAGATCCTAAGATACTTTAAAAAATAATTTCCAAGTATCATCATAATCGTGTATGTTAATGATATGCAGCGTACTCTAAATACCAAATTAAGGAATCAAGTGTCTTGGTTCCAAAGTTGTTAAACGTGCACATGTGCGTTGTTGCGCGTCCGTCGTGGGATGCGCACAAAGCTTATTCCAACGTCTTGAGAACAAGGTGTTTAACAAGGATTCGTGATCCGGTGTTGATGGGTTTGCAACCCTCTTATTCAACAAGTTGTTTAGTAGGTTAACTTATCCTTTTACCATCGTGGGTTTTGATATAGTGCATGCACGCCGCGTGGGCATGAAATTAAAAATTGTTAAAACATAGAGTATATGGGAATAACAATGTAAAATGTGTCGCGGAGTTAGCTAGAAACCGCGGCGTTTTATTGATACTTGCAAGTTTTTATAAGAAAGAAATAAAGAAGACATTACACTAATGAAAAAAGTAAATACATGGATGTTTATTTGGCACTTCAGTAAAGTGCAGGAGCGTCGGAGCGCTGGGCCGTAGCCATTCCTATAGGTAACACCTCTTGAGGTTGCATATGTTCCATGTGCGCGGCAGCTCTCTACCATCCAAGCCTCGTAACTTGTACGCGCCCGTTCCTGATGCTTCAGTAACCTCGTAAGGTCCTTCCCACTTTGGTCCGAGCTTGCCCGTGTCCTCTGCATGGCTCGCATCATTAGCGCGGTAGACGAAATCACCTGGTCTGAATGAGAGACTGCGTACTTTGGCGTCATAGTATCCTTTCATCCTTGACTTTGATTTTTCCTCCCTTATAGATGCGCGTTCCCGCCTTTCCTCAAGCAGGTCTAAATCGACGCGCCGTTCGTCATCATTGGTTGCCACGTTAATTTCAGCGGTGCGAATAGTTGGCATTCCAATTTCGGCTGGTATGACGGCTTCTGTCCCATAGACTAGTGAAAAGTGTCTCCGTCTTGGTTGTATTTCGTGATACGATGGAATTCAAACGGGTATTACTTGATGGCACAACAATATAATAATAGAAAACGATCTCTAAATGAGTCGTTTTAAAAGGCTTTATCATTCAAATATATCGAGTTTACAAAATAGGTCCCAGTTGGTTCCATTGATTACAAAACACATCAATATAAAGTTTTGATGTTTTGTGAATGATAAATTATTTATTTATATAGCCTTCTTGATCTTGCCCTTCCGTGACGACTTCCGACATTATGGACCGAAATACATGCTTAAAAGCATCAACACAAAGGTTGAGTGAAATTCATAGAGTTTGTTTGATGGTTGAACACATTATGTTGGTAGTGTGAGTTAATTAGACTCACACCAATGGTTGAAAACAAAGCAGTTATTATTAGACTAAGCATCATGCAATCAAGGCGTTAACGTGTTCCAAATTTTATTGGAGAAATTGTTGGTACGTGCCTAGTAGGTAAAATTGCCATTTTACCTAATGTTACTCAAATATAGTGCGTTTGTTTGCCTCTAACGGGCCAACACAAACGGGATTAAATCAATCCCAATAGATCTATTCACAATATTCGCGCCACTCTCACATAGTGATTAATGATTCATGATTTAGGGACTTATGTTTGGCAAATGCGGTAACTTAGTGCTAATAAAACAATCGATAAGCATCTGATTTGAAAGCAATGTGTTCGGTTTAAAATAAAGCATGTATCTCCCCAAGGGTTTGTAAAACAATTAAGTAATAAAAGTGGGGCTATGAACTCACCAATAGTTGATGATATTAAGTACTTTAACGGATGATGGATAAGTCGGAATACTTCTACGTGCAACCTAAAATGAAATGTTGCGACTTAAGTTTGGAATAATGTTTTAGGAAAACATAAACCATCCTATATATATCCCTATGTTGATCATGATGTAGTCAATTTTCATTTGATGTTTATAGAAAGATCTTTAATATGTGAAAACGTATTTAGTTTATAGATATCGTACTACCGTTCGGGCCATCATAATTCGTGAGGTCATGCGATGGCGTCGAGGAGCTAGGACACTTTAATTTGTAAATCCAAAGAACTCGTCGACACGCTTTTACTCAAATGAAACCCTCACATGAAGCTCCCTACTATTGTAGCACTTAGTAAATACAACATATGTTTTGAGTGAAGATTGTTATAACATAAAGTTTATCATGTTTTAATAACTATCTAGTTTTTACAAGTTCTCGTCGTTTCAAACAAGCCTCGAGGCTTTAGCCATGGCCTTGCCGTGACTTTGGTCTTGACTTCCATGGTCTTGAGACTTAGCTTTGGCCTTAGCCGTAGCCGTGGTCTTGGTAATGGCCATTAGGCCTTTGGTTTGCTTTTAGTTGTGACAAAAGTATAGTTGTGAGACTATATTTCTGGCAGTTTCTTTTTGAAAGATTTTGGCCTATTTAAGCGTTTTCAAGGTCCGAGCTTCTTTGTTATTGAAGGAAAACGTCGTTCGGACAACTTTCGTGTTTTAACTTTTTCATGATTCGGACCATAAGTATGACTTTCAAAATGGCGAACCAAACGGTCCCATATGGCGCTTTTGGCGTTTTAGGTTTCGCTAACTTCTTTTGCCTATAACTTTTGACTCGTTTGTCCGTTTCGGGTGATTCAAGTTGCTATGTTTACCTTTTTATATTCTCTACCATATTATGTAAGTTACATAGTCCATATGTTACTGATTTTAATGGTCTCACATGTATAGGATATGACTAGTTTTCTAGTTTGTTACTTTTATGACAATATGTAAATTAAAACAAGTGATTGAGTATATGTACATCATGAATCAACATAGTAACTATATATATAGCATGAAATAGTTAAGATTATGAATAATAAAGATGAGATGATGGTGGTGATAAGTTGCTTACAACTTTTGGCTTTCAAAATAGAAAGGAGTAACTTAGTAAGGATAGGACTTTGATTGATCGGGTAAGACTTTGTATTGAGCTAGCTTTCCACACCTTGGCACCCTTGCAAACTTGAAGAGTTGGTGATGAAGTACTAAGTGACTTGAGTGGATCTAAACTCAAGAAGATCACTTAAACTTGCTAGAGATTTGATGAAGTAGCTTGATCTTTGGAACTTCCTTGCATAAACTTGGAGTTTATAGATCAAATGATGGAAGATGTGAGTGGTTTAGGGTATGAACGACCAAAATCAGTTTGTAAGTGAGTTTATGATGTATTTCACTTCCTATTTATAGGAGGGTAAGTTTGGTTAACCATATATTGGGTTAATTATTAACCATGGTTAAGTTAGGACACTTGTAATGATCAAAATGATGCATGCTTAGGATCAAGCCACATAAATGGTGACTCCCACCCTTAGGTCGGTTTTAATGAATGACAAGGCTTAGATGATAAGCCTTGGTCTTATCTTGAGGTTTAGAGTAAGTTTTGGTTCCGTTAAATGCCAACCGTAAGTTGTTAAGCCATAAAGCATACAACCGGGTATCGTAAAATACGAAACTTACAGGAATGATGAGACTCATCATTATACTCCATCTAAAAATATAAAATGAGTGATAAGTCTCATTGGGTGCAAAACGCCGCTTAAAGTCGGAAACACGGGTCAAAACGCGTAATTAGCAGAAACGCAGAATCGAAAACGTAAAATTCCAAAACTTGTGGAATTGTCATAAAATGGTAGAAATACATATTTCTAATGTTTATATGGTTTCTTGGACATATCGGGATGTCCGAATGACGTTTAACCCTAAAGTAGTTCTCGGACACGGTTTCGTGAAAACAGTTCGAATGGATTCAACGTCGCCGTCGGACGACTTGTCGAGTTTATTTATCTTGTCATGATAGTAAAATAAAAAAATATATTTACGATATGAATAGTGAAAATGAATAGTAAATGTGAATAGTAAAAGTGAATAGTAAATTCTCGAAAATGAAAAATAACACGAAAATGCGGTGGTTACGGTCTCCCCGTTGGAGAAATCACGTCCTCGTGATTTAATTGTTTCTTGATGTTGATGCTCCTTCAAAAGGTGAGGGTACTTTCGACGCATTTGGTCTTCTCGTTCCCATGTAAATTTCGGGCCACGTTGGGAGTTCCAATAACTTTGACAACTTGTATTCGACTGCTTTTAGTTGTTTGACCTCTCGGTCCATGATCTCCACACAGTTGTTCAATGAAGTGTAGATCGTTCTTGAGTTTGAGTTCATCGAGTGGAATAACAAGCGATTCATCGGATAGACATTTCTTTAGGTTAGATACATGAAAAGTGGGATGTACATTCTTGAGTTCGATGGGAGCTCAAGTTTGTATGCCATGGACCAACCCTAATGAGGATTTTGAATGGACCTATGTATCGTGGGTTTAGTTTTCCGTGTTTACGAATCGTATGACACCTTTCCAAGGTGAGACCTTTAGCATAACCTTGTCTCCAACTTGGAATTCCAAGGGTTTGCGTCGTACATCGGCATAACTCTTTTGTCTATCTCTTGCTTTTTGTAACTGATTTTTGACTTGTATGATTTTCTCGGTTGTTTCACGAATGAGTTCGGACCCGTGAGTTGAACATCTCCCACTTCGCCCAACAGACAGCGATCGGCACTTTCGATCGTAAAGTGCTTCAAAGGGTGATGCCTTGATACTCGCGTGATAAGCTGTTATTGTAGGAGAATTCGACCAATGGTAAATGGTTATCCCATCCTTTTCCAAAGTCGATTATACAAGCTCGGAGCATGTCTTCCAGCGTTTGAATGGTTCGTTCACTCGACCATCGGTTTGAGGGTGATCTGTTGTACTCATGTCTAGGTTTGTTCCAAAGGCGTCTTGGAGTGACCGCCGAAGTTTGATGTAAATCTACCATCTCGGTCAGATATGATAGAGATCGGTGCACCATGTTTTGAGACTATTTCCTTGACGTATAGTCGAGTTAACTGATCCATCTTGTAAGTCTCTTTGATTAGTATAAAGTGTGCGGACTTTGTGAGACGATCCACTATGACCCAGATGGAGTCATAACCGTTGGATGTCTTTGGGAGTTTAGTGATAAAATCCATTGTGATTCGTTCCCATTTCCATATCGGAATCTCGGGTTGTTGTAAGAGACCGGAGGGTTTTGGTGTTCACCTTCACTTTGGAACAAGTAAGGCATTCTTGGCGTAGGTGGCAATGTCGGCTTTCATATTTGGCCACCAATAGAGTAGCTTTAGATCATGATACATCTTATCGGATCCCGGATGTACGGAATATTTGGATTTGTGGGATTCAAGCATGATTAAATCTCGAGACCACCATAAAGTGGTAACCAACTTCGTCCTTGAAGCATAAAGTTCCGTCGAGCGGGTTTCAAATTTCTTCAGATCATGCCATCTAATTTCTCCTTCTCAATGTCTTGTTGTTTTACCGCTTGGCTTGAACATTGAGTATTTGAGCAGGAAATTTGAGTTAATGGTTAGGACTAAAGCTCGAACTCGTAGAGGTTTAACCCTTTCCTTCCGGCTCGGGGCATCCGCTACTACGTTGGCTTTTCCGGATGATAGCGAATGTCGCAATCATAGTCACTCAACAATTCTAGCCATCGTCGTTGCCTCATGTTTAATTCCTTTTGATCGAGAATGTGTTGGAGACTTTTGTGGTCGGTAAACACAAGACATCTAGTACCGTATAGATAGTGTCTCCGGATCTTTAGTGCAAAGACTATCGCTCCTAACTCCAAGTCATGAGTATTGTAGTTTTCTTCATGTTTCTTGAGTTGTCGTGAAGCATAAGCCATGACTTTTTCTCGTTGCATGAGTACGGCTCCTAATCCTTGGTGCGAAGCATCACAATAGACTACAAAATCTTGATCCCATCCGCAAAGCTAGAATAGGGCACTACAAAGTTTTTGTTTTAGGATTTGGAAAGCTTCTTCTTCATCTTCGTTCCGATGTACTTCTTGTTTTTACGAGTTAAGCGTAGTCAAGGTTTAGCTATTGAGGAAAACCCTCAATAAACCTTCGATAATAACCGCCAAACCTAGAAATTGACGAATTTCAGAGGCGTCGAGGTGTTGGCCAATCCTTGATAGCCTCAATTTTAGCGGGATCAACATGAAGACCCGTGTTATCGATAACATGCCCAAGGAATTGTACTGACTGAATCCAGAATTCACATTTAGAGAATTTTGCGTACAACTTCTCTTTTTTGAGCAAATCTAAAATCGTTCTCAGATGATCTTTATGTTCTTCTTCGCTTTTGGAGTATCTGAGAATGTCATCGATGAATACTATCACAAACTTGTCCAAGTATGGCTTACACACCCGATTCATGAGATCCATGAATACGGCTGGTGCATTCGTTAAGCCAAACGGCATTACTTGGAACTCGTGATGACCATAGCGAGTTCTAAAGGTCGTTTTGGAATGTCTTCTTCTCGAACCTTAACTTGATGGTAACCCGATCGAAGGTCTATTTTTGAATAATAGGTCGAACCTTGTAGTTGATCGAATAGATCATCGATTCTCGCAAAGGGTATCGGTTCTTTATGGTTAATTTGTTTAGCTCACGATAGTCGATACACATTCGTAACGATCCATCTTTCTTTTCACGAACAAGACGGGAGCTCCCAAGGTGAGGAACTAGGTCGGATAAACCCCTTGTCCGAAAGTTCTTGTAGTTGATTTGCCAATTCTTGCATCTCGGATGGTGCTAGTTCAGAGGGGCGCGGCCACTGGCGCCGCTCCCGCACTAAATCAATGTGAAACTCTACTTGGCGTGATGGTGGAAGTCCGGGTAAGTCTTCGAGGAAAACTTCGTGAAATTCACTAGCGATAGGAACGTTTTCAAGTCGTTTTTCTTTGGATTCCTTCTCGGTAACATGAGCTAGAAATGCGTAACATCCTTTTTCAATGTACTTCATGGTTTTCATACATGAGATGATGTTTAAGCGAGTTCCACTTTGATCACCACGGATGACCAAAGTTTCATTGTTAGAAGGAATGTGAACAACTTCTTCTCGCTACAAATAATTCTCTTATTTGTGTTGAGATAACCATACCCTACTGATTAAAACGTCGAAACTTTCGAGTTCATTGGGCATGAGGTTGATACTGAATGGTTGATTTAAGAATTTGTATTTTATGTATTAGTAGGGAAATTTGTAAGTTTATACAAGGTGATAGCAAAATGGTTTACTACTGGTAATGAAATAGAATGTGTAAAGAGTAGAAAATTAACACAACATGATTATACAAAAATAGTGGATAGTTATAAGTCGAATAAATCCCACAACTTGGCGAAAAAGTTGTTCAATGGCTTATGAGTTGAAGTTTTGTCGTATAGACGTCATGTTTCTATCATATAAAAGATATTTCGTAAATAGAGGGTTAGTAAAATAAGCACGATTTTTGACTGGAATGATAGAATAATAACGTTGGAGGTTTAAACCATAACACATGATAGCATAAAACAAGAGTCTTTATTCATATAACGTTGATTGATTTACAAAATCGAAACCTATTACAAGCTTCTTCAAAATTTACTAATCGAAACTTTCGGTTTAGTAATTACAACGTTTACTCATCGTTAGCTATTACATGGATTACATAGATTTTTCTAACTGAGTCTAATCAGTTTAGAAGTACAAAAGATAACTAGTATTATCACACTAGTCTATTATAGGTTTAGAATATCCTAGTTACTCTGGTTGATTGGCAACTTCTTGGTTTAGTGTGTCATGAAGGAATGCGTTGATTAGATCTGAGATGCTATAGTGCCCATGCTGACATTCTCGTTGAATCAATGGTGGTCGTGGTACTATCCACAATGAGTGATCCAACTCATCACATGTAGGGATGGAAAAGGGAAATGGTGGTGGTGGTGATGGAAAAGTAGTAGTTTCTTGAGACGAGGTTAATGCTTCAATAAGATAGAAATTATCGTCTGATGATGAAGAGTAGTTCGAAGATGTCGGGGTATAGGTCGGTAGGATTAGTGATACATGTGCATTGGTAGATGAAAAAGTGTCCTCAATATCTGAGTCTGACGGGATAATAATGGGGTAGGCGGAAGAAGACATGAAATCTACAATAAGTATTATGATGTTAAAACAATTGTAATGTTTATGGGGAATGCTTTAAATAATTCAAGTGTATATATCAATATAATTATAACATGTCTTGAAAGTCCAAAATCGTCTAGAGGATGGAAGGCACGGAGAACGGAAGGCTATAAAATATTTTTGTTTGTAAAAGCAGTTATAGTTTAAGTCTTAATTATTTAGACTCGTTTCTCTATAACTATGTCTCTGATACCAATCTGTAACACCCCCAATTTCGTGATACGTAGCGGAATTCAAAATGGGTATTACTTGATGGCACAACAGTCATAATAATAGAAAACGATCTCTAAAGGAGTCGTTTTTAAAAAGGCTTTATCATTCAAATATATCAGAGTTTACAAAATAGGTCCCGCTTGGTTCCATTGATTACAAAACACATCAATATAAAGTTTTTGATGTTTTGTGAATGATAAATTATTTATTTATATAGCCTTCTTGATCTTGCCCTTCCGTGCCAGCTTCCGACATTATGGACCTGAAATACATGCTTAAAACTGTCAACACAAAGGTTGAGTGAAATTCATAGAGTTTGTTTGATGGTTGAACACATTATGTTGGTAGTGTGAGTTAATTAGACTCACACCAATGGTTGAAAACAAAACAGTTATTATTAGACTAAGCATCATGCAATCAAGGCGTTAACGTGTTCCAAATTTTATTGGAGAAATTGTTGGTACGTGCCCTAGTAGGTAAAATTGCCATTTTTACCTAATGTTACTCAAATATAGTGCGTTTGTTTGCCTCTAACGGGCCAACACAAACGGGAAATCAATCCCAATAGATCTATTCACAATATTCGCGCCCACCTCACATAGTGATTAATGATTCATGATTTAGGGACTTATGTTTGGCAAATGCGGTAACTTAGTGCTAATAAAACAATCGAGATAAGCATCTGGTTTGAAAGCAATGTGTTCGGTTTAAAATAAAGCATGTATCTCCCCCAAGGGTTTGTAAAACAATTAAGTAAAAAGTGGGGCTATGAACTCACCGAGAGTTGATGATATTAAGTACTTTAACGGATGATGGATAAGTCGGAATACTTCTACGTGCAACCTAAAAATGAAATGTTGCGACTTAAGTTTGGAATAATGTTTTAGGAAAACATAAACCATCCTATATATATCCCTATGTTGATCATGATGTAGTCAATTTTCATTTGATGTTTATAGAAAGATCTTTAATATGTGAAAACGTATTTAGTTTATAGATATCGTACTACCGTTCGGGCCATCATAATTCGAGGTCATGCAAGAACGCTCGAGGAGCTAGGACACTTTAATTCGTGAATCAAAGAACTCGTCGACACGTTTTACTCAAATGAAACCCTCACATGAAGCTCCCTACTATTGTAGCACTTAGTAAATACAACATATGTTTTGAGTGAAGATTGTTATAACATAAAGTTTATCATGTTTTAATAACTATCTAGTTTTTACAAGTTCTCGTCGTTTCAAACAAGCCTCGAGGCTTTAGCCATGGCCTTGCCGTGACTTTGGTCTTGACTTCCATGGTCTTGAGACTTAGCTTTGGCCTTAGCCGTAGCCGTGGTCTTGGTAATGGCCATTAGGCCTCTTGGTTTGCTTTTAGTTGTGACAAAAGTATAGTTGTGAGACTATATTTACTAGTAGCTCGTTTTGAAAGATTTTGGCCTATTTAAGCGTTTTCAAGGTCCGAGCTTCTTTGTTATTGAAGGAAAACGTCGTTCGGACAACTTTCGTGTTTTAACGTTTTCATGATTCGGACCATAAGTATGACTTTCAAAATGGCGAACCAAACAGTCCCCATATGGCGCTTTTGGCGTTTAGGTTTCGCTAACTTTTTGCTTATAACTTTTGACTCGTTTGTCCGCTTCGGTGATTCAAGTTGCTATGTTTACCTTTTTATCTTGTCTACCATATTATGTAAGTTACATAGTCCATATGTTACTGATTTTAATGGTCTCACATGTATAGGATATGACTAGTTTTCTAGTTTGTTACTTTTATGACAATATGTAAATTAAAACAAGTGATTGAGTATATGTACATCATGAATCAACATAGTAACTATATATATAGCATGAAATAGTTAAGATTATGAATAATAAAGATGAGATGATGGTGGTGATAAGTTGCTTACAACTTTTGGCTTTCAAAATAGAAAGGAGTAACTTAGTAAGGATAGGACTTTGATTGATCGGGTAAGACTTTGTATTGAGCTAGCTTTCCACACCTTGGCACCCTTGCAAACTTGAAGAGTTGGTGATGAAGTACTAAGTGACTTGAGTGGATCTAAACTCAAGAAGATCACTTAAACTTGCTAGAGATTTGATGAAGTAGCTTGATCTTTGGAACTTCCTTGCATAAACTTGGAGTTTATAGATCAAATGATGGAAGATGTGAGTGGTTTAGGGTATGAACGACCAAAATCAGTTTGTAAGTGAGTTTATGATGTATTTCACTTCCTATTTATAGGAGGGTAAGTTTGGTTAACCATATATTGGGTTAATTATTAACCATGGTTAAGTTAGGACACTTGTAATGATCAAAATGATGCATGCTTAGGATCAAGCCACATAAATGGTGACTCCCACCCTTAGGTCGGTTTTAATGAATGACAAGGCTTAGATGATAAGCCTTGGTCTTATCTTGAGGTTTAGAGTAAGTTTTGGTTCCGTTAAATGCCAACCGTAAGTTGTTAAGCCATAAACGTACAACCGGTATCGTAAAATACGAAACTTACAGGAATGATGAGACTCATCATTATACTCCATCTAAAAATATAAAATGAGTGATAAGTCTCATTGGGTGCAAAACGCCGCTTAAAGTGGAAACACGGGCAAAAAAGCGCGTAATTGCGTAGAAACGCAGAATCGAAAAACGTAAAATTCCAAAACTTGTGGAATTGTCATAAAATGGTAGAAATACATATTTCTAATGTTTATATGGTTTTGGACATATCGGGATGTCCGAATGACGCTTTAACCCTAAAGTAGTTCTCGGACACGGTTTCGTGAAAACGGTTCTCGAATGGATTCAACGTCTCGCCGTCGGGACGACTTGTCGAGTTTATTTATCTTGTCATGATAGTAAAATAAAAAAAATATATTTACGATATGAATAGTGAAAATGAATAGTAAATGTGAATAGTAAAAGTGAATAGTAAATTCTCGAAAATGAAAAATAACCTGAAAATGCGGGTGGTTACACTGGTCTTTATGGAGGTGCGGTGCGCCCACAGAACATGCGAGAGCTCTTCCACCCAAGCGCTTTAATTCCTTCACCCAGCTCGATTTGCGCGCCTACTAAGCCATTGGTTTGTGGGTGTTTAAGCGATGCGGGTCTTGTGCGATGTTCAACTTCTCGCACCAATCCTTGAAAGGATTTTCGCAGAATTGTTTCCCGTTGTCCGAGATGATTTCGCCAGGTAAACCGAAGCGGCATACAATGTTTTCTCAGACGAAGCGTTTCACCTGGTTGCCAGTGATTGTTACCACTGCTTTTGCTTCGATCCACTTAGTAAAGTAATCTATGGCGACTATGAGGAATTTTAATCCTCCCGTTGCGACTGGAAAAGGTCCTGCAATGTCGATACCCCACTTGTAGAATGGCCATGGGGATGTGATTGGTGTTAGCTCGTCTTTGTGGTTGGCGCGAACGGGTCGATGAACTTGGCAATCGTTGCACTTCCTTATTAAGTCCCGCATCGCGTGCATGGTTGGCCAAGAGTACACGATCGCATGGCGCGTGCCACAACGGACCGTGGTCCCGAGTGCATGCCGCATGAACCTTCATGGATTTCGCAAGACGTAATTTGCTTGTAGTGGTCCTACACAACGGAGCCATGGTTGAAGGAAGGAGCGCGAGACAAAGATGTTGTCTCAAGTTCGAATCTTTGTCTTGTCTACCGTATCCTCGCGAGCTTCCTTCATTTTGGGGTAAGATTCCTTTGCTTAGGAATTCCGTTATCGGTGTCATCCATGTAGGACCTTCCTCCTCTATTATTGTGGAGACTTCCATCTCCGATATGGATTTGCTTTTCAGTGTTTCCACTAGCACTTGCTTTGACAGATGCGCGAAGCTTGTCGAGGCGATCTTGCTTAGTGCATCTGCCTTGCGGTTTTCTCCTCTAGGAACTTGCTTGATGGAGAATCTATCAAAGCCTTTAATCAGTGTCTTGATCTTGTCGAGATACTGAATCATATTTTCTTCTTTGGCCACGTATTCGCCCAACACGTGGTTGGCCACTAGCCGGGAATCCACATTTGCTTCCGTGTTACGTACACCCATTCGAGCCGCAATGCGTAGTCCGCGATTAGAGCTTCATATTTCGCCTCATTGTTTGTCGTCAGAATTCAAAACGCATGCGTAAGTGAATTCCATTCCTCCGGATTTGTGAGAATGATGCCAACTCGACCCGCCCGCGATGAGGATCCATCGGTAAACAAGATCCATGGATCTTGTAGTACCTTCTTACTGGGCGGTACCTCATCGGTGTTTGGCTTCTCGATGATGAAGTCCGCGTAATCTGCCCTTTGATTGCGGTACGTGGTCCAGAAAAGATGTTGTGTTCACCTAGCAATACACTCCACTTTTGGAGTCGGCCCGATGCATCGTGTTTGGAGATGATCCGCTTGATCGGTTGGTGCAGAATCATCGCTATCGTGCGCTTGTAAGTACTGCTGTGATCGTTTGGCAACAAACACCAATGCCGTAACTAACTTTTCCATTGCGCTATAATTCATCTCCGCCTTCTTGAGCGATTTGCTTACAAAATAGATGGGGTTTGATCAATCCCTATCTCGTTAGTAGCATCTTCACCGATCGCTCCATCGATTCGGACAAGTACATGATCGCTCTTCCCTCGGTCGGGTGCAACAAGTGTGGGGCGTTGCGGATGTCGTTTAAGTCGAGTGAAGGCCCACGCCTCCGTGGTCCACCCAAATCACCCTTCTTTATGCACTTCTTGAGTGTCTTGAAAAGAGGTAGCGATTTTCTGCGACTTGGATAGGAACTGTTTAGGCCGGCCGCTTTCCGTTGAGGATTGGACTTCCTTCAACGTCTTGCGGTGAGGAAGGTCGATGACCGCCTTTGTCTTTTCTCGGGCATGGTTTTATACCATCAGTTCGATAAGGTATCCAAGGAACATACCTTCGTGAGCTCAAGGTACACTTTTTCGATTCGACTTCATGTTGATCTCGTAGGGTTTTGAACGCTTCCTCAATGTCGCGCACTAACTCACCTTCAAGATGGCTCTTTATGACTAGGTCATCAACATAGACCTCTAGGTTCATGCCCACCGCTGAAGCATTATCTACTAACCTTGGTAGGTGGCGCCGCGTTCTTCAAGCCAAGGGCATTTTGTGTAACAATAAACGCCTGGCTTGTGTGGAAGGCCGTTTTTCCTCATCCTCCTTAGCCATCTGTATTTGATGATATCCTTTGTATGCATCGAGGAAACACTTTAATGGGTATCCGTGATAAAGACTCTATTTTCCGCCTATCTCGTAATGGATAGCGATCTTGTGGACATGCTTTGTTAAGGTCGCAGTAGTCACACACATACGCCACCGCCGTCGCTCTTCTTTACCATGACCGATTGGAAAGCCGCCATGGTAATAGACTTCCAAGATGATTCCTCGCATCCACAAGTTTGTGTACCTCCGCCAGATTGCTTTGCGCGCCCGAGCCCGCCCCGCTTCTTCGGGCGTATTGGTTGGTACCCTTGTCGGATTCTCGCCTATGCTCGTTATGGAGCGTGGTACTCCGGTCATGTGTTTTGGTTCCCATGCGAAAATGTCCAAGTTCTTTTGTAAGAGCGCGCACACACCGCTTTTGTTGTCCGACGGTGACCCTCCGATGGATATTTCCGTGCGGGTATTCGTGGTGAATTGCAACCTTCGATTTGGAATTCGTTGCACGTTGTTCGGGATCCGCGCTGCCGCATGTAATCGTGTTACATTCTCTATGTGGGATAGTGACACCGTAGAGTAACAATGCCTCCTTCCACCGGGAATTTAAGCATCCCGCGCCGTTGATGGCACTGCGCATAATCGATATCCTGTGTCTCCGATAATGCCATTATATGGCGATGGATATTTGATCACCATGAATTCCATCCAGCCGTCATGAATGTTGTTCGTTTCGGCGTCGATCGGTAGTCTTATTTGCCCCATCGGCCATATTTTTCACCAGAAACCACCAACGCCGTCCGACGGGCTTAATCGATCACAGATTTCGTGGCGCACCGCCGAAGCAATGCTCATACATGATGTTTGCAAGCTCCACCGTCAACGCACATGCGTGGATGTCGCGACCCCGCGCTATCTCTATAGTGAGTGGTTCCACCTGCGTTGTCCGCAGCTAAGGTGGGAAAGAGATTTTTTCCACGTGAAAATTCTTGGTCGACCTTCCGCCTAGTGATTCGCCGCCATGATTGTATCATGTAGATCGTGTCGACCTTGTCTTTGGGTGTCTCCTTCTTGTTTCCACTTTTTGTCTATCCTTTCCTCTTTAATGTTTTTGACCAAGTGGTCCAATCTACCTTCTTTAACCATCTTATCGATGAGTGGCGAGTTGGACGATTCGTTGGTGGTATGGCCCTTCCGTGCATGGTAATCACAAGATCCATTCCAGCGCCGATCCTCCGGAGTGCGATCTGCGTCGGTCTTGGAAAATTCGCACCTTCATTGCGTAGTATTTCCTTCGGGTCTTGATTAGCGGGTGTATCTGTCATTATCCTCCGCCTCCCCGGCCGCGATAACTCCTATTACGGTTACTACCCGGTCATTGGATTGTCTCCTGTGTTGTTCCTGTGACCGTAGTTCGAGTAGTTCCTTTGCTATCCGCCGCAACGGCTTCTCCTCGGACGAAGGACCGAGAGCGTTCATGAGTTCATCAAAGGTTTCGTGAATCTTGTCGCTCAACCTCTTGATGAGTTCTCGATTGTTAATCCCGCTCATGATACCGTAGATCTTCAATACTTCGGGCATGCTTTAACTTGCATGCATTCATCTTTGAAGCGCTCCATGAATGCGCTTGTAGACTCTCCTTGGCGCCGCTTTACCTCGGCGAGTTCGACAGATTTTTAGCGCACTTCTTCCTCTCGAGTAAAGTTTAGGCGAAACGCCTTTCTCAATTCCTCAAACCGCTGATGCTTCGCGTGGAAGCTTGTCAACCGCCCGCGCTTCCACTAGTGCGGAGTTGAACATGTGGCACCATTACGTGTCCGGGCCAATTTTCAATTGTCATGGCCGATTCAAAATTTTGAGGTGATCATCGTGGTCACCTGCTCCATCACGTGTCTTTACATTGGCGGGCATGCGCCTTCTTTTGCTTTCTCGAGAGTCACCGATGCGCCGAGTGAACGATCCACCTTTTGACGGCGCCAAGGAGGATATATCTTCATCCCCCGGTCATTATATCTGCTTCGACTTCGGTGTCCAGCCGCTATCCTCGTTGTCCGAGGAGTTTTCGAGGACGATTTTCCTCTTTCGGCCATACCGACCGCCCCTCCCCGAGTTTGTACTCGGAGGGCTTTCACTGGGGAATAGCGTCGTCCCAACATCTTGATTCTCGCGCTACCAAGTCCGTGTGGGCATTGGCACGCTTTTCATCTTCGTCATTCTCACTCGATGATGCGAGTGAGATGTCTCATCATCCTCGATTCTCCTCCCGATTCGGTTGAATACCGGGGTCGGCGGCTGTCTCTCCGCGCTTCTCTTCTCGACGGCAGCTGGGAGGTCTCAGATTCAGAATCGAAATTGAGTCGGGCTTTCAAGTTCGACCGATCTCTTCTCTTCCTCTTGCATGAGGCGCTTAGTGTTTCGTAGTTTTGGGATACGAAAACTTCGGTGCTAGCTTTGGTGCGACCCCTCAAGAGCGAGTGTGTTTGTTTCTATCACTACACCCTTATTTCGGTCGGTGCATCCGGTGCCTTTGTCGGCCGGCTCTAGCACCGATTGAAAGGGAGTAGTAAAGACGGTCGCAGATGGGTCTACTCCACTCATGGTGGTTGTAGTGGCTTGGGTTGTTCCCGAGCTGTTCCACCGGAGGAAGATCAAGTCTTGGCTCGATCCCTTATTTTTAGCAATACTGGTTGTCCTGCAGGTCTCGCTTAGGAGTTAGTCCGCTGCGACTTCTTTCCCATAAGGTCCGATCGCGATCACGATTTCCATGCTTTGTCATTCTAGTGTTGGTTCTTAGTGTAGGGTCCCACGGATGGCGCCACTTGTTGATACAAAAGTTGGGCGTTCCTTGTTGGGGGCCCGCCTCATACCAATTGAGGATTGTTGCTTGAGACCTGCGCACTAAGAGACAAAAGACACCGTTAGGCTTATGAGTGGGATTGTCTCCCACGATTATCCTCCCGCGAGAGTAAGTAATCGGTTTAGGTTAAAGGAGAATTAGGGTTTCGATCGCACCTTTAACGAGGGATGTGATTCCTTTATATATGCACGGAATCCTTGTTGGTTCCGTGTTCCCCAACCTTCGCGTATCCGCCTAAGTCGGTCGGGAATGATCATCCTCTTATTTAGAAGATATCGGATATCTATTCCGTGAATAGCTTTGGGCTTGGGCCTTCATGAGCCCAAACTTCTAATCGGTGTAGCCCGACTCGTACCGGGCTAAGTTAGTGTTGGACTTTAGCCGGGTTCGTGACCCGGATATAGACTATACGTCATCAAGTTGTGTGTTCATTGGAGGCAATCTATCCCTTAAAAACTAGAACTCATTCACTTCAACTTAATATATATTTGTTTTATGAAAGGAATGGTCTGTCTATACTATATATAGTATTATTAAAAGGAGAGGCCCATGCGTGATGTCCTTCGATGTCCTAAAAAGTTATTGTCGATCATGGCAGTTTTCTATACTAAAATTACTTATAAGGTCTTGTAGTATTATTGCTCAAGCTTATTGTGTACGTGTTTACCGCAATAAAAGCAACATTTGCACTTTTCTTTTCTTCTGTAATGTCATGGTAATTTCATTCAAACAAAATAAGAAAAACAATGTATAAACACTTTTAACGATGGCCACCTTCCAACGACGACGCATGTTGTCGTTAAAAGTCACAAAACGACAAAACTTTCAACCTTTGACTCGGAGTTTCATCTAGGTTTGACCATGGGACCCAACTTTTGTCGCTAAAAGTATACTAATTAAATTATAAATATTTTGAGATTGAATAATTCTTTTCGATTTTCTTATTCAGTTGTTCTCTCCTAATATCAATCTAGCCGGCCAAAACCTTAGCAGCGACACATGTCGTCACTAAAAGTGTATATCAATTTAATTAAACATATTTTTAGATAAATAATTCATTTTTATTAAAAACGTATTAAGAGAATGATTAAACAACGATTTTCTAATGTGAATTAGTTTTGCGACGACACATGTCATCGCTAAAAACCCCGACTCATTTTCAATTTAAATATAATTTGTTCAAAGTAATTTTAAAAAAACATAAAATTAGTTTATGGATATAATTAATAATTTAATAAATTATAAAAATTAATTTTATAAGAAATCGTTTAAGTTCTAAAGGTAGTTAATTACGAAGACACTAGTACATCATGTATCGTCGATACTTTTGTATTTGAACTTGCGTAATTCAAAAGACATTCTTCATATGAGGGCTCTATATCTTGGGTATGTTAGAATGTTAGAGCTGTCTATTTCCCTTTCTATCCTTTAATAGGCGTTTGTTAGGTAATTATATGGTATTTGGGATTAGGCAGTGTATGAGGTTTTAACTAGCCCATACAGTGAGTTTCCATCTAAGAAGGGTAAGTGAATGGATGTGGCAATGTATGTTACTAGAAATTGTGAGGTGTGAAAGATAAACCTACATGGTCCTAGTTATACACTGCTAAGGAGGTAATTGATGGTTCTCCCTCAAGGTGAGTGTTTCCTGTTGAGTGAAGCCATTGTTGTAGATGGAAATGTAGCTTAGCAGGAAGAGCCCTTGACTTGGAGGGGATATGGGTCCCTAGTGAAGCCATTCTCCTATAGTATTTTAACTATTGTGGATGATGGTTGTGTGAAATAGAAATGTAGCTAGATGGTATAGTGCTTAATCTTTGGAAAGTTACTGCAGTGAATGAAGAGTTTAGTTGTGTCCGAGGAATATTTTAGTCTTGTCTGATATCGAATGATTGTATGTTTTTCAGTGTATATGATTTGGGACATGTCCAAGTCATTGTATTTGCTTTCCTACATTGTATAGTTTGGAAGTTTAATATATATTTACCATTTGCATCAAAAAAAAAAAAAAAAAAAAAAAAAAAAAAACGAGATGATTTAACTTGATTGAATATGAAGACACTTCGTTGGTTCACATATCTCAATCACTTGAATATTCTCGGATGTTATAACACTTGCTTATGAACATCGATACTCGTCGTATTTGACTTTTGTCATGTTGTTTCGTTTAAGTGTTATCACTATAATAAAATGGAATGCCATAATGTATCTTGATTGGATATGAAGGCATTTGTTCCACATGGATCACTTGAATAGTTTTGAATGTGATTAAACTTGCTTATTAAGAGTGACACTTTCGTATTTGACTCGCTTAAAAGTTTATTTATTTGAAGTTTTAGAATATCTATTAATTAATATATATTTTTACTCTACATTTAGTTACATACATTAATTTTACTTAAATAATTTTACAAAAGAAAATAACAAAACTATGGTGGTGGTGGTGGTAAGGGTGGAGGTAATGATGGTGGTGATTATGATGACGAGTATGAATTGACTTTGTGATGGTCTTTCTATAAAACTTACAAAATGTCTATTTTGTTTCATAATCAAGTCTCCATATAATAATGATGTGAGCCGGCTTCCAATTGCATTGATTAGCTAGAAATCTGGATGCAACTTGTTCGATAGTTAAGTTCAAATTGTAAATTGCGACTTGCTATAGAAAAAAGATGTTTGCCTTCTAGGCTACTACACACATTTCACACAAAACCATATTAATGTTTATTTTATTTAAGTCTCCATCAAAATATTGCATGCTATGGCCTGCTTCCACTGCAGCTGACTAAAATTTAGAATGCAACTTCTTCGAAATTTCAGGATAAATATTGCGACTTGTTATAAAAATATGTTCAATTACCTACTACGCCATTGCACTATTCATACAAAACAAAAGTATCAAATTACCTATTACTTGACTCAAAATTTGAGAGCATGGACTTCTATCCAGCTTAGGGTTGTTACAACATCGTGCAAGCATTAGAAAATGAAAGGATAGTTCCCATATATCTGCAAACTTCACAAGTAAAAACGTGGAGTACTTGATAAATTATTGTCAACAGGCAAGTTATTTAGAAGCTGAGAACAAGTTTAGCAAACCTATTTCTTGGATTGGGATCTACATCGAGCATCATTTATTTGCACCCTTGCCATGGCGGCAGATTTGGTGCATGGTTTTCGAAATAGAAAAATATGGTTTCCATGTAAATACTTTACTCTCAATGCCGCTTCCATCACAGTGATATCTGTCGCCATGAAATTGCCGGTTGATCTTAGTAGTTTGATGCCATTTTACTTGGACCAAGCAACCAAGGTGGGAAGCATAGCCTTCATGTGCACGATGATGGCTAACTTTTTGCCTTCTTTGGCATCTATGGACAACAAGACACTTCTGGAAAACGTCATAGGTTTGGCCATTCTCGTTATCACCATGATTGTGAATATTGGCATTCAGATACGTACTGGTGTTATTGAAAATGTCAACTCTAGGTTTTCACCAACTAACTACTTTGTCGCGAATTTCATGATGTTGGCATACATTTATATGGCTATGTTATTCCGGTTATTAGTAGTGTTGATATCTTCGGCTATAACAATTCCAGCATCTAAGCAAATTTTAGAATTTAAGTATCAAGCCGCATGCAAAAGAACTTTAAATGATCAAGTTAACAATATGTCTACGGTTGAGAAACTGACTCAATATGTTAGAAAATATTGGATTACGGCAGTAAGTGGTAGCCCTCAATTTGTGATGGCAAGTACCCCGTTATCCTCTACATGTGCCATAGTTTGTGTAATTAGTTTAGTCATGGGAATAGTCATATTGCAAGAATTTAGACTTCATTTTAGTTATATAATGTATGGGTCGGATTATAAGGGGTCAGTGGTTTTTATTGCCATCACACAGTCCCTTGGAGTTGTAGTGGGTAGTATTGCTCCAATATGTCGATGTTTTACAACCTTGAATTACAACTTGTTCACTAAACCGAAGAAGGACCATTTTATGGTCTTTAAAGTAGAAAAGTATTGGATCCAGAAGTTGTGCGAGTGGAGAGAAACTCATGTACCTTTTTTATCAAGTGCATCTAGGTCAAGAACTCTAGTACATAATTTGAAAAACCTCTTTTTAAGCCTTTGCATCAGCATTCAGAAGTATATTGTAGTATCATGCAAAATGATTCGGCTAGTCCCCTTAATCCTTCTGATCTTTGTCATGTATTGTTTGTATTGTTGGAAGTATTTGATGGCAATGTTGTTCACTCCAGCTATTACCTCAAGAACTGATGATGTAAACGAAGACCTTAGCAACTGTTTTTTGAAACTTGAAGATGAGATGGAGCTTGGTGAAAGAACACTGAAACGGATTTCAAGTTCTATAAATCACTTGATCCAAAAGGCAGAGAAGAAACATTACAAAGATCTTTTAGTGCTTCTTGAGACTTCTACTGGATTTAAGGGAGTAGAAAACTTTGATAATGATCAAGTTCTACCTCTAACCACTGTTAAACTTGTTAACAGTTAGAACTTACTGATAGTGACCTTCACATGCATTTCCATTGCTCTTCCTAATATCCCTAAGGATGAGGCTGATAGCTTGGTCAAAAGTGTGCATGATGGTCTTTTGCTTAGTCATCTCGTGGAGGAAAGCCTCAATAGTACAAGTGAATATGGAAATATTCGAAGGGCAACTATGACCTTATGGCATGAGGTTGAAGCAAATTGCATGTGGTTGGAGAACACATTGAAAAAAGTGCTTTTAAAGGGAAAACATCAGTAGAGATTCTTGAATGGTTTTCTAAAAAAGCAGAAGAAATTGTTATATAATTTAGCGGAGATACCAATGGAGATATAATGGAGACCACGCCTAAGGAGTTAATTGCTGCCAATTCGATGTATCGTATTGCACAGACAATCGTGTTTAACTATCAAGGCAATGTTGAGCCAATGAGCAAAGAGGAATTGTTTGCACTAATACGTGGCCTGATTGCAGATATATTTTCAGCTAGTTTCACCAATTTACCACAAGCCATTATGATGAAATGTCATGCAAGTGCCATTGAGAAACAGGGAGGATAGTGTTGAGGCTGCCGCTAAGCTGCTTGGTAGAACAAAAGAGATAATAAAAAGATTGGAAGTGCAGGAATTGCCAAGTATGGATCCTAATAAAATGTGTTCCAAAATGCCTAAGTAATCTATGTCCCAAATATGTCCATATTACCTTCTCACTTAGTGTTGTTTGTGCAGGATAATTATGAGGGACTTATTATGGACATTCTCATTCTTGCTTATGAAGGAAACTAAAGATGTGCTCCTTATGATGTTTATTAGATAGTTACCATCGCACATGGTATCAGAGCTATAGGCTACTGATTATCTTCAAATCCTGATCTTCAGGGTTTTCTATATTGGGGGTTATTGACCTTGATATCTCCGGTGGTTCGTAATTGTGTTCTGGGACGTATGTGGTAATTGGATTGGTGTTTCTGATCCTATTGGTGTTCAATCGAAACAAATTAGGGTTTGTTCCAAAATCCTAATTAATTTTGAATTGGGGGTTTTTGCTCTTGGAGTGCTTGGATTGGTGTTTCTGATCCTATTGGTGCTTAATCGAAATAAATTAGGGTTTGTTCCAAAACCCTAATCAATTCTGTATTGGGGGTTCTGTTCTTGGAGTGCTCTCTGGTTCTAATTGATCATAATTATCCCTAGAATAAGTGAATCTAGGGTGATTGTGATTGGTCTTCACTTCTTCCGCTGCACAAATCACTGTAAGTACTTCTCCCTTTCTTGTTTAACAGTACTCAAGCTGAGTGGGTGCAAACGGGTAGGTTAACACCTTGATCTGCCACCTCTGAGTGGTGTGAATACTGCCCGCCTACCCCAATTCAAAGGTTTGGTACTTGTTGAACCGTAGGTGTGAGTTATTTATTTTCTTGCATTTTTTCTTCTAGTCAAGGAGGATAGGTTTAGTTAGGTTGGAGGTTGTTTTGGGATTATTGCTCTTATTGATAGTGATTGTCGCTTTTGTTTTTCTTTTATTTGTCGTCTGTCGTCGTCACCATGGTTGAGGGTGATGATGAACATGCTAATAATGAATCCACGTTTAATGATTCTATGCTTAATGAATCTGTGATTAACTCTTCTGAATTAAAACTTACATTTGGTGATACTCTCTACTTGCATCCTAGTGACACGGTGGTTGTTGGGATATGAAAGTGTCAAGATATCAAAGCATCAAGATATGAAAGTACCGTAAGTTGCAAAGCATCGAAGAAGTCAAATAGTCAAAGCATCGCTAAAGACAAAGTCAAAGTATCGCATGAAGATGTCAGCATCGCTAGAACAAACAAACTGCTTTTATCCGCTTATGGAATGTATTGTATTCCATGTTTAGATTACTTGTCGTACAAGGTTATCAATTGTAAACCGACTAGGATATCCTTGAGCCTATAAAAGGATTCCTAGATTGGCATTAGAGGTACGATTTCGAAAAAGAGTTTTAGAGTTTACTTAATTAAGAGTTTAGAGAAAAGTTCGAATATCTTAGAGTTGTATTAGAGTATCCATAATAAGCGATTTAGAGTTTGTTAATAAAGTTTTCTTCTTAGCTTTGTTAAGTAAATTCTGCACTTAATTAAGATTGCTCGGTGTTTCTTTGTTAATAACTTAGGATTTATCCGAGGTTATTAAACCTTAACAAGCTATTTTAGTTTGATTAAAGTATATCGATCCAACAAGTGGTATCGAGCTTGTGTGGAAACTCGACTAGGAAGAAACCCTACAATATTCAAGATGTCGATCAAGTCGCTCCACAACCCTCAATCACCTCACTCGTAATTCCAATTATCAAGAAGGAGAATATGATCTATGGTGCATGAAGATGAGGCAAGATATTGCCATTATGCACCATGCTCGTGGAATGTAATTGTGAACGGAATGAAGTTCCTCAAGAACCCATTCAAGTTGCCGGACAACCTTTAGCACCAAAGGCGCTTTTACCACAAGCAACTATAAGGAATCAAGAGAAGGCTCTAAATATTCTCTTGTCTCGCCATTCCGTATGGTCATCTTCTTAAATTTCATGATGCTAAAGATGCTAAGCACTGGGTCGCTCTCAAGACCAGATTTGAGGAATGAAGCCTCTAAAAGATGCACGTAAACTTGCTAAAACAATGCTTGAAACATTCATGATGGGAGAAAGAGAGTCTTGATGTCGCATATAATAGGTTTCGTAATCTCCTCAACATGTTGGAATTATACAAGGCTCAAGTATCGCTGAGGATGCTAATTTGAAGTTTCTATGAGTTTGCCATCTTCATGGCATGTGATTGCTACTATGATCGAGGACAACAAGGATTGATGTTATGGACTTTGATGATCTCTATCATCAATCAAGGTGTATGAACATGAGATGAGTGGTCAACCAAATTCAAAATCTCACAAGATTGCTTTTCTATCTTCGAAAGAAGAGCAAGATTCCAAAAGTATCGCTTCTCCTCAAAGCATTGCTTCTCAAAGCATCATTGTTTACAATCCCCATCATATACTCAAGCAGCCCCACCATCAACCACTTTGAACTTAGATGAAGTTGTGTGCTCCTTCTTTGCACAACAAGCAAGCTTACCCGCCACTTATGAAGAGGATCTAGCATGATTGAAGAAGATGCACTTGAAGAAATTGATATCGTGGCAAGTTGCTTTGATTATCGCAAGGATCAAAAGTACATGAAGAAGACAGCAAAAATATTGATTTCAAACCAAAACAAGGAATAACTTTTGACAAATCTAAAATTGAATGCTTCAATTGTCAAAAGACCGGTCACTTTGCATCGGAGTTCAGTTTGCTAAGTATCAAGCAAACAGATCATCCGAGAAGCCTAAACTTGAGCTCAAGGAAATTCCAAGAATCAAACAAAGGCTTTGGTTGCTCAAGAGAAGTTATCGGTTGATTGGAGTGAAGAGTTTGATGATGAACCAAATGACTTCATCGTATGGTAGCAAATGGAAGATGCGATTGAAGACACAAGGAAGCATTGGACCTGAGCAATCGCTTTGATGAAGAATCAACATGCCGCTTTGAATCGATGATGGCTTTGAGGATTTGATTGGAGCAAAGAAGATGATCCTGTTCTTCTTGCTATGGTGGCTACTTCACCAACTCGCCTCCTATCTCGAGGTATGCTCAAACTGTTATGAGTTCTATCAAAATTGCTTAAATGCTTATGTGATTGAAAGAGATAATTGTATTAGGGCTAGGTCCGAGGTAGCAGGATATCAAATTACTTTAGAGTCTATAGTAGCTAAAATCATAACACATGAAAATAATGAAATGGCTTCAATGAAAAGTATGAACAATGTGATTATCGTTGAAACTTAGTGAATGGAAACTAAACGTAAAATTGCCAAATTGAGAAATTAACTAAGGAAAGAGATGATTTGGTAGCTAAGTTTGATGCTTGGAAAGAGTCCGCTTGTCCCAAGTTGCTTATGTTGAAAAGCAGAGAAGGGCTTACATTAGAACAAAGCTTAGGCTTTGGAATGGACTTTAGTATCGTAGAAGAAAACCAATCTAGTGATCGTGATGATGGTGATTTTGAGGACATAACCACTAGTGATGATGAGCTCATTAACTATTTAGATTCATCTAGTAATGAAGGCTCGAAGAAGTGAACCACCTCCTAAGAAAGACAATGGTTATCATGTCGTTCCTCATCCCATTAGTCATCACCCTCTAGGCCCGATGTTTCTCGTTATGGAGTAGATAGTCTAGAGTTTAGGAATAAGCTAATTGCTAAATCTAGATCCGAGAAACCCAAAGAAACCTGTTGAAAACAATGTTCAAAATCCAAAGAAGATTTTAAATCAAAGTATCGCTCAACAAGCAAGACTTTCGCAAAACCTTTTCAAAACAAGATCGCTAAACCTTTTGGGCTAATTTTGGTCAAAACAAATTTTATCAGTCCTCAAGAAGGCAAAACAATTTTGGGCATAGACATAGAAGAAATCACTTTGGACATATGGGTCAAAAGCGTGTTTTGTGTGTTATAGTCCTACTCACTTAATCAAAGATTGTGACAAACACTCGTAATATCTAAGCAAGTTTTCAAGGAATAAGTCTTACAATCGAACCTAGAGAGCACAAACCGTTTGACTAATTCTAATAGGGTTAATCACGTAAACTTCACACCGCATCATAGATACCCACATCGTAGAAGACCTTCAAGATCTCACAAGACTTTCCAAAGTACGCTCAAAGACAAGGTATCGAAACCATACTTGGGATAGAAATTCTAGGAGATCTCACTATCAACCTAGAAGCTATCACAATTCATATAGGGATCTAGATCACAAGAACCACTGTTAAAACCGAATGGATTAAAAGGACTCATCGCTAAGAGACATACAACACGCTCAACAAAAAGTGAATCGATGTTTTGTGTCAAAAGAAAAGGCTAATAACTGGTGAAACAAATTTATGTTGAAAACCGAGAGTTTTGAAAATCCACATGCTAAAAATCAAAAGATAATTTTGGATCATCGGTTGAGAGATAGTGAGAATTACATACTCAAAGAATTTGAGTTTGTAACTTCTCAAGGGAACACAAGTCAAGAATGGCTTGGGTTCCTAAAAGTTTCTAACTCTTTTCTTTGTGTGTGGCAACCCGTAAGAGGAGCTTAAAGATCATCTTATTGTGGATAGTGGTTGCTCGAAGTATGACAAAGCGATAAAGAGATCCCGTCGATTTTAGAAGTATTAGTGGAGGAAAAGTTGCATTTGGGAATGATCCCAATGGAGGAAGGATTACAGGAAAGGAACAATTAAAGCGGGAGAATTGATTTTGAGAATGTCGATATGTGAAGGAGCTAAAGTTCAACTTGTTGTCGGTCTCTCAAATTTGTGATAAAAGCATCCGTGTTATTCATCGACATAGAATGTCTTATCCTTTCTTCCGACTTCAAACCCGTTGATGATGACTTGGTAGTACTTAGAGTACCAAGGACAAATGATGTGTATAGTTTAGACATGAAAAGTCTACATTCTTATGGAAGAGCCACATGTTTGGTGGCTAAAGCAACATCCGAAGAGGCACATCAATGGCATAGAAGATTGGGCCATGTGAATTTCAAGAACATCAACAAACCGGTCAAAGGAAATTTAGTTAGAGGTTTACCTTCAAAGACTTACAGAATGATCAATCATGTTTGGCATGCAAGAAGGGTAACAACACAAAGCTTCCGCAAGAAGCTTGATGAAAGGAATATTAGAGAACCATTGGAGCTATTACACATGGATTTATTTGGACTGTCTCGTGGCAAGTTTAAATAAAAAGAAGTACTGCTTGGTTGTTACCTTGATGACCTAGTAGATTCAATTGGGTTTTCTTTTGGGCTTTAAGGATGATACCTTTGATGCTATTCAAACTCTTATAATAGCACTTGAAAATCAATTAAGACTCAAGGTTAGAGGTATTAGATGTGATAATGGAATGTAATTCAAGAACAAGCCTATGGATGACTTTTGTGCAAATAAAGGCATAAAAAGGAGTTTAGTATTGCTAGAACACCACAAAGAAATGGTGTTGCAGAGAGGAAAAATAGAACCTTGATTGAAGTCGCTAGGACCATGTTAGCCGATTCTCATCTTCCTATTCAATTTTGGGCGTGGTTGTGGCATCGCATGTTATGTACTCAATGTGGTTTCACACAAAACCACGATGAAGACACCATATGAATTGTCGATGGGCAATAAACCTAACATCTGCTTTATGAAGCCTTTTGATGCCCTCTTACTATTTTGAACACCATTGATAATCTAGGGAAGTTTGATGGCAAGTCCAAGAAGGTTACTTATTGGGCTATTGCACTAACAAGAAAGGATTTAGAGTCTACAATGTAGTTACTAAGAAGATTCAAGACTGCCTTCATGTTGAGTTCTTAGAAGATCAAAACAATGAACAAGGTAAAGGTCCCGATTGGATGTTTGACCTTGAGATTTTATCTCCTTCAATGAATTATGTACCGTTAGAGAAGAAAATCAACCTGTGCATAATGAAGAAGATATTCAATATGTTGTTCATGATATTCATCTTAGACCGATGCTATTCCCGATAAAGATCCTATGAGTCCAAAACAGCATCGATGTTCCTAAGCAAAGTAACCGATTCGACAAAACAAAATCTTGTTGCACCACAATCCTCATTATCTCACGAGGATCAATCTATTCAAGAGGAACTTAATCGATGCTTCTTCAAGATGTATTAGCACATTCTTACACGTATGAACAAAGGAGAGCTTATGAAGAGGCAAAGAAGAAGAACAAGACTGCAGAGTTCTCTTACAAGATTTTGACAAGACATTCAACCAAAGTATCACGCACATCTTGACAAGATTTTAGATGATTTGGATGATCCTACCATGCCCGGGCTAGAAGAAACCGATGATGAGCTTGAAGATGAAGGTATTTTCACAAATTCCAATGAAGGTGCCGATTATACTAACTTAGATGATACATATGAAGTTCCACAGTCTCCATTATTACGAATTCATAAGAATCATCCAACTAATCAAATCATTGGTCCTTCTACGGTGTTATGACAAGACACAAAGCTAAGGGTTTCACAAAACCTCATAATGCTTTACTTAGCTTTGTGTATAAACAAAACAAAGCTAAATCATAAGGACCATCAAACCCGCTTATTCACTGTTTCATCTCTCAAGAGGAACCCAAGAACATTGCTCAAGCTTTGACTAAAGAAAGTGGGTTGAAGCTATGCAGAAGAACTTCTTCAATTTAAACTTCAAGAGGTTTGGTTTTATGTGATCTTCCGATGGGAAGAGAGTTATTGGAACCGATGGGTTTTAGAGTCAAAAGAGATGAAAGAGGCAATGTGATCAAAAACAAGGCAAGATTAGTTGCTCGGGGTTATATGCAGGAGGAAGGGTAGATTATGATGAGGTATTTGCTCTGTGGCAAGGATTGAAGCAATTAGAATCTTTCTTGCTTTTGCTTCTTATATGGGTTTTCGTGTATACCGATGGATGTCAAGAGTGCCTTCAGATGGTACTATTTCAAGAGGTGTATGTGAAACAACCTCCGTGTTTTGAAGATCCTAAGCACCCTAACAAAGTCTATAAGGTGGTTAAGGCTCTATATGGTCTTCATCAGCACCTAGAGCTTGGTATGAGAGGCTCTACATTCTTATTACAACATGGATACGGGAGGGAGCTATAGACAAGACGTTGTTTATCAAGAGAGACAAGAAGGATATAATGTTAGTACAAGTGTATGTTGATGATATTATCTTTGGGGCTACCAAACAGTTCATGGTTAAGGAGTTTGAGCAAATTGATGCGAAGGAATTTCAAATGAGTTCAATGGGAGAGTTAACATTCTTTTAGGACTTGAGTTAAGCAAACCAAGGAAGGAATTTTCATTAGCCAAGACAAGTATGTTCTCGACATACTTAAGAAGTTTAATTTTGATGGTATGAAGGTCATTATTACACCAATTAAATCTATCAATTCATTGGGAAAAGATGAAGATGGATGACTGTTGAAGTCAAGTTATACGATCTATGATTGGCTCTCTTATGTATCTTATCGCATCAAGACCGATATCATGTTTGCGGCTTGCTTATGTGCAAGATATCAAGTCTCACCAAAGATTTCTCACCGAATGCAAGAAAGAGAATATTCGTTATTTGAAACAACAACCTAAATTGGGGTTGTGGTATCCAAAAGAGTCATCTTTTCACTTAGAAGCTTTTTCGAGATAGTGACTATGCAGTGATAACTATGATAGAAGATCCACAACCGGTGGATGCCAATATCTTGGAAGAAGGTTAGTCTCATGGCAATGCAAGAAGCGAGACAATTGCAAAGAACATCATCTATCAAGTCGAATATGTAGTGCGCAAGTTGTTGTGGTCAAGTTTTGTGGATGCGTAATCAACTCTTGGATTATGGGTTCAACTTTAAGAATACTCCTATCAATATTGATAATGAGAGTACTATTTGTATTGTGAAGAATCGTATCATTCCAAGACAAAGCATATTCGATTCGCATCACTTTATCGAGATCGTTATGAGCATAGGCTCATTAATGTGGTCAAAGTTCACACGGATGATAATGTAGCCGATCTACTCACCAAAGGTTTTGATGTGTCACGATTCAATCACTTGGTCGTGAGCATTGGCATGATTAACTACTAAGCTATGTTTAAGGGAGGACTATAAGGTGTTAGATATAGTCCTGTATTGCTTGAGGGAGGATGTTAGTTTATATTTAGATTATTTGAAGGTTTTTGGCAAAGTATCGTATTTCGAAAGTACCGCTTGGGAAAGTACCGCTTGGGAAAGTCTCGCTTATGTGGAAAGTACCGTTTGTCGATTCAAGCAATCGCTCCAACGGTAATATTGATGGGTAATTGGTAATAACGGTAACTCGTTATTTAGGTCGTGATTTTCAAATCTCACCTATAAATAACTTCTTCCGATTTTCCTCTCATATTATTACTTCACATCTTTTCCATACTTATCTTCCAATTACCATCTCTTTATTATTCGACACAATCTTTCTATTGTGCTCACTCTTTCAACAATGGTGAATCGTTTAACTGCTTCAAGCACAATATGGTGGCTAATTTGGATAAGGCGAGGCAAATGTATGCTTTTATGATATCATTGATTATCTTCTTGGGTCGCCTATTAGTTATGCTCTTTTAGTGGAGCCGGATATAATTGAAACATGGATTCAAGAATTTTGGGCTAATGCTAGAGACAATATGGAGGAGGATGAATACTATATTAGATCAACTGTTGCTGGACGCATTATCAAGATCACAGAAGCCTCCATTCGTGATGATTTATTATTTGGTGATGAAGATGGGGCTATAAGATTTGACAAGCAACTGATTTGGGATACTTTTCGTAATTTGGGTTATGAAGGTTCTTTGACTGAACAAACTTTTAAGAAGGCCTTATTCTGTCCTCAATGGAAGTTTTTGATCCATGTCTTGCTCCACTGCATAAGTTCTAAAAGCACTTCTTGGGAGCAGTTTGGTTCAAATATTGCATCTGCAGTGGTTGGTTTAGCTACGCATGAGTGTTTAACTTTTCACGGCTTATTTTGGATGGATGCTATCGCATATATCATCCGGAGCATCTTGGTTGATGTACCCAAGATTTATCTGAGTTTTCTAAACAAGCAATTGGTCGATATTCCTAAACCCACCGCTTTACTACGTTATTGTGCAACAAGCCAAAATCTATACATTCATGGCTAGGCGCAGATGATTTGTTCGAGGTGGAGATATTCCTTAACTACTTCTATGATGGAAGTTGTTCAAGTCACGACGTCTTTGTCAAGAGGATGAAGAAAGTGAAGGTGCCTTCAGACGCACAAGTCGCTTCACACAAAGTCTTGCCTCACAAGGTACCGCATCCGCAAGCACTGCTGCGGAAGGTACCTTGCATCTTTACAGGTGATGTTTCTCCAAGTCCCGAGGTTCAAGCAGAGATTGAGAGAACACCTACCCATCTCCTCAACCATTTGTTTCGATTCGGAGGAACATTCACAAGTTCAAGGTGATGCTCCTACAATTCCTCGTGAAGGTTTAACTATGGATAACTATGCTTTGACAAAGGCGCTTGCTAGGTTGACCAAGACAGTTGAACGTCAGGCTAAAATTATTCGGAAGTTGAAGCGTAACTACTTCTGGTTAAGAAATTTTGTTAAACCCTATATTCAAGGTTTCAACTTATGGGTTAAGGAGGAAAATAAACGTCGAAAAGCACTTCGTAAGGAATTGAAAAGAAAGACGATTCCTAAATCATCTTCTGTCAACTTGGGGAGGAATTCAAAAAAGGATAATTTGAAAGAAGATGTTATGAAGGATAAAGAATCTGAAGAAGATGTTTTGAAGAAGAAAGAAGATGTTATGAAGGATAAAGAATCTGAAGAAGATGTTTTGAAGAAGAAAGAAGATTTTTCTGAGAAAGAAGAAGAAGTACAAGTTCAAGGTACTGATAATGATGTTCAAGGTACTGATGAACAAAGTACTGAACATCAAAATCTCGAGCTTCATGATACATCTAGGCCGAAGTAATAACACCGATAACTCCAAGGGTTTTGAATTTTGAAGAAGAAGTCGGTCCTTCTACAGGTTGTTATAGAGGAAGAGGAGGAACCTAGATTTAAACCTATTCATTCACCAAGTGATGATGAATTAGTTGCTACAATTCTTGATCCGTCACAACCAAGAGGAGGTGTTACTATTAGAGAAGCACAAGAAGAAGAACAACCAAAACCGATCAACCGCAATTGATCCAAAAGACAAGGAAAAGGTATTTTGGTTGAAGTTAAGAAAAGAAGCTTACTTTGGCGTAACTTAGAGCATTTGAAGTTGCAAGGAATGAAGTCAGAGCTAGAAAAGTTCAAGAAGAGTTAGATGCTAAAGATAGAGAAGAACAAGAAGCTCAAGAAGCTCTAAATAGAAGCGACTCAAAAGGTGCAAGATGATTTGGATGTCGAAACTGCTGTTGAACCTTTACGCCTCCAACACCGTTAGATTCATGTCAAGAAGACCAAATTTAGCTAAAGAAAGGAATGCAATGATGGCATATCTAAAAGCGGAGGATTTAAAGGATTACGAAGCTAAATTATGTGGATATGAAGAGATTATATGATGTCGAAAGAAGCTTATAAGAAAGATGTTGCAGCATTAAAGATTTCGAGATGAAGCTTTTTGGACCAAGTCGAAAGGAAGAAAAACTTAAAGAGGAAAAGAAAACTGAAGCTACGATGTTCATTTTCAAAGAAAGAGAAGGTTGAATTAAGATCCGAGACTAGTGATGAATTGAAGAATTATCTCAGAGTGGTAGATTTTGATTATACAAATGAAGATAAGGACATGAAGATGAACAGATCAAAGATCAGTGCTTTCAAAGTTGAGAAATCTAAGAATGGAGATTACATGGTTTTTCACAAAGAAGATAAAAGTTTCAGAGTTTTTAAAAGGCTATGGGATTTGCTGCTTATCATAGACAGAGTAGATCTATTCTACTTATATCATGTTGTGAAAACTTATTTTGAAGATAATCCATTAGAAGGGATTGGATTGGTTTTACAAGGAGATCTCATAACCATGTGGGAAACCGATGAAAAGTAATCGATGATATTTGGAAGGATCAAGAAAACTAGGAAATAGTTTTTGGAGATTCTTTGAAGAACTGGAGTTCATGTTTTGGAGCTAGAAAATGGAACAATGATACATATGTTTGTAGAAAGAAGATATCCTTTTACAGTTGATCTCATGAGAAGAATGCTAGAGCATGGATTGGAAGTAGAAGAGGATAATGAAACCGCTTGCATGTTGATCAATTTGTTTATTGATTTGGACTACCATTCCGAGAATGATCTATAAGCGGTATGATTTTTGAATAAATACTTTTTGATATATCGGTGCTTTTATTCAAAGTATCGCTAGTCGACAGTACTTTCATCAAAGTCTTGTTCTTTGAATTAAACCGATTAAATGAATTTTAGAAGAAACCTTTGCTAAATAATAAATATTTTCAAATAAAGGTTGAATAAATGGTTTTGTGATGATAACATTAATAGGTTATCAATCCACCATGGTTACAAAAGGATTGACTAATCCATGAGCAAACGGCTCGTAAAGATATATCAAACTGTTTTTAGTTGACAACTTGCTAATAAGTTGGATGGTCATCAACTCACCATATCAAGAATGTGAAGAGTTGGCTAGCCCACAAGAAATGGCTTGTGGTAAAGGCGATGGAAAAACCATTATTGGTAATTAGTTCACCATTAGATAAAAGAACTAACTAGTCCGAAGGGTACAACTTTTGGTAAAGACAAAACAAATGCATTGATAGTTGGTGGTTTGCTAAAATCATATGGTTATCAATGTACCATGGTCTTACACACCAAAACATTTGGCTACTCCAAAGATAATGGCTTTGGTAAAGAGTTCTAAATCCATTGAATTTTCAATGATTCACTTAGATGTGATGAGAATAGTATGCAACTTAAACTTGAATTATTGTACACATTGTCATATGTTCTTCGTGTTCTTTGAAAAAGATGGAGATTCTTGAATGTCTTTGTGAAGAAAACAATTCTAAGAGATACTTTGACAAAAGCACGATTCTAGAGATATAATCTAATGACTAAAGAACAATCCATTTTAAAGATGAAGTCGTTAAAGATATATTCACAAAGGAACTTGAAGTCAAGCAAGTAGAATTCAAGTTAGGGAGGATTGTTGGGATATGAAAGTGTGAAGATATCAAAGCATCAAGATATGAAAGTCTCGTAAGTTGCAAAATCTTGGAAGAAGTCAAATAGTCAAAATCTTGCTAAAGACAAAGTCAAAATCTTGCATGAAGAAGTCAAAATCTTGCTAGAACAAACAAACTGTTTTATCCGTTTATGGAATGTATTGTATTCCATGTTTAGATTACTTGTCGTACAAGGTTATCAATTGTAAACCGACTAGGATATCCTTGAGCCTATAAAAGGATTCCTAGATTGGCATTAGAGGTACGATTTCGGAAAAAGAGTTTTAGAGTTTACTGAATTAAGAGTTTAGAGAAAGTTCAATATCTTAGAGTTGTATTAGAGTATCGCATAATAAGCGATTTAGAGTTTGTTAATAAAGTTTTCTTAGCTTTGTTAAGTAAATTCCGCGTACTTAATTAAGATTGCTCAGTGTTTCTTTGTTAATAACTTAGGATTTATCCGAGGTTATTAAACCTTAACAAGCTATTTTAGTTTGATTAAAGTATATCGATCCAACAGTGGTAATCCCATTATATCTGTGAAATTGACTGGCTCAGAAAATTATAAAATATGGAGCATTGCCATGACATTTGCCTTAAGAAATCATAATAAACTTGGCTTTGTTGATGGAACTTGTAGAAAAGATGTCTCTAATGCTAGTCTTGCTAATCAATGGGATATGTGTGACTCTGTTGTCCTTACTTGGATTCTAAACTCTTTAAGTCCCGAGGTATTTCTTTGGTGCTATATACTCTAAACCGCTTATGAAATGTGGAATGACTTAAAAGAAACCTATGACAAAGTTGATGGATCCATTGTCTTTAATATACATAAAAATATCAACTCTTTGGGTCAAATGGGTCCTCTTGCGATTACTACAATAACCTTAACTCATTATGGAAAAATTTGACTCCATGATCGGCCTTCCTACATGTACTTGTGATCTTTGGAAAACATTTTGAAAAACATAACCGACTAATCAAGTTAATGCGCTTTTAATGGGTCTTGATGACACTTATGTGCCCATCGAAGCAATATTTTAACCAGGATCCTTTACCATCTATCAAAACTGCTTTTCTATTGTCGTGGGAAGAATCACATAGGAACTTCTCCTGCATCGGATCCATTAAACCAAATGTGTTCTTTTGCTTCAAAGTTTTTGATAACAAAAAGAGGAAACAACAATTACAAAAGCTCAAATCCCACTCTGGGAATAATACCTATGGTATGACTCTAACAATAGAGGACCCAATCTTAATCGAAATGCTCTAATCAGAATAAACCCAGTCACACCATTGATAGATGTTCTGATATTGTTGGTTATCCTGCAGGATATGGAAAAAGGAACTTTAATTCTAATATTAAACCTGCTAGTAACAATGCTTCTTCTTCTTCTGATGCCAATCTTGAAAGTAGAACTAGCAACTCTCCTGTTTCTTTGTCTAATGAACTGATGGTCAGACTCATGAGTCTTCTCAATGATAGTCCTGTCAATTCCAATATGGCAGGTAAATGTTTTTCAGGAACCTTTTTTAATGGAAGTGTCAAATTCAATCTAAAATTTGAAAAACACTTTAATGGAAACACAAACCTTTTAAAAGGAAAAATCAGTCTTGGTTGGATTGTTGACTCTGGAGCAAACCAACACATGACTTTGTCTTCAAAAATTTTAATCAATACTATTGATGTTTCTAAACTTGGTCTTACTGTTGGACACCCAAATGGTACTCAGGAACTTATCACTGAGATTGGTGACCTAAAAATCAACAACAACATTACCTTACATGATGTCTTAGTTGTGCTCGAAAGTACACTTCGTCATCGCTATCTGCTCACAAACTTGCTAGAGATAGTAAACTATTTGTTGGCTTTGATGAATCTAAATGTTATATTCAGGACTTTGCAACAAAAAGAAATGTGGGGATTGGTAATCAATCTAATGGCCTGTACTTGTTTGATGTAGACTCTGATTGTAAGATTGTCTCTAATAACTGCATCTCTTCATGCTTTGTTTCTAGAAACCTTTGGCACCAAAGGCTTGGTTATCCCTCTGATCAAGTCTTGCAAGTCCTTAAACCCAGTCTTAACCTTGATAAACCAACTGACCCTAACCATCTCTGTGATACTTGCAACAAGGCTAAACAAACCAGGGAACCTTTTCCCTTAAGTGAACATAAGTCAACTAAAATTGGTCAACTTGTACACCTAGTGTTTGGGGTCCTTATAAAATCACTAGCAAAGATGGCTACAAATATTTTTTAACTATTGTTGATGATTACTCAAGGTCAGTCTGGGTTTATATGCTTAAAAGCAAAGAAGAAGTCTATGATTCCATTGTCAATTTTTCTCAAATGCTGTCAAATCAATTTGAAAGTAATATAAAATTTTTAGAAGTGACAATGGTACTGAATTTGTCAACAACATAATGCAACAATTTTTTCATAACAAAGGTATTCTACATCAAACCTCTTGTGTCTACACACCTCAACAAAATGGAATAGCAGAAAGGAAACATAGACATCTTCTCAATGTTGCTAGATCTCTTATGTTTCAGGGGGAATTACCTCTTTACTTATGGCCTGAATGTGTTCTCACTGCTGTTTACCTTATCAACAGGTTACCTTCTTCTGTGTTGTCTGGAAAATCTCCTTTCTCTCTGATTGGTGCTAAACAGTCAAGTCAAATAGACTTAAAACAGCTCAGACACTAATGCAATTAAGATCAGAGGAATATAGGGAATTCCTGGGTCGTTAAGTCCCACGGAGGATGAATTGGTGTTTAAAACAACTAATCAGATGGTAGAATGATCACTAAGGATAGCAATCAGTAGGGTTTTCGATGGAAAATTATACTAAAAGAAAAGATTAACAAATAACAGCGACTTAAATACAAATTAAAAAGATATAAAAGATAAAATCTATTAAATAAACGCTATCACTATTTTTAAAGATCGATGAACGTTTAAAACCTAAAACTTAAAACTTACGTTTAAAATAAAATAACGTCTACGTACAATATAAAAAGTGAGTTTTAAAGAAATAAAAGGCCTAAAAAGATAAAAATTATACTTTTGGAATCCTAATAATAAAAGAAAATTATTAGAAAAATAAAATTATTTTTACAACTATTTATTTAATTATTATTAATTAAAACTATTTATTAAGTATTTAAAATGCACTAAAATACAAGAAAATACAAAATTAACCTAGAAAATGAAATTAAAACTTGGAAAAATCTAAAATATGATAAAACTTATTTTAAAACTAAAATTATATTTTTAGACTTATTATGTATTTATTATTAATTTAAAACTATTAAAAACTAATAAAATGCTAAAAATACTTTTTAAACTAAGAAAATTATGGAAAAATACTTTTTATTACTTTTATATTTATCTTAACCTAAGAAAATTGAAAATCATTTTTTTGGACTTTTTATAATTTATTTGTATTAAAAGCTATTTAAAATACCTAAAACTGCTTTTTAATTACTAAAATAGCAACAAGTTATGAAAAATTATGAAAATTTCAGGAAAAGTCTATTTTAATATGTAGAATCTAAGAAAATAGAAAAACATGGTCTTGTGTAGAGAAATAAGCTACTGCTATGTAAACTGCTTAATAATAAGCACTTGAAAAAGCCAATTGTTGACCAAAGACTACCAAACCTTCACAGATGCTATATTAAGCTATAACAACTCTATTTCAATTAAAAACAACAAACAAGAACCTCTGGATACAAGTTTAAAACAGATTTGAGGTTTGAGCTTGTTTATGAAAACAGAAATTGGTATGCTACTTTAAGCTATTGCACAGGTAACTCAATAAGCTAAAACTGAAAAACAATTATTGGAACTTGGAAAAGACCTGGTTGACTATCTATAAACCAAAGATGATGGCCAGACAAGCTATAATGAGCTTTTGAGAAGCTTTTCCAAAATCAAAACCCATCGAGTAAAACTCGGTTAATACTGAGTAAAATGGGATGAATGATAAGCTTATGCATACAGTAAATAAGCTCCAATTTGAGATTTTAACTTGGAACCTAAAAGGACCAGCTTGGCTATCCAAAGAAACAAAATCATCGATATTGGCCAACTAATAAGCTTTTTAGAAGCTTATGATTTGGGTATCAAAACTGATGCACAGGACAGATATTGACTTTTTAAGAAAATAACTAAGTTGACTATATTGAGATTTAAATCAATTCTAAGGACTGACTATGATATATTAAGCTAGAATAAGATTAGATTAAGCTAGGTGAACAACTTTCAAACCATTTTGAATGATTATGCAGTCAAAAATTCCAACAGTGAGCTTATGAGATGAAATTAAAGAGTATTTTGACTTTTAAAACTAACAAGCTCTGGTTTTCTTTGCTGCAATGAGTTACTAAGAACTAGTAAGACACAGAGCAACCAAACACAAAGGATTAAATAGCCTTTGACACGCTTAAATACTCGAACCAAACAGGTCCTTAACCAAACTGCTTTTGAAGATTTTCAAAGCTAAACACCGATTAAGACCATGAGATCACGATGAGCTTATATTATCACTAATTAAGTCTAAAAACATGAACCAACAATTATAACAATATAAAACTTAGAATTACTAATTATGCTATATTAAATGCTTAAAATGAAATTTTAGCTAAATACAAGTTAAAAAGACAAGTGATGATTTTAAAGGCTTATATTAACTTATCTATGACTAGTGAACACTAAAATACGTAGATTAAAGCTAATGACCGAATTTAATAAAGAATATGCAAGAAATGAGCAAAAGCTTACAAATGGCTTTAGGTCACAAACTGGCGAGAACTAGGACCAAATAACAACTCCTATAGCTACCAATAAGCACTATACCCAAGACCATCCATTATACATCCCGCTCCAAGTGTTTTTGAACCTTGTACCATGATTTTTTATTTTAAGCTATTTAATTAGTATTTTGTGAATTTTTGGATTTGGCTACTAAATTGGTTTAAAGAGTATCTAAAAGCTTGTATAAGCTTTATATGGAGCTTATATGAGTTTCTCGGTCCAAATTAACCATCGCTAACAACATTTCAACATATTGAAATTTTCTTGAAATTGAAAATGCATAAACCGAGATTGGAACTTCAATATTGAAATTGATTATTGAAAAGTTTAAACATACACCGATAATGCTTAATTAAGTGCTTGATAGCTAAGAAATACTGAAAGTAGGAAATTAACTAAACGATATTAAAACCGAATTTTACACTAGATAGATAATTACATTGGACCAAACTTGATATATATTGACCTCGACTTCACTTGTCGGCCTCTGAAGATATCCCACCAAATCGACCATTGAAATCATCCAGATAATCATCTATGCCAAATGTCGAATTTGGCGCCATTTTTCAAGGAGTGGGTTTTCTCATTAATGGGAGTTGGATTTGTGTGGAGGTGGAGGATAAGAGGTGGAAAGGTGTTGGGGTGAGGTGGATTGTGAAACCAGTGGTAAAATACCACCGTATTGGTGAAACAGCATGGAGAGACGGGTCTACAAAGGCGCGGTTTTATTTTGAATTTAAAAACCGGGCGGGTTAGTGGATTGGGCTTGATTTGGACTTATAGTAATAAAGGGATCCGTTTGGTTTGGTTTTAACAACAAGGACCATAATTGCAATTTAGCCAAAGTTAAGGGGCTGGTCTTGAACATTTTCCCAAGCTCTCATAAGGACTAAACCTGCCAAGTGATAATAGAACAAGGACCATAGTTGTAAATTTCCATTTTTGAAATGTTAAAGGACTAAAACTGCCAATTTGGAAACTTGAGGGACCAATATTGTAAATTCTCAAAAAGTTTATCATAAGGACCATTTTTGCCATTTATTAATAGAACAAGGTTTATTTTTGATCAATTTCACTTTTTAAAACCTTAAGGACTATTTTTGACACTTTTCCAAAGTTCAGGGACTAAAGTTGTCAATTTGTGATTTTTAAACTTTAAAAGGGTTGTTTTGACAACTTTTGAATCCCAAGGACCTAAAATGATATTTTGCAAGATTTTGAATTACCAGGGACTGATTTTGACATATTTTCAAACTTGGGGGACTAAAACTGCCAATTATGCAAACTTGATACGTTTTTCATCGATTTTGATGTTTTGCATTTAAAACATATAAAACACTTGTTTGTGATATTTTTATCATTTTGATGTGTTTCAGTGTTTCGGATGTTTTGGCATTCTAATAATGTAAAAATGATGAGTATTTAGACACTCATCAATCCCCACACTAAGATATTGCTAGTCCCTAGCAATGATTTGAGAAAACTTTGATGGATTTGAAAACTCTTTACCAAAAGCCATCACTACGGAGTAGCCAATTGTTTCGGTTCAAGTAAGAACTTTGGTACAATGATAACCAAATGATTTTGAGCAAATCATAAGTCATCAACGGATTTGATTTGTCTTTACCGAGCCGCACCTTCCGGACTAGCCAACTCTTAGATAAATTATCAATATTATCTTTGGTGAGCCGATTACCAATTATGGATTTCACCGCCTTTACCACAAGCCATAAACTTGCGGGCTAGCCAACTTTTCACTAGTTTAAAGATATGGTGAGTTGAACACCATACAATTTTAGGCAAATTGCAAGCCATAAACGGATTTGAGATATCTTTACCAAGAGCCGTTTGCTCCTGGATTAGCCAATCCTTATGTGGGTTAGACATGGCGGATGATTACCATTTGCCGAGTAAGTGAAAACACTTACTCGAAAAAAAAAATTTTGGCCAAAACGGGAATTGGGTGAAATAATTACATGAAATTCGTGAGAATTCCCCCCACTAAGAAATGAATATTGCCCTCAATATTCAAAGCACCGCGGTTATGCCGAAACAAAGAACATAAAAGGGAAATACTACGGCCATTATTTTTTTTTTTTTTTTTTTTTTTTTTTTTTTTTATAGAAAGATTGAGAATATACAACGGTGTGGGTAGACTCCCCACACTAGGGTGGTAGAAAGGGATAAGAAAATGTAAACATGGGTGAAAACCCATATTGTGTATGCTAAAATTTTTGATTCCCGAGTCACTAGCTTGACTCGATCCCGCATTCATTGGTTCATGGGAATGTTTGTAGATCCGGACAACCACGGATGGAATGTCCTCTCCAAAGTAATGCTTTAATCGATGACCATTTACTTTAAAATTAGGACCATCAGGTTGAGATAACTCAATGGTACCATAAGGATAAACCTTAGTAATGGTAAATGGACCGCACCGGGGACTTAAGCTTTCCGAGAAAATCTTCAATCTAGAGTTGAAAAGAAGGACTCGATCACCAACGTTGAAAACGCGGTTCTTGATCTTGGAGTCATGAATCTTCTTTGTCTTTTGTTTATAGATCAAAGAGTTCTCGTAAGCTTGATCACGAAGTTCATTTAGTTCATTCATTTGAACTTTTCTATGATCACCTACCGTCTCGTATATCGAAGTTTGCATGTTTTAAGGCCCAGAAGCCTTGTGCTCTAGTTCAATCGGAAGATGACAGCTTTTCCGTACACTAGCTTGTAAGGAGTACACCCAATTGGTGTTTTGTAAGTCGCACGAAAGCCCAGTGCGTCATCCGGTTTATCCGACCGTGATGCACGATTTTCACCTATCGTCCTTTCAAGTATTCTTTTAATACCACGATTTGAAACTTCCACCGCCCACTTGTTTGGGGGTGGTATGCGATAGATAGACGGTGGTAACACCATACTTTTGCATGACACGATCAAATTGGTCATTACAAAATGTGTACCACGATCACCGATTATTGCACGAGAGTTCCAACCGCAAAGAGAGCTTTCAAAATTTCACAACTACTCGGGCATCATTTGTAGGTAAAGCCTTTGCTTCAACCCATTTCGACAAATAATCAACAGCCACGAGTATGTACTTGTTACCACGAGACGAAGGAAATGGCCCCATAAAATCAATACCCCAGATGTCAAATATCTCACAAACTTGAATGGCATTTTGTGGCATTTCATTTCTTTGAGATATATTTCCATGACGCTGACAAGCGTCACAAGTTTTGACGAAATCAAGGGCATCTTTATAGATTGTGGGCCAATAGAACCCGGAATCAAACACCTTTTTGGCGGTGTAGTTTGGACTATGATGGCCCCGGTGGGTCCGGCATGACAAGCTTTGAGAATGTCAAGAGCTTCTTGTCCATAAACACACCGTCGGATGACTTGATCCGCATGATTTTGAATAAGAAAGGGTCGTCCGAAATAGTGTTTAACATCCTTGAAGAATTTGTTCTTCTCATGGGTCGACATCCTTTCATTAATGAAGTTACCCGCATGGTAATTTGCAAAGTCGACAAACCATGGGTAGAAGAGTTTCACGAAAAGAAACCGCATTGAGTGTCTCGAGAGGAAATGTTTCATTAATATCCTTTTCTCGAAAACATCTTGGTGAGGGTTTTCTAATCGGAAAGATGATCGACAGCCTGTGTTCTCTCCTTTTTATCACGTATGATAATATCAAATTCTTGAAGGAGGAGAACCCAACGAAGCAATCTCGGCTTTGCATCTTGTTTTGCAAAGAGGTATTTAAGAGCCGAGTGATCCGTATACACTACACATTTGGTCAAGATTAAATATGGCCGAAACTTTTCAAATGCATACACTACGGCTAATAGCTCTTTTTCTGTGGTGGTGTAATGATTTTGAGCTTCAGTCATAGTCTTACTTGCGTAGTGAATTGGCTGAAAATGCTTATTTCTTCGTTGCCCTAAGACTGCGCCGATAGCAAAATCACTTGCATCGCACATAAGCTCAAAGGGTAAATCCCGATCGGAGCAACGAGAATGGGTGCTTCAGAAGTTTTTCTTCAATGTCTCAAAAGCTACGATGCACTCGGGTGAGAAGATAAAAGGAGCATCCTTTTCAAGAAGATGGGTCATAGGCGGGCGATTTTGGAAAAATCTTGAATGAATCTACGATAGAAACCGGCATGACCTAAAAACTCCTAATACCTTTAACGGTAGTAGGATGAGGTAGTTTAGCAATAACATCGACTTTGCTCTATCTACCTCAATCCGTTCTTTGAAATCTTATGGCCAAGGACAATGCCTTCTTTGACCATAAGTGACTTTTCTCCCGTTTAGACAAAGATTGGTGTCTTCACACCTTTGAAGCATTTTATCTAAATGGAGAGACATGTTTGAAACGAATCCCCAATGACCGAGAAGTCATCCATAAACACCTCCATTGTTTCCCGATCATGTCGTGGAAAATGGCCATCATACATCGTTGGAACGTGCGGGAGCATTACATAAGCCAAAAGGCATACGCCTATAGGCAAAAGTTCCGTATGGGCGGTGAATGTGGTTTTATCTTGATCCTTTGGATCAATGGAATCTGAAAGTACCCCGAGAAACCATCAAGGAAACAATAGTATTCATTCCCGCTAATCTCTCAAGCATTTGGTCCATAAAGGCGAGAGGAAAATGGTCTTTTCGGTGGCGCCATTCAACTTACGATAGTCAATGCAAACACGCCATCCCGTAACTGACGAGTTGGAATTAACTCGTTATCTTCATTAGTGATAACAGCTATGCCACCCTTTTAGGAACACAATGAATTGGGCTAACCCAAGGACTATCTCGAGATCGGGTAAATCAATCCTGCATCAAGAAGTTTGATAACCTCTGCTTGATAACATCATGGATTTTGGATTTACTCTTCTCGATGTTGAACTCGCGGCTTAAAGTCATCCTCCATCAAGATTTTGTGAGTACGTAACTCGTGGTTGATACCCTTTATGTCGGAGAGTTTCCAAGCAATTGCTTGCTTGTGTGACTTCAAGATTTTTATGAGAGCAGCTTTTCATCTTTACTCAAATCTCTAGCAATAATGACGGGTAATTTATCATCACCTTCAAGAAATGCATACTCGAGATGAGGTGGTAAGTCCTTAAGCTCAACCTCGGAAATTCTTCGCTTTCTCAACCTGACTTGACTTCCTTGTTATGAAGTTTGATGGAAGGGAGAGGAGAAGAAATGTCATGATTTAACAATTTCTCAAGAAGAAAATCTCCCTCCAGATTAATCTCATTTTGATTAATCTCATCAGGAATTGAATCACTAGAATGAGGGGTGGATGATGGATCATCATTAAGCAACTTCTCAATGAGAAGTATGTCCCCCTCAATGTCAATTAGAGCGTGATCAATTTCCCATGGTACAGAATCACTGGATAAGTATGCTTCAATCTCTTCTAAGATGAAGTCACTTTCCTCAAATGGGGTAAGAGAAGGAGTAGAATTGGCGATGATAGGTTGAGATGAATGAGTGAGATTATCACTCGAAGAATTATGATCATAACCAAGAACTTCTTGCAGTACTCTTCGAAGCAACATCAATGATATCTATTCGGTTAACCGATTCGTAATCATAATTTGCGAGTACCTCAAGTCCGATCAAGGTTAAAAGTGATGACTTCATTTCCAACACGCAATGTGATTTCTTGCTCAAATACATCTATGAGAGCACGCCCGTTCTCGGGAATCCTCGACCAACAATGAGAGGAACCCGATGATCGGCATCAAAATCAACAACCACGAAGTCACCGGGAAATGGAACTTTCCTACTTACAAATACGTCCCTGCAATGCCAAGAGGCGGGATATTGTACGATCCGCAAGCTCGAGAGTCATGCATGTAGGAGTAAGTTCCGAAGAGAAAGTTTCTTCCACACCGAATATGGCATAAGATTAATGCTTGCACCAAGATCGCTAGGGCAAAGCATTCAACCATTCCCGGAATACACAAGGTAAGAGAAATTTCCCAGATCTCCAAGCTTTTTCGAAGCTTTTTCGAATAACCTGCAGAGTTCTCGTTAAGAGGAGTCTTAGCCATTTCAAACGACTTTTCCTTATTGCTTAACATGTGTTTGAGAGTTGATGCAAACTTGGGCATCAAGATGATAGCATCCGCAGCTTATGTCAAAATGTAACTCTTGGAAAATTTGGAAAAATTTGTCCATTTGATGACTAGCTTTTCACGAGCTTTTGCTCATTCAAACGTGATGGATATGGAATAGAAGATTTGGATTTGATATTTTCAACGGAGCTACTGTGTGGTTCAAAAACAACTCCTGGATTAGACTTGGGTTTCGGACAACTTGAGGATGGACTACAAGGCGGACTTGTGCGGTATTACTTGGACTTGAATAATGCACTTTGTCCGTTGTCTCCTTGGTAACTTGACTCATTGCCACGGGAGGAGGGGCATTGGAGTCGAGGTCCATTGTGTGTCCTCGGTTCACTTTCCACTACCTTTGGAGGAGAAGAAGAAGAGGTAGTAGGAATAGCGGGTCCATTGTAAGAAACACCACTTCGGTCGTGATCGCCTTTAGCATCGCCCTCGGGTTAGCGATCGTGTTGCTCGGTAAAGTACCGAGCTCGAGGGTCGATCATTTAAAGACTTTGAGATCAACGATCCGACCGACCAACAACTGCTCATCTCATCTTGGGATTTCATAAACCGCTTCAAGAACTCATCGATGATGGTCCTGGAGGAGTAATGATGGAGGTGGATTAGGAGGAAATTTTGAGGTCGGATGTTTTGATTATGACCTTGTTGTTGAAAATTCCTTGATTAGGATTCACATTCCCATGAAATTGATTCCCACGATTGAAATTGTTTTGATGAAGGTTCCTTGTTGTTGGAAACCTTGATTGGGTCCAGGATAGAAATTACCTTGGTTTTGATAACCTTGGTTCATTCTAGGTTGATTCGATTCCAGTTAGGATTCGGTTAAACCGGTGGTGCTCGATAATTGCTAGCACGGTAACTTGGTTCATTCCGAGGACGGTATTGATTACCTCCTTGATTTGAAGTACCGCTATAGCATTTGCTTCAAACGGACTACCATCGGTGGCGATGACAGTTGTAGTATGCATGAGGACCACCACAAGTGACACAAACTTCAACTTTCTTCACTTCACCATGTGTTGGTGTTTGAGTGAAGGTGACTTTCTTTGGTTAGCAAGAACCAAAGCTCGAATAAAGATCGGTGAGTTTATCAATCTTAGCATCGGTGCTAGATGTACTCACGGAGATGAAGTAGAAGGTCCAAGATTAGGCGATTTTGATATGTCTTAGTGCGGAAAGAACGGACCGGGACTTGTTTTCAATGATTTGTAAGGCTTCTTTGGTGGTTTTGCTAAGGAAATTACCTCCATGGAGGCATTCTGAGAGTCTTGGTCACCGGTCTCGCACCATTATAGAAAGTATCCATTTGCATTAACTCGGTAAAACCATGATGTGGACACTCATGAGCAATTCTTTGTAACGATCCCATGCCTCCCGAATGATTCATCAAATCTCCGAGAAAATTTCATTATCTCATTCTTAAGACTTGTGGTTCGGGATGGAGGATAGAATCGTTAACAAACTTGGTAACTAGATCTTCCCATGTCTCTATAGAACGAGGGGTTGTTTCTCAAGCCAATTCCGGCTTGTCCTCTAGAGAAAATGGGAAGAAGAAGCTTGATAGCCGGATGGGACATTCTTGTACTTGATGGTAGATGCTATCTTGCTAAACCATCGAATGTGTGCATGAGGATCATCCCGCCAAAACCATAGAATTGGCTTTGGGTTACTAGATTAAGCAACCCGGTCTTGAGCTCGAAGGTATCAGACCACAATGGTGGGACAACAATGGCATCTCCGTAACCCTCGATGGGTGCTTGGAGAAGCTCATTCATAGGTTTGTCTTCCGCCATTTCGACAGTGGTGGTGGTGGTAGACGCCTCACCACGGTGAAGGAGCCGAACGCCCTACGCTTACGAGGAATGTTTCCAAGTTCGGAAAGTGGACTTGTAGAATCGAAGAACGAAAAGATGCACTAAGTATAAAAATCAATTTTCAAAACAAATGAGGCAAAACACAAGTGAACTTAACCAATAATCACGTATGAAATGGCTTCTTTGAAAAGGTACACCAAATCACAAGTGACACAAAGGCAAGTTTTAAATCGATGTTCGGGAACTTATTAATGGTCGCACCCCAGCTAGGTAGTGCATCGCCTTGATTTACGGTGGTTGATTTTATGTATTCAATTAAGTACCACCGAAAAGACGAGGTATGATTTGTGCCGATAGGGTTTAATCATATTAGGGTTTTGGTTGTCTTTGCTATGCTACTATTCTCAATAACTCTGACAAATTTGATAGCAGATCTGAAAAAAGTGTCTTTATTGGTTACTCTAATGAAAAAAAGGGCTACAAACTTTTAAGTTTAGAAACAAAAAATGTCTTTTACTCAAGAGATGTCAAGTTTTATGAAACAGTTTTTCCTTTCAAAATGAAAAACAATCTTCAAAAACAAGTTTTTGAAACTGGTTTGTCAAAAGATTTAAACCACAAAAACTTTTTTGATACTGACAACCCTAAAAGACCCAATGATGAAGGGAGAGTGTCTTCCAATGATGATGGCACTGAGTTGAATTCTCTCAATGAGGATGGTAACTCAGTTGCAACATCCATAGAAGAAAATACACACCCTGAGGGCACTGTTTCACCTGAAACAAACTCCAATGACATCAACTCTGATGTTAACTCTGATTCTGACTCAAATGAGTCCACTTCTGAACAAGGAGGCTTGCCAGCCATCACCACAAGAAGGTCAACCAGACCCACTAGATTACCTAAAAATCTTAATGACTTTATTGTTGAAGGCAAAGTCAAATATGGTATAGAAAAAGTGGTTAATTATTCTAATCTTGATTCTGAGAATTACTGCTTTACTTCCAACTTAAATAAAAGTGTTGAACCTACTTGTTATGAGGAAGCTATCCTTGATCCTAACTGGGTTGATGCTATGAATGCTGAAATTGAGGCCTTAAATACTAACAAGTCATGGATTATAACCACTTTACCTGCTAATAGAAAACCCATTGGTTACAAATGGATTTGGAAAATCAAATACAAATCGAATGGTGAAGTGGACAGATATAAAGCCAGGCTTGTTGCCAAAGGCTTTAACCAAAGAGAAGGGATAGATTATAATGAAACTTTTTCTCCTGTTGTGAAAATGTCTACTTTTAGAATTCTTATTGCCTTAGCTGTTAAGAATAAATGGCCTCTTTTCCAACTTGATGTTAATAATGCTTTTCTTTATGGTGAGCTTAATGAGGACATATACATGACTATTCCAAAAGGTTTTTCTGATGAAAACAACAAAAACATGGTCTGCAAACTTACCAAATCATTATATGGTATCAAACAAGCTCTCAGAAAATGGAATGAAAAACTTGTTGGTGTTCTCAAAGAACATGGCTTTGTTCGGTCTGTGAGTGATCATTCTTTATTTACAAAAAACAAAGATAACAAGTTTATTGCTTTACTTGTCTATGTTGATGATATTGTTCTTACTGGTAACTGTGTTGAGGAAATTGAACAATTCAAAGTCTTTCTTAAAACTAAATTCAACATAAAAGACTTGGGTACTCTCAAATTCTTTTGGGTATTGAGGTGATAAAACTGGGATGACATCTCGCTCTCCCGGAGAAAATCTTGCCTTGAAGTTCGAAGAAATTGGTCTCCTTGGGTGTAAACCTGTGTCTACACCCATGGAACCAAACTCTATCCTTCCTTTTATTCCAACCCAAGATGACCCACTGCTTGATAACATAACTGGGTACCAAAAACTGCTTGGAAAACTGATTTATCTTACTCATACTAGACCCGACATATCATATTCAGTTCACTGTCTTGCACAGCATATGCATACTCCCTTAAGATCTCATTTGGATTCTGCTTTAAATGTGTTAAGATACTTAAAAGGTGCTCCTTGTAAAGGTCTAAGGTATGAACATAGCAGTCTTAATAATGTTCTTGAAGGGTATAGTGATGCAGATTGGGCAAAATGTATTAAAACCAGGAAATCTGTTACTGGATACTGTGTTTTCTTTAATAAGTGTTTGATATCATGGAAAAGCGAAAAATAAAACACTCTCTCAAAATCTTCAACTGAAGCAGAATATAGACCCATGGCTGCTGCAGCCTGTGAAATCATTTGGGTTCAAAAAATCCTAAAGGATCTAAATGTTGATCTTAATCTTCCAGTTAACTTGTTTTTGATAACAAATCTGCTTTACAACTTGCTGTCAACCCTGTTTTCCATGAGAGATCCAAACACTTTGAAATTGATGTCCATTTCATCAGAGAAAAAATTGCAAAAGGTGTCTTGAGTGCCATAAAAATTGGCTCCTCAAACCAAACTGCAGACATTCTTACCAAGCATCTTCCTGTATATCAACACAAATTCCTTTGTGAAAAACTGAATCTATTTGACATATTTGGGAAACAGATTAAGGGGGAATGTTCCAAAATGCCTAAGTAATCTATGTCCCAAATATGTCCATATTACCTTCTCACTTAGTGTTGTTTGTGCAGGATAATTATGAGGGACTTATTATGGACATTCTCATTCTTGCTTATGAAGGAAACTAAAGATGTGCTCCTTATGAAGTTAATTAGAAAGTTAGAGGGGGGTCATTGTCCCTTTGGTTGCTATATATCAGTGGTCCCTCTCTAGGGTTAGATTATCAATCTTACGTAGTCTTCTTTTGACTGCTATATCACTCTCCCTCCAAATATTTATGTATTAGGATCTGTTGATCCATTTCTGTATTGTTTCTTTGATCACTTGATCTTCTTCAAGTCTTGTAACAGTTTGATTGTCATTGTTCAAACTGTGCCGATTATTGTACTTTGATTCTTGAATAAAGTGAACTTGTTGCTCTGTTTATCTGTTTGATACGCATTTATTGATGAGTGGCGTGCTCATTTGAGGCAATTAATCCCTTAAAAGTTAGAACTCAGAGCATATGTAAGTCTGCATTCTCATATTAAAATATCTTCACCTTTTTTTAAGTTACTCATGGTAGAGTATTTTAATAAGTTCATCCCATCATTATATTATCAGTATTGTAAGAGGAATGTGTGACTGGTTTGGGTGTGTACATTATGAAGGCTTCATGGAGTTGAAAAGTTATTGGAGACTTTTTTTTGGATTTAATTTCACCGATAGTTCGTCATAGAGATTCAAGATGAAGGTGCTGAGTTCCTTAGTTAAATTGTATTACAGTTTCACGGTATCCCCTCTAAGTTTTTTGCACTCAATGTCCACAGGCGTTGCAGTTCAATGGCTAAATGGTGGTTATATAGCTTGTTCATTTCATTACTGTAATGTGTACGGCTGTACGCCATAGGTCGTTTGTCATAGTCATTTGGATCTTTCTTTTGTAACTTATTGCGTTCTTGTTAGCAGTGGCGGATCTAGAATTTTAACATAGGGTATGCACTATATATCTAACAAAAAATAATCCGGCTCAAAGATTTTTGGCACGGGTCAGTTTTGCGGGTCGGGTTTTTTCTGACGATTTTTTCTGTTGGAACTTTGTAGTCATGTTAAGATGTTTTCTTGTTAATAGATAATAATCAACTAAAAACATTCTTTACTTTACAATTTTTGTTAACAACCTGTCTTTGCTGGCATTCATTGTGTATTATACTTAATTTGAAATGTTAGAGAAATCCAAAATGTAAATATGTGAATTCGTGTAAATGAACATTAAAACATTGACCACAGACCGAAGTATAAAATTGTTAATCTCTAAATAAAAGTTACATCCATTTTCTTAAGTCGTCAATCTCTAAATAATAGTCACAAGTCAGTAAGTCACAGCCAATTGTGACATGGTAGACAAAATAAGAATCGAATATTAAACAAATTGGGCCAGAAAATAAAAATTGGGCCGAGGTGACCATGTGTGGTCTTGAGTCTTGACATAACAATTTGACCAGATTATTAATCCCGACTATTTGACCTACTTTACTGAGTTACTCTACCTACTTCTACTTCTACTTGCATTATTGCCTCCATCTTCAACTGCTGTCAAAACTCAAAAAACTCAAAATTTCTGGATTACTTCTTCTCCTATTTTTCTTTTCTTTTCTTTTTAACAATGGTAAGTTATATTTGTTGGAATTAAATAACATGACATTCAAATAAATAATCACAAAACATCAAAGTATACAAGCGGAAGCGTATAGGATTTATTAATGAACAATTAATTAACATAAAAGAATATGCGTACCTTTTCTTGATTCTAGCCGAACAAGAATCAAATCCACAAACTAGCAACGGATGAACCCTAATTTGATTTAGTTAGGATTATATGAATTACCCCTTACCGTTTTGTAATTCAATCCAAGATAATAACAATAGTGTGTTATTACTATGTTCTTGTACACACGTACTAAACCGAATTAAAGTAATGCTAGTTTTTATAAAAAAAACAAATAACTTGATGTATTTGAAAAGAGTAGATCGACACCCTTAGGGCACGTTTGGTACGAGAGAATGCCATAGAATGGAATCGTAATAGAGAATGGAATTATAGAGAAAGTGAATCATGTTTGAGAAAGAATAACGATTCTACTGTTTGGTACAAATAAAGAATGTGTGTGATATAGAGCATTCTCTTGTTTGGTTATTGTATATAATACATGAATAAAAATGAATTTTATCATTTAAATTATCATTTTAAACATTTGATTACCTAAATCATCATTAAAATAATATGATTATTTAAATTGCTACCTTAAATACACTTAGTATATGCTAACCTTCTATCGCAAATAATATTTATTTATAATGTTCTAGCGAATTTTGAAGAAACCCAAACATAAAAGAAGAAAAAAAAAGATATTAGCATCTGGATAACTCGTTTTATAAGAAAATGTTAAAATACAAACGTGATATGAAGATTTGATATCAACTTATTAATTTTCGTACTTCAAATATTAAAAAAAAAAAAAAAAAAAAAAAAAAAAAGATTAAATGAAACAAAACATTTGAAGATGATGTTTGAAATCAATTTTTTTTATTATACGAAAGAATCAACCATAGAATGTCTTCCCTTTTGTTCACCAATTCTCTCCTTTCTTCACTATTTTAAGAGAATGCAGAGAATGGAAAGAGAATCAAATATTGATTCACCGATTTCATTCTCAACACAAACAAACACGAGAATGCTTCTCCATTCCGTTTCTCAGCTTTCCATTACATCGTACCAAACGTCCCCTAAAGGGTTATACGATCGGTTTGTATTAAGAAAACACACAAACAAAGTTTTAGGTTTAGCTTAATGAACACAAGAGATGCAAAATCAAGACCCTAAGCCTTGTATATATACCCAACTAACTTGGTGAACAAGTTTGGCTTTGTTTCCTTTTCTCCTTGGCCGATCGTTGGTAGGCATCCCCAAGGGATTCCGGAAACTTCCCAAACTTTGCAATCTAGTCCTTTTCCAAATACATTTAACGCCCGTTAGTCCATTACATTAATTACTTAACGTTTGTTAGTTATTTCGTTTAATAAATAAATAAATATAACGTTTATATTTAATTATTAACTTTAAATTCTCATACGTAAAGTGTGCAATCCCATAGTCTCGAGTTCGATCCTAACTCACGTCTACTAATTTATATCCATAAAACCAACAGCTCCCACTTGGATATATCTTAATAGAGTGATCACATTCGGTTAGCGTCTAGCAACACTTGATGCCTCTAGTACAACTCGAGCAAGGCTCCCGGAAAACCTTTTAATGATTTCTCATTATTATTATCCTTTTGTTTCTAATACCATGTTAAATAAAGATATGGATTTAAGTCATTCTTTATTCAACCATTCATTTCTCGTTATTAGTGATTGAACAAGATTACCAAATCTTCCGAACATATTCGAGGAGAACTTTGGGCATGGCCATGCAAACATCTTGTCAACCCTACGAGGGCCCATCAAGATTAAACTCCAAAATAAATTTGAAGGAACAAATTCTATCTTGACTACGAGAATAACCCACGAACTTTGCAACACTTCAGAAACAACCCTTATGACTACCGACGATAGCGTTAAGTTGCTCCACGTAGTGCACTACATTCATGACACTTATCTGGTATCTCAAGTCTGAGGATAACTATTCATAATTTACTTATAACAATATCCACAAAATAAATTATGTAGTTGGGATAAGTCCTATATTCAATTCATTGAATATCATCTGAAATTGGTATGCATTCTCATCAATATACTTTCAAGTATATTCTATCATATCTCTCAGATTTGTCTTAGTTTAATGATACTCCCATATCATTAATTGACAACGGATGATTTAGAATAAATAAATTTATTCATGGATTAAACATGCAAATATAGGATACAATATATTATAAAATCAAACATACCAAGTACTTGATTTATTATAACAATTGTTTAACATCCCTTATCCAAATACCAAATAGATCAATGCATGAAAATTCTTGTTGATGAATTATGCCTCAAGTAATGACAATCATACTTGTTGACAAGGCATAAATCAACCAACTTGATCTATCGTAATTTTGAGAATACTTATTTCAAGAATTCAATTAGTGAAGTCCTTATATGTGTGCATTCACCAATCCACATAATGATTCATAAAGTGTGTGACATCCTCTATCACCAATTTATGACAATTTAAACTTTCAAACATTTTAAAGTTTAAAGTATTCTAATTCTTTTAATGTATAATGCAACTATGCTTTTAGTAGCACAACCAGTTCACATGGCCATTAACAAGGATGAAATCCTACCATGACTAGTATTGAGTGTCATCTCAATTAAACCAACATCATTGTATACAAACAACAATATGCTCATTAAAACTCCGTAAACCATAATATCTTATTGTGTAATGTTTGATGTCTTCCAAACTTTCAAGTTTGAAGCTGATGACAATTTGCACAACAGTTGACATATTGTTCATCCATAGAATTTAGGAGCAATTCCAGGCTGAGGATTTAAATCTTTCAGAATATTCATTACACAAGTTATCTAATAACTTTTAGTTAGATATCAATGTTGTCAAATCACTTCTTATTCAAGAATGATACAACAATTTTAATACACAACATGATGTACATGATGAATCTACCGGTCAAACTTAGACTTCATTCATGTTCTATCTTGTCAAAAGATTTTTATCAATTTTCCAAATGATATATCATGTTTTATTAGAATCAATTATTTTACTGCACATGTTTATTAACAACAAACATATATTTCTAGGTTGTATGTTTTAATTCTTAAAACTTATAAGTGAAGTTTCATTCCAATCTAAAACTTAACAGTTAGCTTACAAGGAATGTTACTTCCTATATGTTATACAACATATAAGATTTAAAAACCTTAACATAATACTCCCACTAGCTTTCAGGAATACTTAAAATTTATCTTATTTCAATTATAAATCAAAACTATGATTTAATAATTAAACATAAGAATAATTTATAGATGCATGCATTTATCCATTCATGAATTATTGCACTTTGTACACTATCAAAGATTATATGAATTCAAAAGACCTTTCAATTACTTACCGTCCTCGCTCAAGTAATTTCTCAAGAAAGAGTTTTGATATTCCATTGTCATATTTCATATTAATGAAAACAAGTATGACCATTATCATCTTTGTATATTTAATGTGTCTAGAAAGGAATATTCAATCATAATTAATTGCTTAAGTATGATTAATAATCTTGTCATAAAACATACATTAAATATGTGTACAAATTTTGTCCATATGATTTCTACATAGAAATTCAAAACACTAGGGTTTTTCATCTCTTTGAAGAACTCATTTCCATTCTCTAGTCTAACTATTAAGATAAACCAAATTTCCAAAATTGATTATCTTTATGGACAGCATCTTTAACATTCATAGTATGAGTAATTTACCCAATTCAATATTTGGTAATCCATCATAATGATTATCGTGTTTACGATAATCAGTAACTCATATTTCTCAAGATATAAGTAAAATATCCGAGATATCCTTGCGATCCATGAATAAAATTCCATCATCATGAGGTCTATCATTTACATGTCTAACCTCATCATGATATTTACTAGTGTGTTTTAGAAGATTATGTATCTTGTAATTTTATCTTTCAAGATAAAACTCCCACTTGCCTTTTGTAATATATAGACTATCTATATATACTTAGCAGTTAGAGCAAAACTACATTGTTCTCTTTTTGGGACATTACAAATACACATTGATAATTCCTGACTTAAGTTTGTTAACAACCTATTCATAAGTAGTTTAACAAATTCAGAATCTTCAATTTTAAAACTTAATGTGATTCATCACATTCCATAATGAAATGGTGTTTTAACAATCTTCTAGGTTGGAGTCATATTAAGTATATTAAATCCATACTCAATTTTCTAACCTTGTTACTTTTTAAGAAAGAAGTTATGGTTATCTTGAATCAAACAAATCACATAGAGTTTGATTCTCCTAACTGAATATGGTATTCATTATAATTAATATTGTAAGACAATCTAACAATATATAAGATAAACATATTCCTTTTTGGCTTACCTATTTACCAACTAAGTCAACTTAATGGTATAATAGACTTTCCAAGCCAATTGCATGCTTTATAACACAAGTACTTTTTAACCAAGTCACTTCATATCCATGTCTCATCAAGAAAACATAAACTGTTATAATCCCATTATACGTTATAAATCATTGATCATCTCAATGACTTCTTGTATATGTCTTAATTAAAAAACATAACAAATTAACGTCTTACTTTATTATAAGTCTTAAAAGACTTTATGTTTATGTCTTTACAATGAATCATAAACATGTTTAACTAAAGTATTTATGAACACAACTCTTGGTTTCAATAGTAATTTCAAGTTAATTTATTTACTTCACAATAATGTAGGACTACATTATTTTTCATTTATGTCATTCCAAAATACATAAATAAACAAATTGAAGTAGAATTAGATTACTTCATTTAATTTTATGTCATTCTAATAATACATAAATATTTAATTTGAAGTAGTCTTATATCTATCATCTTGACACATATTCTAAATACTTGTCTAATTTTAGAAACTGCAAATATGTCCATGCAAGGTCTGACTTCACATAGAGATTTACTTTGTTGTTGCAATCTCGCCAAGTTCTGACATGACGTAAATTGTAACACCAAGTGTTTCTTAAATTAGATATGTACAAGTTATATTAGAATGTTAGTCTCTTACCTTGCAGTCAAGAGAATCCATTAAATCATATACCTATATGTTGTACCTTGCACACAATATAGATTTCTCCCACTTGTGCATGGAACAACATCATGTAGCAGATAAACAACACGACATATGTTTGTTTATGTGACTAATATGATTGTGTAATTGATATTAGCATAACTAGTAGATGTAGAACCACTTCATTGTCTAATAAGGAAACGTACATGACTATCCTTGAAAACATAAGTGTCTACAAGTGGAAAGTAATTATCTTAAGACATTCTAGAGATAATCGGGTTACTACCAAGATGACGAAAGCTGGAACTCCCAATGAATAAGAGATCATTACATTAATTCCTTATTCAGTAATAAGAACACAACACTCCCACTGGATTTGACAACATTGTAAGTGTTTCATTAACCAGTGAAAGAAAATAGTGTACTCCCTCCGTCCCATATTAAGTGTCCGCTTACATCATGCACAAAGTTTTAGAAAATTCCACTAACTATACTATCCACCAATCAAATATCATTTTTACCCACTAAAATCTCATCTCATTGGTTGAAATAGAATATGGACACTTAATATGGGACATCCAAAGATTCTATTGTGGACACTTAAATTGGGACGGAGGGAGTACTATTTACTTCCTACACCTTTGAGAAAGTCCATACATAACAATTACTTATGTACTTAAAAGAATGTATTCTACTATGTAGATGATGAATTTATCCATCAATGCTATTAACTTGAAAAATTGGGCATGCAATTTCTTTCTTAATAGTTCTACTATTCCAACAATTGTAAGTAGTACTTTTAAATGGTCAAACAAAACAACTAGATAAAATATGCTAGTTTGTCTTTTACCAATTATACAGTAATTAGTCTAGCTTCTAAATTAATAACTCAGAAATATGCAATTTTCTTAACTATTAAAATTTGCTTACGAGTTATGTATTTAGAATTTAGACAATTCTAATTGTCCTATCATACCTTTCTTCATTCATGAAAAGGAATAGGATTGAATCTCACTCTTTCTCGTGAAAAGAGGACTAGGTTTATTCTTTTAGTAAGGTTGACTCTACTAAAAACCCTTACAGGTGTAGATCAATTTACCAATACAGGAATAACCTACGTTTACGGTTTAATGTTGCATTAATACATTTAAAGAATTAGCAAAATTCAATTTTAGTATTTTCGATAATTAAACTTTTCAAGAAAATAAAATACCCAAGGTAATATTCATATAACCATAAAATTTTCTCGAAAACTAGGATCCAAATTATCGTAGTTCCATTACATCAGTTGATCTGCTAGTAACGAAAGCACATAATAAGGTAATCTGTCGAACCATAATTGGCAAGCAATTTCCAACTCCTAGATCATTATGGGATTTATATTTTCCAACGCTATTGCAAATATTAACATGTTTCATCCCATCTTATGCCATTGAGTCCAGGTCTCACTTCCTACTCAACTTAAGTGTCTAACTTAAAGAACTGCAAATATGTCCATGTAAGGTCTGACTTTACATAGAGATTTACCTCTCCATTACAATCTAGCCAAGTACTGTCATGACGTAAATTGCAACTTCAAGTGTTCCTTTTAATTAGATGGCATATTCTTAATTTAAAAGGGTACTAGTTTTGATTTTATGTGGTCAAATCAAATATGTACAAAGATGTCATGCATTCATCTTGTAGCATAAATTTAATAAAAAAAACTTTTTATTACCAATTCATAAAGATCAAATTATCAAAGTTTTGATTGAGGTATTGGGTTCACCAATCAAGAAATTTAGCGTTAATTATCGTCCATTATACCGTACTTTTGCATAAGTGTAAACACTTAGTGTTTCGGATAATTACCACCGAAGTGGCGCATGGAATTAAAACTAATTCGTCCTTAAGATGAGCTTGTACATTTTATGGCTTACTAAGTAGCTCCATTCGAACTTACAGAGGGCAGAGGACCAGGTAAGCGCAAAAGCATAACCTTAGACATCCTTTCGATGATTGTATGCGCACTTCTTAAATAACCCTTTATAGTTCATTCTAATGGGTGAGCCGCTCACCATTGTACCAAAGTCACCAATCAATTAAACTATTGAAAACTTAACTCTTCCAAAACAAATCAAATTTCACCATTGTTTAGTCCGTATTATTTTCTATTCAAAATTACCCTTTGCTTAAAACCTGTCTAACATAATAAACAAACAAGTAACAAATAAAAATAAACTACTAAAAACAATGCGCACATAATAAACAATTTATACGTGTAAACAAGTAGCCACATGCAACTTATTCGATAAAACCCTATTAATAATCAATATCTAGGTTAAATTAATGTATATATTAATTAGGGCTTTCACTCTCTCAATTGAGAGTGAGCCACATACATCGACGAATCGATTGCGTAAACCCATAATTTAAATATACCAAATTGCACATAATTGATTCATTAATATATATAATTGGAGTCTTCCCCAATTCAAGATTTATCGTAATTAATATGTCTCCACAATTAAACAATTATCAAAGCAACTTATCCATGACTAACATGCATGTATAATCATGGATATCATAACAATTTATACAAATAAGTCACAAGATCGCATATAAAAATTCCATGACACATAACAAATTATTCACGAATTAATCACGTAATCAATATTAATTCTAGGTTTTAATAAGGTTAGCAAACAATTTTAAAACCCTAATAATTTTTAATGTGTCGACATTAAAAAAAATGTGGGGAACGCCCCAATTTTTATAAAAAAATTCGACCCAAAAAAAAATATAACATAAACCCTAAATTAATAATATCAAACAACATACAAGTATTTGTTTTATTACACGTTTATGTAATTAATTACTCATTAAAAACCAATGACTCGTGATGCCACTGTTAGAATTAAATAACATGACATTCAAATAAATAATCACAAAACATCAAAGTATACAAGCGGAAGCGTATATGATTTATTAATGAACAATTAATTAACATAAAAGAATATGCGTACCTTTTCTTGATTCTAGCCGAACAAGAATCAAATCCACAAACTAGCAACGGATGAACCCTAATTTGATTTAGTTAGGATTATATGAATTACCCCTTACCATTTTGTAATTCAATCCAAGATAATAACAATAGTGTGTTATTACTATGTTCTTGTACACACGTACTAAACCGAATTAAAGTAATGTTAGTTTTTATAAAAAACAAATAACTTGATGTATTTGAAAAGAGTAGATCGACACCCTAAAGGGTTATACGATCGGTTTGTATTAAGAAAACACACAAACAAAGTTTTAGGTTTAGCTTAATGAATACAAGAGATGCAAAATCAAGACCCTAAGCCTTGTATATATACGCAACTAACTTGGTGAACAAGTTTGACTTTGTTTCCTTTTCTCCTTGGCCGATCGTTGGTAGGCATCCCCAAGGGATTCCGGAAACTTCCCAAACTTTGCAATCTAGTCCTTTTCCAAATACATTTAACGCCCGTTAGTCCATTACATTAATTACTTAACGTTCGTTAGTTATTTCGTTTAATAAATAAATAAATATAACGTTTATATTTAATTATTAACTTTAAATTCTCATACGTAAAGTGTGCAATCCCATAGTCTCGAGTTCGATCCTAACTCACGTCTACTAATTTATATCCATAAAACCAACAATATTAAGGTATGCACTCACAATTTTCCAATGTTTTAAAGGGTATGCACTCTTAAAATCTGCAGTGTATCTTATAGTTAAGCATGCAAAATTCAAAAATTTTTACACTACTAGAATTTTACACAGGATATGCACGTGCATACCCTGTGCTCAAGCTACATCCGCCCCGCTTGTGAGCTAGCTTTAATTTGTTGATGAGAATGTAACTATGTAAGTTAATGCATGCATTTATGTAATATTTGTGTTTGGTTTATCTCTTTTTTACTTTGCACGTTTACATCTATTTTGGGAAGGTGATTTAGCTCAATGTAAGCTTTTTACTACTTGGATCTCTAATAGAATTGGAAAGATTTCATTTAACTGGATTTAGTGGTTTGTAGTCCATGTAACATTGTCTCTCAAAACATATATGTAATCCTTTTTGCTACTAGCTTGTTGCTAGTTTCTTATCTAACGTCGGTCGAAAAAAGTATAGCTGCATTAGAGAACATCTTGTTGAAGGTCTTTCATAAATGACTTGAGTTCCACTTTTCATTTTTAATCTTTATTATTTGTATGTCATGCATATCATATTGCTAGCGTCTTGGATTGCATTTGTAGATATCTTCCTATATATTTTGTTTAGTAATCTCGTGTCCCAAAATGATATGGAATACGATAAAACGGCCCTCACGTGTGATACGAAAACTTACATGCATTCTATAGAAACAAGATGATCAGAAATTCAGAACTATCTATTCGAAAGCAATATCACAAAGTCGTAAAGTACCTGCAGGTTGTTACCAAGTTCGTTACCAGTTAAAGGTTTCAATATTATTATCTTTTCATATTAAAATACAATGTTAGATAACTTATTCATTAACATTTCAAGTCCAGCTTTTCCTTCCACATCCCAAAATCCAAATGTACCTAGCACAAAATAGTGAACTGGTGAAAAAGTGACACCGGACTGAAGCAAACCCACTACTAAAATATGAAATACTATAAAAGATGACACACGGATATAACGTGGAAAACCCCAATAGGTTAAAAACCACGGGCAAGGAAAGATACGTTTCACTATGATGAAAACTAGGAGTTACACCTTCTCGCTAACTACAAGGATAAACACTTATATCTCTTGTATTAGGAGATATTACAGACTCTCTAATTAACACAAAGACAAGGAGAAAGAATGAGACCAAGAACACTTTGTGTTTCTTTGGAACGGGATGAAGAAATGAAGCATAGATCATTGCCTTTTATAGGCATTTCACCTTGGCACTTGTAGTGCAACTTGCATGATCAACTTGTCAAGAGATAAGATTCTCCATTGAGATGTAATGTATCTGTTAACAATCTCCCACTTGAAGATCCGATTGAAGCTAAATCGATCTTCACACCGTTATCCTTCCTTGCACTTTCATGTTGCTTACATTTCCGCTAGGCCGCATGAGGATTGACATCATATAAACTTGTCACTGTTGATTGCTTTCGTCAGATAATCTGTCACGTTATCATCAGTATGAATTTTCTGCATATCCACGGTTCCTTCTTCCACTTTCTCACGAATGAAGTGATACTGAACTCGTATATGCTTTGTCTTTGAATGAAATGCTGGATTCCTTGCCAGATACAAGGCGCTCTGATTGTCACAAAGTAGAGTAATTTTTTCTTGTTCGTACCCGAGCTCTTCCAACAACATCTTCAACCATATTGCTTCTTTGTTGGCTTGAGCAGCTGCAACATATTCTGCTTCCGTCGTTGACATAGCCACAACCGATCGCAGCTTTGAAACCCACTTACTTTTACGCGGAAAATGTAAATGCATACCCGTGGTTGATTTGCTCCGTCAAGATCATATGCATAATCGAATCAACATATCCCCGACAATTAAACCCGATTCCCATAACATAATGCAACATCCGAGGTTCCTTTAAGATATCTAAAGATCCTCTTCACAGCTTCCCAATGCTCTCTACCAGGTTTCGCCATGTACCGACTCACTACTCCCACTGCATGTGCAATGTCTAGTCTTGTACAAATCATCGCGAACATTAAACTTCCCACTACTGATGCATACGGTACTCGAGACATCTCCATCCTCTCTTCTTTACAGCTAGGACTCATCTTGGAGGATAGCTTGACATTAGTAGGAAACGGGGTTGATATTGACTTACAATCTTGCATATTGAACCTTTGCAGGATTTTCTTCACATAACTTTTCTGTGAAAGCCAAAATTTCCTACTAAATCTATCTCGGTGAATTTGCATCCCTAGAATCTTGTTTGCGGGTCCAAGGTCTTTCATCTCAAATTCCCTAGCGAGTTGTGCCTTCAGTTTACTGATACGATCTTTGTTGGGGCCTGCAACCAACATGTCGTCATCATATAACAGTAAGATGACAAAATCATTGTCTCCAAAACTCTTGTAATATGCATAAGGCTCTGCATGTAGTCTGTTATATCTAAGGCCAATGATGAAAGAATTAAATCTCTTGTACCAACACCGCGGCGCCTGCTTTAAACCGTAAAGAGATTTATTTAACCTGCAAACCAAGTTCTCTTTTCCTTTTTGTTTAAAATCTTCTGGCTGGAGCATGTAAATTTCTTCCTCAAGATTTCCATGAAGAAATGCCGTTTTCACATCTAGTTGCTCTAGATGTAAATCATACGTAGCACACATTGCCAGAACCACTCGCACAGTTGTCATCCGAACCACAGGGGAAAAAATTTCATTAAAGTCGATTCCCTCTTTCTGAGCATATCCTTTAACTACCAATCTTGCACGATACCTCTCCACCTGGTCATCACCGTTCCTCTTGATCTTATACACCCATTTGTTTCCAATGGGTTTTCTTCTCGATGGTAGTGGCATCAATTCCCACGTTTTATTCTTATAAAGAGCTTCAATTTCTTCCTGCATTGCTGCCATCCAGAATGATGCATCTGAATTATTCAGTGCTTCTTGAAGAGTTGATGGCCCTCCTTCCTCTGTAAGAAGACAGTATGCAACATTGCCCTCCATACCATAATTCGAGTGCCACGTAGGACATTTTCTTTCACCATTAAGAGTACGAGTCATTGGAGCTTGAGACTCGGTTGTCTCATTCACCTCGTACTGTGGTATGACTTCAGAAGAATCATTCGACTAAAATTGCCTTTCCATCTATATTGATGTAGTTTCTCTTGTAGTGCTATCACCTTCTTCAATCTCTTGACTTTTGTCTTCCATAAAGACAACATCTCTGCTGATGACTACTTTGTGGGCAGTGGAGTCCAACAAGCGATACCCCTTTACTCCGTCAGCATACCCCAAGAACAAACATTTTCTGGATTTTGGATCCAGCTTTGTAGTTTCTTGAGAATTGTACATCACGTACACATGACTTCCAAATATATGAAGGTCTGAATAGTTGACTGACTTTCCCGTCCACATCTCCATCGGTGTCTTCAACTCAACTGCAGTTGAAGGTGAACGATTTATCACATAACATGCGGTATTGACTGCTTCTGCCCAGAACGATTTTTCCAAGCTTGCAGTTGCCAACATTGCTATTGCTCTGTATAACAAGGTTCTGTTCATCCGCTCTGCCACTCCATTCTGTTAAGGAGTGTATGTCGTTGTGAACTGCCTTTTGATTCCTTCTTGCCTGCAAAAAGTATCAAATTCATCACCAATGTATTCGCCTCCATTATCTGTCCTCAAACACTTGATCTTCTTTCCAGAATCAAGCTCAACCCGCGCTTTGTAAACTTTGAAAACTTCAAACACATCAGACTTCTTCTTGATTGGGTACACCCAACATCTCCCGGAATAGTCATCAATGAAGGATACAAAATACTTTGCTCCTCCCAGGGATAGGACCGGTGCCTGCCATACATCAAAGTGAACCAATTCTATAACAGAGACACTTCTAGAATTTGATGTCTTGCATTTTAGGCGATGCTGCTTACTGATAACACAATACTCACAGAAAGGTAAAGAAACCTTTGTGAGGCCATGAATTAACTTCCTTTCAACAAGAATCTTCATTCCTTGTTCTGACATATGTCCAAGCTTCTGATGCCATGTTACTGCAACTCTATGACTTGGAATATGTGAAACAACAGATGCTTCCCCCTCCTCTATTATCTCTCCCTTCAGTTGGTATAAGTTCGCAGCCACCTTTTCACCTTTCATAAGTACAAGCGCGCCTTTTATAACTTTCATGATCTTGTTTTGTATTTCAAATTTACAACCAAGATCATCCAATTATCCCAGAGACAATAGATTCTTTCTCATGCCCTCTACATGTCGTACATCTCGAATAGTACAAACTGTACCATCATGCACCTTCACCATGATATTTCCAATTCCAATGATCTTTAGTTCATGATCATTGCAACTTTACACATATCCGCCTTCAGAGATAGGTTTATATTGATGAAACCATTCTCTTATTGTGGTCATGTGAAAAGTAGCTCCCGTATCGAACAGCCATACATCTGTAAATCTTTTCATGCCTTCATTTGCAACCGCTGCTTCACAACACTGAGCGTTACCATCTTCTGAAGTGCTTGCGAAATTTCCCTGAGGATTAGAGGTAAACCCCGACAATCTTTCTTAAAGTGACCCGGCTTGCCACATTTGTAGCATTTAAAACTCTTCTTCCTTCCTGTTCTAGATTTACCATTATTGTGACTCCCATTGGAGCCAGGTTCCATTGACCTCCCTCCCGTCACCACCAAAGCCTCCACCTGTCTTGAACTGGTCTGTCTGTCCTCCCTATTGTTAACCATGTTTTCTTCTTCCAGAATAGCGGCCGCAACATCATCGAAGACTAGATAGTCAGAAAGAACATTACTGGTTAAGTTGATTATGAGTTGGTCATATGAGTCAGGTAAACTTTGAAGTAGAATTTCAGCATGTTCTTGTGGCTCTATTTTACAACTCAAAAACCTGGGCTGAAAAAATAAATTATTCAGGTTATTAACGTGCTCAGTCACTGAAGTAGATTCCGTCATGAGCAGAGCATAAAGTTTCCTCTTAAGGAAAATTTTGTTGTGGAGCGATCTTGCCTCGTACAGTCGAGCAAGATGATCCCAAATATCCTTTGCAGTCTTCTTCTCCTCTATGCTTGACAAAACTCCATATGCTAATGCCAGATGAAGATTTGCAATAGCATTTACATCCATCGCGTCCCATTTACTATCATCCGTGACCTCAGTTGGCCTTTCATCAATGGCCGCCAAACATTTATCCTTTCTAAGGATAGCCTTCATTTTTAATTTCCACAACGAGAAATTATTCCCATTGAGAACGATATCAATCCCTGAGGCTTACCCAATACTACACTACAACGATTAGGTTCAGTGCCTATGGTGTTGAAAAACTTGCTCGACGAAAAGGAAGTTTCTTTGACCCCGAACGCGCCTTGTACGCGCATCAAACATTTAATAAAGTTAACTTGTAAAGTGCAAAATGTAACTAGCTAAAGTGTGTTTTAATAAAATGTACAATGTTGATTTTATGACTTACTTACAATGTTTAATTACTTATGCTAGTGTATGACTTAGATAAATATGTAATGATCATTTCTTTGAAGAAATGTACAACACGTGAAGCATAGTGTACATGTGATAAAAATCAACAGTGTGTAATATATGGTTTGAGCCTTTTAGTGATGTTAAGTAAAACTTAAATCTATATGAATAAAAGACTTGACTAAATTTATACTTTGCTTAAATAAAGTTTATTATTGTTATCAACAAAACATAGTAAAGATCATAAAATATAAATAACGTTTTTAGACGATATTGTATTAACAACCAATATATACTCATTTATCACTTGTGATATTATATTGCACTTAAAAGAATATGCAATAAGAGAATGGATCTAGTGAGAACAGTTATTGAAATGAGAAGAGTGAGAAAAAAATTCTAACAACAAAATTCAAATAAGAAAAGAGAAATAATTATGAGATGCATATATTTTTGTGGATGCATCTAAAATTGGTGCTTGTGGTTTCTTCTCATTCTTCTCATCTTGAATATATTTCTCGTTTGATCCTTACTCTATGCAATAAACAGAAAACTGTTTCAAATACAAACTAACATTTTTATGATTTCATATAATATCACTAATGATTTTACACATAAGTTCATTTTAGTTTTGGCATATACATTATGAGAGACTAACCGGATAAAGCTTCAACCACTACTAGATACTTATAAATATCTTCATTTATATTTTTTTCAAAAAGCAAAATCTTATTGTTCATGTCAAAAGAGAAACTATTTAACATCACTATACTAGCAATCAACAATCATTTCAACTACATGTGTCACAGTTGATAAGCTACCTATCAATACTAGTATTGAATGCCGCTGCTAAACCTATTCAAATTTGCATAGTCTATCCCTTAAAAAAAGGTCTTTTGTCAAAGAGTCAACAATATTTCATCTCCGGAGATATAGTTAAAACTTTCGATCAGTGACGGAGCTACATGATGACTTGGGTATGCCATGGCCAACCCAAACTTTTGAGCAAAAGCTTATGTATTTCTTAAATTTATATTATATTGATCCTTCAAAATTATCCGACCCACCCTTTAATGTTTATATTCCATGCATTCTAAATAGCAAAACACTTATATTTTTCTTAACATTAGCTAATTAACTAAATACGATTTACAATAAAACTATTCTTTAGCGATATTACTTTTTTTTGGGTAAAAGGTCAAAGACCCGGTAAATATATTAATCCAAAAAACGTTTAAGTACAAAGGATATGGGTGAATCCCATATCTCAGCCCGTTACATAGGCGGAAAGCTTACATAACAAGATACTTCCTATTCTCTAAACAAGAAAATAAACCACTACTCAAAAGATAACATTAGATTCCTATGAAAACAAAATTACTTCCTATCAAAGCCTTGGAGCTTGATACCATACGTGTCATAATAAGCATCCAAATTCCCTGGAAGATCATAGACCTGATCCGCATAGTCATCATAATCATCTTCACGATCATGACCACCACCAAACAGGTTCATTGTCTCATCAAAAGTGTTCACAACCTCCTCTTCATCATTATCGGAATCAACAATCTCTCCCACCTTAGATAAAGGGTTAACCCTCTTAGTAGAAGAAGTAGATGGAAAATCGTTTTTATTACCTGGATAATCAACTTTTCTAATAGGATTACCATCATCATCAATAAGAGTAGCTTCCCATCAATAAGAAGCTTTTCAAACTCCCCAATTTTTTCAACAATAGGGGTAGGACCAACATCGTTAGCGATATTACTTTGTAGATGCTAATTTGTTATTTGGCCCACCCGTAACTAAATTTCTGGCTTCGTCACTGCTTTCGATGATTCCAGAACTGTCAAGGCTTATATAAGGTCATCATGTTGATAAATATCGTCTTCTACATTTTTTCAAAAACAAAATTTTATCTTAAAAATTGTTCATCGTCACAGGTGATATACAACTAATAAACAATTATTATAACTATTGTATCACATGTGATATACTACCAGTAAGCAATCATTACAATTGTTTATATCATAAGTGATATACTACCAACAAGCAATCATTACAACTGTTGTATCACAGGTCATATACTACCAACTAATACTAGAGTCTAATACCGTTGTTAAACATATCGAAACATGTCCAATCCAACCTTTATGCACATATATCCACCACAATCTAACAAAAGCATGTTATATTCACAATATCTCTTTTAGTCTGTTAAATCTCTCATATTATCACAATAACCATCTAACTATCACAACAATCCCTCAATAAACTACTAAAATCTACAAAAACAGAAAAGTATTCCTAAATATTTTCAAAGACACGAATATAAACCAAAAATTAGAGCAACATTCAGCAGAATCATGACAGTGTCACATATATATTAATAAACAACTAAAATCAACAAAAAAAGAAAAAAACAAATCTTCATAAACATTATCAAAAACAGAAATATAAGAATAAAATCACAAAAAATAGTTAAATAATAACAATATAATGTATCGCCGTACCATCATTTTCAGTCTGCATCTCTTCATTTTGAACAGATTTTTTCCCAGGATATGGTTCTGATTGCCTCGATGCATCCATTTCTATGTGTTTTCTTTAATTTTGACGGTTAAAATTGGTTGATTTGTGATGTTTTTGATTTATTTTGAAGTTTTCGTTTAGAGAGAGAAAGTTTATCTCTGTGTGTTTTTGTGTGAGTAATTTTTGTGAGAAATGACGTGTTTGGTTTGTGGGTCAGTGGGGGTTAGAAGGACGAATTTTACAATAGTAGTCCCTCCGCGTTTTTTTTTTCTTCATTAGGGATTTTTGGGTATGTAAAATAAAGGGACTCAAATAAGTAAATTGCAAATGCATTTGACTTGGAGCTTGGTCTCCCCACCAAACAAGTTATTGGTCAGCGCCTTTCCAATAACACACAATAACTAAAACACCCCTACCAATAAAATAATTTGTTAAAATTTGGGGTATTAATCTGTGGCAAACATGTCACTCTATCAATTGCTAATGGCTTTCAAGCTTTGTTCTTTGCAGGCATATTACAGGGGTTTAACATGGTCAAGGCATAAGTGGTTTATAGTTCCAAGATTATCATTTCTGCTGAAGCCTCTCTTGTTCTCTTGAAGTTCATTTTATTGTCTCTCTTGAAGTTCATATTATAGCCGTTAGAGGGTCTTAGTGTAACTTAATCCCTATTTAATTAGTCCTTTATTCTAGGGTTATACACACTTGAGTGTGCGGTCTTTTGTATCACTCTCTTCTCTTCTCTTAGATCATTTCACCGATCTTGTCTTGTCTTTACATTCATATGATTATTGTCTCATTGACATTAATCGATCTTGTAACATTTGGATACTATTAATCTAAGTCGACTATTGCGACTTAGATCCGAATAAAGTTTATGTTGTTTATCTAGTGTTGCCTATACTTTCGTACATGATATCGAGCTTGTGCTCATTGATTCTCTTTAGCAACAAAGGTGTGGTTTGGGGTTCTTCTTTGTTGGCGTAATCACTTTGGTTATCTTCTGTTTCATATTTGCCCTAGACTAAGTGAATCTAGGGTGAGTGTGATTTGTTCTTCATTGCATATTTCTCTGTAAGTCTAAGTCTTACCTCTTCTTTAAACATACAGTACTTAAGTCTTGTGGGTGCAAACGGGTAGACTAACATCTTGATCTGCCGCCTTTGAGTAGTACGAATACCTGCTCTGGTTTATCCTAATCCACAGGCTTAGTGCTTGTTGTTTCTTATTATAAAGTCTTATCTTCTTGACTATTTATTCTTATTATCACTGTCTGTTGTTGTCTGATTATTCTTAGTCTATCTTCTTATATCGTCTATCTTATTATTTGTACTATGGCTGTTGGTGATGATAATATTGGTCGTTCTTCCACTGAGAAAAGTCTTGTCTTTGGTGATGCTTTGTATTTGCATCCTAACAATACAAATGGCAATCCCATTATTACTATTAAACTCACTGGAACTGAAAATTACAAAATATGGAATATGGCCATGACTTTTGCTTTAAGGAACCATAATAAGTTAGGGTTTATTGATGGTACTTGCATAAGAGATGATTCGAACCCTAGTCTTGCTAATCAATGGGATACTTGTAACTCTGTTGTGGTTACTTGGATTCTTAATTCTCTTAGTCCTGAAGCTGTTTGTTGGTGCTATATATGCTAAAGCGCTTATGAAATGTGGAATGATCTTAAAGATACCTATGACAAAGTTGATGGTTCAACTATTTTTAATCTGCATAAGAATATAAACTCTCTTAGTCAAAGTGGGTCCTCTCTAGTGATTACTATAACAACCTTAATTCTTTATGGAAACAATTTGATTGTATGATTAGCTTGCCTCCCCGCACTTGTGAGGTGCAAAACATTTTGAAAAACACAATCAACTAATCAAGTTAATGCAATTTCTTATGGGTCTTGATGACTCCTATGTTCCCATCGAAGCAATGTTTTAACCAGAGACCCTCGCCTAATGTCAAAGCGCTTTCTCTGTTGTGTGCGGAGAAGAATCTCACAGAATGTTTCATCCGGGAATAGCTCGCTAAACCCAATGCTACGACTTTTAATGCAAAACCTCGATGGAGGAAAATTTTTGATAACAAAAGAGGTTTTAACAACAAAGTTTCGGTTTTAACACGGTAACAACTCTAATAGCAGAGGACCAAATATGAACCTCAAATGTACTAATTGCAAAAGCCCGGTCATCTTGTTGATAGGTGTTATGAAATTGTTGGATATCTGCTGGATATGTTAAGAGAAATTTTAATGGTAAACCTTTCAAGATAACAATGTTTCTTGAAACTAATCATGTCACCGATAATAGTGCTAGCAATTCTCCTGTCTCTTTGTCTAATGAGCGACTCTCAAGACTTATGAGTCTTCTCAATGACAACAATGTGTCATCGCTAATGCCAACTTAGCGGGTAAAATTTTTCAGAACCTTCTTTAATGGCGGTGTCAAGTTTAATGTGAACTTCAACAAGTTTTTAACAACAACACTAAATCCTTAACTGGAAACATCGGTCTTGGTTGGATTGTTGATTCGGTGCAAATCAACACATGACCGTGTTCGAAAATTTTTAATCAATGTTGTTAACATTTCAAATCTTGGCCTAACTGTTGGACATCCCAATGGTACTCAGCCCTAATTACTAAAATTGGTGATTTAAAGGTCAATAATGACCTAACTCTTTTGATGTTCTTGTTGTTCCGAATACAATGTCGGTTTATTATCTGTTCATAAAATTGCTAGAGACAACAAGATGTTTGTTGGATTTAATGAATCTAATTGCTATATCTGATTTACATCAAAAAGGATTGTGGGGATTGGTAAACAATACAATGGGTTATATATTTTGATATAGACTCTACATGTAAGATTACCTCTAATAATTGCATATCTGTTTCTCATGTCTCTAGAAATCTCGGCATCAAAGACTTGGTCATCCTCGACCAAGTCCTACACATACTTAGACCCACTCTTAAATTTGATAGTTCATCCAAACCGATCATCTCGTGATACTTGTAATAAAGCCAAACAAACCAGAGAACCATTTCCTCTAAGTGAACATAAATCCACTAAAATTGGTCAACTTGTTCACCTTGATGTTTGGGGACCATATAAAATTACTAGCGAGATGGTTATAAATATTTTTAACTATAGTTGATGACTATTCTAGGGCGGTGTGGGTCTATATGCTTAAGGGAAGGATGATGTTTATGTTTCCATTGTTAACTTTACTCATATGCTATCAAATCAATTTGAACACAATGTCAAAGCTTTTAGAAGTGATAATGGTGCAATTTGTCAATAATAAACTTCAACAATTACGTCATGAAAAGGAATTCTACATCAAACTTCTTGTGTTTATACACCTCAACAAAATGGCATTGCGAGAAAGGAAACATAGGCATCTCCTTAATGTTGCTAGATCCCTTATGTTTCGTGGGAATTACCTCTAAATCTTTGGCACGAATGTGTTCTAATCTGCATATGTCATAAACAGGTTGCCTCTTGATTCATCTGCAAGTCCCCTTCTTCTTGTGTATGGGCATGACCCTTCACTCTCTCCTTAGAGTCTTTGGTCGCTTATGCTATGCTACCATTCTCAACGTTTCGACAAATTTGGTAGTAGATCCGAAAAAGTGTTCTTATTGGTTACTCAAATGAGAAAAAGGCTATAAACTCTTGAGCCTAGAAACAAAAATATTTTTACTCCGGAGATGTCAAATTTTATGAAAGCGTGTTCCCATTCAAAATGAAAAATTATGTGTCAAAACCTTTTGTTGAAACTTATGTGCCTAAAGATTTAAACCACAAAACTTCTTTGACTCACAAACAAGTCCCAATGATGAAGGAGAGTGACATCCTATGATGATGACACGGTGGTAAGTCATCCCACCGGATTGATGAACCGGTTGCAACATCTATAGATGATAATACACACCACGAGGGCAACATATCACATGAATCACATCCTGCCGATGCATCTTCCGATTCTGGCGATACATCTTCGGATTCTGGCGAACAAGAAAGAGGCTTGCCACCACTATCGCTAGGAGGTCAACTAGAGTTTCTAAGTTGCCCAATAATCTAAATGACTTTATTGTTGAAGGAAAAGTCAAATATGGTGTTGAAAAGTTGTTAATTACTCAAATCTTAACAAAGACAATTCTTGCTTTGCTTCTAGTCTTAATAAAAGTATTGAACCTACTTGTTATGAAGAAGCTATCCTTGATAGTAATTGGGTAGATGCTATGAATTCGAAATTGAAGCCTTAAATGAAAACCATGCTTGGGATATAACCGATCTACCTCCTAATAGAACTCCTATTGGCTACAAATGGATTTTAAAATCAAATATAAAGCTAATGGTGAAGTTGATAGATACAAGGCTAGATTGGTTGTTAAAGGTTACAACCAAAGGAAGGAATAGACTATGATGAAACTTTTTCCCTGTTGTAAAATGTCTCTGTTAGATGTCTTATTGCCTTAGTTGTAAAAACAAATGGCCTCTCTTTCAACTTGATGTTAACAATGCTTTCTTGTATGGAGACCTTGATGAGGATATCTATATGACCATTCCCAAAGGGTTCGTAATGAGAACAATAAAAATAAAGTTTGTAAACTTGTTAAGTCTCTATATGGTCTAAAACAAGCTCCCGGAAAATGGAATGAAAAACTTGTCGGCGTTTTAAAGGAAAACAACTTTGTCCAATCTGTTAATGATCATTCTTTGTTCACCAAAACAGAGAATGACAAGTTCATTGCTCTTCTTGTTATGTGGATGATATAGTTCTTCTTGGAAGCTGTGTTGATGAGATAAACCTATTCAAAGAGTTTCTAAAATCAAAATTCCATATCAAAGACTTGGGAAATCTAAAATATTTTCTTGGCATTGAGGTTTTAAAAGCGGGAATGACATCTCTCTCCCAAAGAAAATCTTGTCTTGAACTCCTCAAAGAATTTGGTCTTCTTGGGTGCAAACTGTGTCCACCCCTATGGAACCCAACTCGTGCTTCCATACATTCCCACCGATGATGACCCTTACTTGTCAACATCATCTTGGTTATCGAAGCTTCTTGGGAAACTTATCTACCTCACCCATACAAGACGACATTTCATACTCGGTTCATTGTCGGCACAATATATGCATTCTCCTTGAAATCTCATCCGGAATGTGCCCTCAATGTTCGAGGTATCTAAAAGGAGATCCGGAAAAGGTCTAAGGTACAATTTCAAAGAACTCGAAAATCATCTTGAAGGATATAGTGATCTTGATTGGGCCAAATGCAAGAAAACCAGAAATCATTACATGTTATTGTGTTTTCTTTAATGATTGTTTAATCTCATGGAAAAGTAAAAACAAAACACTCTTTCAAAATCTTCCACGAAGCGAGTATAGATCTATGTCTCTGCTGCTTGTGAAATCATTGGATTCGAGAAAATCCTAAAAGATCTAAAAGTTGACATCAACCTTCCTGTTAATCTTTTTGTGATAACAAATCGCTTTACAACTTCTTTGTCAATCCTGTTTTCCATGAAAGATTAAAACATTTTGAAATTGATGTTCACTTCATCGGGAAAAATTGCTAGAGGTGTTATAAATGCTACAAAGATTGGATCTTCAAACCAAGCTGCGACATTCTTACAAAGAACCTCCCATCTATCAAGATAAATTTTTGTGTGAAAATTGATATTATTTGATATGTTTGCCCATCGATTAAGGGGAATGTTAAAATTTGGGGTATTAATCTGTGGCAAACATGTCACTCTATCAATTGCTAATGGCTTTCAAGCTTTGTTCTTTGCGGGCATATTACGGGGTTTAACATGGTCAAGGCATAAGTGGTTTATAGTTCCAAGATTATCATTCTCTTGAAGCCTCTCTTGTTCTGTTGAAGTTCATTTTATTGTCTCTTTGAAGTTCATTATTATAGCCGTTAGAGGGTCTTAGTGTAACTTAATCCCTATTTAATTAGTCCTTTATTCTAGGGTTATACACACTTGAGTGTGCGTCTTTTGTATCACTCTTCTCTTCTCTTAGATCATTTCACCGATCTTGTCTTGTCTTTACATTCATATGATTATTGTCTCATTGACATTAATCGATCTTGTAACATTTGGATACTATTAATCTAAGTCGACTATTGCGACTTAGATCCGAATAAAGTTTATGTTGTTTATCTAGTGTTGCCTATACTTTCGTACATGGTATCGAGCTTGAGCTCATTGATTCTCTTTAGCAACAAAGGTGTGGTTTGGGGTTACTGCTGTTGGCGTAATCACTGGTTATCTTCTGTTTCATATTTGCCCTAGACTAAGTGAATCTAGGGTGAGTGTGATTTGTTCTTCCGCTGCATATTTCTCTGTAAGTCTAAGTCTTACCTCTTCTTTAAACATACAGTACTTAAGTCTTGTGGGTGCAAACGGGTAGACTAACATCTTGATCTGCCGCCTTTGAGTGGTACGAATACCTGCTCTGGTTTATCCTAATCCACAGGCTTAGTGCTTGTTGTTTCTTATTATAAAGTCTTATCTTCTTGACTATTTATTCTTATTATCACTGTCTGTTGTTGTCTGATTATTCTTAGTCTATCTTCTTATATCTGTCTATCTTATTATTTGTACTATGGCTGTTGGTGATGATAATATTGGTCGTTCTTCCACTGAGAAAAGTCTTGTCTTTGGTGATGCTTTGTATTTGCATCCTAACAATACAAATGGCAATCCCATTATTACTATTAAACTCACTGGAACTGATAGTTTGTGTAATTAGTTTAGCCATGCAAATAGTTATATTGTGAGAATTTGGACTTCGTTATTCTATAACACATGGGTCGGATTATAAGGGGTCAATGATTTTTATTGCCATCACACAGTCCCTCGGAGTTGTAGTGGGTAGTATTGCTCCAATATGTCGATGTTTTACAACCTTGAATTACAACTTGTTCACTAAATCGAAGAAGAACCATTTTATGGTCTTTAAAGTAGAAAAGTATTGGATCCAGAAGTTGTGCGAGTGGAGAGAAAGTCATGTACCATTTTTATCAAGTGCATCTAGGTCAAGAACTCTAGTACATAATTTGAACAACCTCCTTTTAAGCCTTTGCATCAGCATTCAGAAGTATATTGTAGTATCATGCAAAATGATTCGGCTAGTCCCCTTAATCCTTCTGATCTCTGTCATGTATTGTTTGTATTGTTGGAAATATTTGATGGCAATGTTGTTCACTCCAGCTATTACCTCAAGAACTGATGATGTAAACGAAGACCTTAGCAATTGTTTTTTGAAACTTGAAGATGAGATGGAGCTTGGTGAAAGAACACTGAAACGGATTTCAAGTTCTATAAATCACTTGATCCAAAAGGCAGAGAAGAAACAATACAAAGATCTTTTAGTGCTTCTTGAGACTTCTACTGGATTTAAGGGAGTAGAAAACTTTGATAATGATCAAGTTCTACCTCTAACCACAGTTAAACTTGTCAACAGTTGGAGCTTACCGATAGTGACCTTCACATGCATTGCCATTGCTCTTCCTAATATCCCTAAGGATGAGGTTGATAGCTTGGTCAAAAGTGTGCATGATGGTCTTTTGCTTAGTCATCTCGTGGAGGAAAGCCTCAATAGTACAAGTGAATATGGAAATATTCGAAGGGCAACTATGTTAGCCTTTAATGTTGTAGATCAAATTATTATGTTTATGTTTAAGACTTTTAGTTATTATACGTGTGTTTAATGTACATAGTGTATGGGTCAGTTTAGTATGTCTGCAATATGGGTCCAATTCTGTAAATCCAAACAGGCCCATTATGCAGCAGCTAGGGCAGTTATAAGGAACGGTTTCATCACAACAATCACAACGGTTATTGATGAAACAGTATGTCGTTTAGGAGGCAACGCTTCATGTAGTATAAATAGATTAGGATTCTTTGTAAACAAGTAACCCTTCTGTATCTTTATATCAGAAATCAATTCAAGGGTTCAAACCCATTCTCTTGTTCTTATTTTATTCTTGATGATGTTTCACTCATGATGCTTGTTTGGTTATGATGATCCTGGAAGTATGGAGCCTGGAAAACGAACAAACTATGACCTTATGGCATGAGGTTGAAGCAAATTGCATGTGGTTGGAGAACACTTTGAAAAAAAGTGCTTATAAAGGAAAAACATCAGTAGAGATTCTTGAATGGTTTGCTAAAAAAGCAGAAGAAATTGTTATAAAATTTAGCGGAGATACCAATGGAGATGTAATGGAGACCAAGCCTAAGGAGTTAATTGCTGCCAATTCGATGTATCATATTGCACATACAATCGTGTTTAACTACCAAGGCAATGTTGAGCCAATGAGCGAAGAGGAATTGTTTGCACTAATACGTGGCATGATTACAGATATATTTTCAGCTAGCTTCACCAATTTACCACAAGCCATTATGATGAAATGTCATGCAAGTGCCATTGAGAAACGGGAGGATAGTGTTGAGGCTGCCGCTAAGCTGCTTGGTAGAACAAAAGAGATTATAAAAAGACTTGAAGTGCAGGAGTTGCCAAGTATGGATCCTGATAAAATGGCATTTATTGATGAGTGGCGTGCTCATTTGAGGCAGTCAATCCCTTAAAAGTTAGAACTCAGAGCATATGTAAGTCTGCATTTCCATATTACGATATCTTCATGTTTTTTTTAGTTACTCAGCTCATGGTTGAGTATTTTAATAAGTTCATCACATCATTATATTAACAGTATTGTAAGAGGAATGTGTGACTGGTTTGGGGGTGTGTACATTTTGAAGGCTTCATGGAGTTGAAAAGTGATTGGAGACTTTTTTGGATTTAATTTCACCAATGGTCCGTCAAAGAGATTCAAGATGAAAGTACTGCTGAGTTCCTTAGTTAAATTGTATTACAGTTTCACGGTATCCCCTCTTGAGTTTTCTGCACTCAATGTCCGCGGGCGTTGCAGTTCAATGGCTAAATGGTGGTTGTATATAGCTTGTTCGTTTCATTTCTGTAATGTGTACGCCATAGGTCGTTCGTCATATATAGTCATTTGGATCTTCCTTTTGTAACTTATTACGTTCTTGTCAGCTTTGTCGATGAGTGCTTCTTATAGGTAAATTATATAATTTTGCCAAAGAGAATGTAACTGTAAGTTGTTGCTGCATGCATTTATGTATTATTTGTGTTTGGTTTCTCTTGTTTACTTTGCACGTTTACATCTATTTTGGGAAAAGTGATGTAGCTCAAAGTAAAGCTTTTTACTACTTGGATCTTTAATAGACATGGAAAGATTTCATTTAACTGAATTTTGTGGTTTTGTAGTCCATTTAACATTGTCTCTCAAAATATGTAATCCCGTTTGCTACTTGTTTGCTAGTTTCTTATCTAATGTGGGTCGAAAAAAGTATGACTGCATTAGAAAACATCTTGTTGACAGTCTTGGATTGCATTTGTAGATATCTTTCCTATATATTCTGTTTAGTAATCTGGCGTAGAGACTGGGTTTATCAAACTATAGTAGCTTCTCTTTTCACTGCACTTTCCAAAATGATACGGAATACCACAAACCGGCCCTCGCGTGTGATACAAAAACTTGCATGCATTCTATAGATACAAGATGATCAGAAATTCAAAACTATCTATTCGAAAGCAATATCACAAAGGTCGTAAGGTACCTGTAGGTTGTTACCAAGTTCGTTACCCATTAAAGGTTTCAATATTATTGTCTTTTCATATTTAAATACAGTGTTAGATAACTCATTCTTTAACATTTCAAGTCCAGCTTTTCCACATCCCAAAATCCAAATGTACCGAGCACAAAATAGTGAACTACACTGGTTTGGCTATAAACTGTCATTCGTTCCTGAACAGAGCTAAATTAACACACAGAGGCCAGGTTATAATTGACTTGCTTGACACAGCGACCTCTATTATTGACTTGTTGACCATGACAACCGTTTTTATCGTCTCTCTCAAGACCGTGCATTTAGATGTCATGGGGGGGAGGTTGTCGCAGTTACCGGAGAGAACCTTATTGAGAAAGTGGAAGGCGAAGGAGGAACCATGTATTTGTCATGAACACAAGGAGACCAGCTATCGTCACCACCTATACCCATATGCTTGTGGTCCAGATGCACCTATGTCGCAACAAATAAACACGAGCTCATTAACCGATGGCTGATAAGAATGCAATACCGCATTTGTTCTATTGAAAAAGTCAAACATTTGTCTTTTAGTGTCATATATAGTTTTTTTAGCATGCCATTAGTGTTGTACGGAAAGGACAAAATAATGTGATAGGATTATTATGAATAAATAAAGACCCAAAATCCCGAATGAAACTAAAAACTAATACTGTATATATATTGACAAAGAATGTCATTTGATTAAACTAAAGCATATTCATATTTCATGTTTGTTTAGAATACATTTTAGGGTAATAGCTTTATTAAGATGGAATTTTGGGTATGTGACCTTATTGGCTAATTGGCATATAATAGAGTATGTTGTTCTCATTGGGGCTCCAGAGAAAGTATGTTGTTCAAAATGGCTTTTACCCTATATATATCATACTGTCAACAGATTTCCATTCATCCTTTAAAAGACATGTTTAAAAATATAACTTATAAAAAAAAAATACCATGCCAGTAAAAAAGTTACCTCAATGTCATCTCCTTTCACAAGTTCCTCATTATGTGTTGCGCGATCAAGCTCAGTTGTGCTATAATAACTTGCATTCATTTGCATAGGTGGAGAGTCGTTATAAACAGAAGCATAGATTCCCAAACCTTGATCATTTTGAAACGTGACCCATCTAACATCAGCCCGGCCCCCACATTCCCCGGGAGCTATATATGGAACATGCATGTCATCTACCTTCTTCTCATACGAACCCACATGAGCAGCAGCCTTACGATCTGGATAACATTCAAATGGACCTCTCCCATACCATTTAACATTATTTATTGTTTTCTCCAGATGGAATTCGACCCCAACACGTGGCAAAGGTGGAAGATCTGATCGTGGTTTTACAAAGCTAACCAAAACAATGTCTCCTGAACCATGGAATGAGTACTTCATTTCCACTTTGAAAAGTACATTTGATTCATCATTGCTACTACCCTTTGGTAAACCATTATACACAACTGTTACTTCCACAAGATGGTCAGAAATCTTTTTGACAGTTGAGCTATCTTTAATGAAGACAACGTTATCAAGATGAGCTTCTTTCCATTTAGAGTAATAACTGTTGTCTTCTCCTCCTTTGTCATTGTCGGTAGGTGCACGCCAGAAGCATGGTGAGACCCCCTTAAGCATCACTGGAACTCCTTCAACCTATAATTTATCACCATTAAACAAAACTTGAAACTAGTTTATAAATATAGTAATTATGCATGCATGGAAACATGAAATAAGTACAAGTAATTACCTTCCAGCTCTCTATTGCACCGGACTGATTGTTGAATATTATTTCCGAGATGTTCTGGCGAATGATAAGTTTATCGTCTATGGTTTCATAATTCAACGTGATTTCTTTCATCTGTGGTGCCTACAAGTCCAATCAGAATGTAAGATGACCTCTAAACCAAAGTGCATGTATTCAAAACGCTTCAAACCCCTAAAACATTTTATTTTAAATTTTTGTGCAAGATGATCTCTAAACCAGAGTGCATGTATTTAAAATGCTTCAAACCCCTAAATCGTTATATTAAAATTCTATATTATAGTTGTAGAGTTAATACAGGTCTAATAAGCCCTTTTTAGATGAATTAGCTTATATATTTCATTTTTTTACCTTCCTTTTTTCTTTTCTGCTATACATCTTTTTTTTGTTGTTATTAATTCTTTATCTGTATACATATATCTTTAAACAGATGTTTTACGGGAATGTGAGAAAACAAAAGCTAAGGAATCAAACATTGCAACCCAACCAAGGCCTTGACCAGCCCAATTTGCCATATCTAATTCCTATTATACTTGCCAAATGCTCATCAGTATTATACTTACCTGGGAGACAAATTCTTTCTTCATAGGTAACTCGAGTTGTTGAGATGACACAACATGACCAGAAGGAAGCCATCGTGTGGGTTGTAGAAGATTTGCAGATATAGTAAGAAAGATTTCAGCAGTAGAGGATGATGTCCATGACGAATACCACGGGCCTGATTCCCATTTGATATCATAGCTACTTTGGGCATCTAATGTTGGTAGAAGGAAAACCCCCGAATCAAGTTTACATCCATCACCTTCAATCACCCAATTAAACTCTAGACCTTGTGTTGTTTGAAAGAAATTGGCGTTTGTGATCTATAAAGCAAGAACGTGAGACCAAGATTAACATTTGCTTAAATGAAATTCTAGCCTTTTTCATGAGAATGAAATGAAAGATAAGTTAGGCAAGTGATGATACCTTAATTATGCCATTTGTAAACGAAATTTTGATTGGTTGATAGCAATACTTGACCTCTGAAAACAAATAGGATTGCGTTATAGTTGGCCTCATTCAAGTAATTCTTTTATACTGTGTCTACTACGATGCTATCTACTAAAGGTAGCATTTTCAACCACATACTGCATGGGTTGACAAGTGAAATCCAGTTTAGCTAAAAAGAAAATGGGGGTCAGATCGGTCACAAGTGACACAAAGTTCATCTCAAATGCATAAAACCTCCAATTTTTTTTTCCGACCAACCAAACCTGACCCATACATTATTGCCCATATTGGGGTCAACCTGTACAAAAACTACCCAATTTGATCCAACCCCATATTGACATATTACCCAACAGTCGAACACGCTATACCTAAATCTTGGAAGAAATAAATGGAACACTGCGTTGTTTGTTGGTGAAATCTTACAGAAAAAATTTCTAAACAAGAAACTATATATAGTAGTTATTCACCATGTAATGCAGGATGAGGAGTCCGATCCGGCCATACGAGACCATTTACGCAGAAATTTAAATCATTTGGGACATCTCCAAAGTCACCACCGTATGCCCAAAACTTGCTACCATCAGTATTTTCCTTAATTAGCCCTTGGTCAACCCAATCCCAGATAAACCCTCCTTGGAGACCAAATGTGCTATCAATTGCTTCCCAATATTCATGAATGTTTCCATTGCTATTACCCATGGCATGCGAATACCTAATAATTTGCATCAAATAAAAAAAGCAAGTACAGTTATTTATAATAAAATAAAGTATAACAAAGAATATGCCGTATCATTAAATAGAGTGATTAGAAGATGAACTTACTCGCATAATATAAGAGGTCTTGTTTCATTTGGATCTTTTGCTATCTCAACACAGTCCCAAATACGCATGTACATCGGACATATGATGTCTGTTGATGGGGTCCGTGATCGACCGCCTTCATAGTGTACAACTCTTGATGGATCCTTTCCACGAATCCACCCTGAAAATTTACCTCCGTATCAACATAAACTGTGGGATAATAATAATCAATGTAAAATGATCATAAGTAGAGGTGGAAATCAATAAATTGGTAGATTTGGGTTATCACAGTGCATTGTCAGTTTTAACTTTTAAGATATGAAGTTTGGATAAAAACTGGTTCAGGTCAACCAGACCCGACCCTCTCGACTTGTACAGAAAAAGTACTCATTTTGACCCGCTACTCAACCTGCCTATTTTGCAATCTCTAGCTAATCATACCAGCGAGAGCAGAGTGATTTGGTCCATAGCTTGCTTCATTTCCCAAAGACCAAGAAATAATACATGCATGGTTTTTATCCCTTTCCACCATGCCAATAACACGATCCAGCATAGATGAAGCCCAAGCTGGTTCTTGTGACGGATGCTTGAAGTTGTTAGAAAGATCAAAACCGTGTGTCTCAATATTGGCCTCGTCTATCATGTACATTCCAAACAAATCACACAGCTCATACCATCTTTGATGTTGAGGATAATGACTGTTTCTTACAGCATTTATATTATATTCTTTCATCAGTACCAAATCCTACATCACAAACAAAACATCTTTATAGAACTTATCGTATGGAAATGAAAAACAAGAAGATAAACGAAGTGTCACCTTAACCATGCAAGATTCAATGTTTGTCTTTCCTATACGTGGATGATGTTCATGCCTGTTTACCCCTCTTATTACGACTGGATGCCCATTAACAAGCAACTGTTTCGGGGCTTTTGAAATTTGCCGTATGCCCACTTGGCATGATTCACACTCGACAATATTGCCTGACGCATCTTTCAATGTGACTACCAACGTATAAAGATTTGGCTGCAACAAAATCAAGTTATCAGCAGATGTGGAAAAGTGACAAGATATGCTTTGTATCGGTTGAAACGAGCGGAATGGGGTTTCAGGTTGATTTAAGAGCCAGGATTCCTTACTTGCTCTGCAGACCAAAGCTTTGGATTTTGCAATTTTCCTGTTAGTCGATACCCATGAAACCCTAAAGGTTGTGCAGGAGGGGACTGAAGCTCTAAATTTGCCACGTTAGTCGATAGCATATCAGAACTCTCATTGCCACTAGTATCAAACAGTGTGGCTTCAAGTTTGACATCTGTACTCGCACCAGTAGTTGTTGACTTATCAAGTATTACTTCAACCTACAGCATAAAGCATAGAAATTTTTACCATCATATCGCTCTTTTGATTATAGGCCTAAACATGTATTAAAAATATTGAAGGTGTTACCTCTAGATCAGCATAGGCATAGTTTTCTGCTATATTTGATTTGAAGAAATAGTCTGCAATAAATACCTGAACACGTGCAAAATTATAAACAATTGTTTTTAAACCACAACTGGTTTATTAGAGTACATATAAGAAAGTCAGAAACCTTTGGCTTGGCTAGAAGAAGAACATCTCGATGAATTCCTGATAACCACCAATGATCTTGATCTTCAAGATAAGAACCATCACTCCATCTATATACTTTTACAGCTAAAACGTTGTTCTTGTTAGATCCAAACTCGTGACAGAAGTCAGTGATTTCGAATTCGGCAGGTAGTCTGCTATCCTGACTGATGAACCACCAAAACCGATAAAAAAAAAGGTGAATATGTATGTGTTACAGTATGACATCTGTCTATGTCTAAATTTAGTGACCCTCATATAACCAGTTCTGTTACCGCTATGAAACTCATTGTACAAATTATTTGACACTAAACGATCTAATGAAAAGGAGAACATGTCATCCAAAAACTGATTATTCAGATAATCAGGAACGAAACAGAAAATTCAAACACCAACTCAATAAAGCTTGCAACTCTCAAGACAGAACCTGTATCCAACAAGAGTCCCGTTGACCCAAACATGAAAAGCAGAATCAACAGCTTCAAAATGTAGTAATATCCGTCGACCTGTTAAAATACCAATCAAATCATAAATATTGTACTTAATGAATAAAAATCCGAATATAAATCCAAGAGATTTTTTACAATTAATCAAATGCACAAACAGATCAAAAAGGAAAATAGATAAGGATATGTAAGAGATGAAACTTTGCAATTTTCACAGGTCATCCCATAATGGAAAAGTTCCTGCTATCAAGAGAAGTATATTTTTACTTTTGATATTTACAGCATGTGGAAACGATGCACGCTAATAAATACAATATCAAGTATGTACCTTCCCAATCTTTAGGAAGTTGAAAGTACGTTCTATAGCAGCCAGTAGGATTGTCATCGGGAACATGGGGTGGATCAAGAGGAAAAGGATATATTATATTTGTATAAATGGGTCGATCAAAGCCATGCATTTGCCAATTCGATGGTACTGTTCATAAAAATGAAACAAACAAGGAACCATAAGAAACAGAAAGAATAAAAAAGGTCATATGTGTCCTATAGTGCATACAGGTTAGGAAAAAAGTCCATTTTGAGTTTGCATAGTCAAACATAACTTTTCTCAAGTCCATTTTTATCATGAAAACATTTCCAATTTGATACTTTTTTTGTAAAAAGAAATTCAAATGACACTCAAAAAGTCACATGTGAAATTTCATCCTAACAACATCGTAGACTAAAAGTTACCTGGTATTTTTTCCCATGTAGAGTCTTGAAACGCTGGATCATGAAAATCTGAAGGAGCGGCGGTAGGACTTTGAGCAAGGAAAAATTTCCAATAACCAGATAATGACTTGACAAAAGGCAAATCTTGAACCCAAAATTTTGCACAATCAAGTGATCCCGAAACAGCATCCTCATCCCAAACAGCTGATTTTGATACAAGAACATCCACTTTGTTTCGTTCGTACCAGTATTTTAGAGAACCTACATAAAAAGAAAGCAAAATAGGATAATGTAAAGATCTAACTTATATTCCCTTCAAAGATAATGGAATGTTGTAAAGAAGCTTTTATCTGAATAACTGTCTATAGGGGTGTTTGTCATCGCATTTTAAAACCTTATTATTGAGTTATAAGCCGCAGGTAATTAGTTTCTATTGTATAGGTAAAGTGAAACTTCTTGATGTGTGGTTATTTAGGGGTCATATCAATTGCTTTTGGATCAACGGGGTAGTTGCAAAGAATCCGATTCTGATCAAATTCTTTTATACGGGGACATTGTTACATGCAAAACCTTAGATACACAAATTCTACAAACACGAGAAGCACACCCATTATTACAATTCAAAATGCATAAACACTTTTGAACACTATATATATATATATATATATCTAGCAGCCCATTATGGCTGATTATCTAATTATGATTTATTGCATATCTAATCACTACCAAAAGCATTAAAGCTAATCATTTATGAAAGCATTCATATCCAAAACCATAAATATCCATTTAACCAAGCTCTAATCATTTAGATATAAGTAACAAGATCCAATGTCAAAAATCAAAGCTCATAATTATACTAAACCAAATTAAACCATCTAAAAAAATTAAAGGAAAAAAAAACTCACTATCAAAAGTCAACATATACATACAATATCCTTAAAAAAACTGACCTTCAACAGAATCATGAGAATGAAGTGAAACATGAGAATCCCTTTTCCTCCATTTGATAAAAGAAGGATCTTCCCAAAACTTATAATCACTTGCACTCACAATCATCTTATTATTCAAACCCATTCTAGCAGCCATCATACAATATCATCCTTAATATAACACCCACAAATCATATATCAAATATATTAGAAGAATATTCGCTTAAATATAATAATAAAAATATAATAAAGAAGGTGAATATAATATAATAATAATAATAATAATAATAATAATATACCAGTTTGGGTGATGATGTGATTGTGAAGCGAAAAAAGCATGAGCTGTGTAAACTCCAAAAGGGTGAAAATATCTAACACATGAAAAGAGATGTGTTGTTACTTGTTAGATTCTGCCAACAGTCAGAGACTTCATGCTTGCCACGTCACTCTTTATCCTTTTGTTTTTAGTTTTGTCACACATCAAGTCACCATTCCGTATTGCAATTGAGATAGATACGGTTTTTTCTTTTTTAAAGTAAATTAATATACGTAAATACTTCACTTGTTTAGTGAACACATAAAAAATTTAGGACCCGTTTGATTTGTAGATGGGTTTAGGATTTAGATTAAGGTGTAGTTTAGTTTATGGGTTTTCACGGGTTTAGGCTCAAAGCAATTCTCAATTAAATGTTTAGTACCATTATTTTGTTCTGACACATGGTATTGATCCCCACGAACTCAACCTTTACTGAAAAGGTGGCTTTTGACAAATCATGCAAAAAGAAAATTTTATTTCATAAGTGCGTAAAGTTTTCACCACATATTATTTCAAACTTTTTTTTATCTCTTTCTCAAGTTTTATTTTTAAATAGTATATTTTAATTTAATTAATTTATAAAAAAATAAATTATTATTATTATTTAATAATTTTCGCTCTCCTAATCCAAATCTAAATTCAAATCTAATTCAAATCCAAATCCTAAACCTAAACTCATCTACGAACGGATTTGGATTTTGATTTAATATAGGTTTGAATTAAATGAGAAGAGAAAAAATAAAATATATTTTATAAGTTATAATAAATAGTTTATATTATTTTGAATTAAATTATATTATTTTGTGAGATTTAAAAATAAATATGTACACATAACAAAAAGATGGTCCCACACTTTTTACAAATCCTTCCTAACTAGTAAGGATTCATTTTTTACACTATTGTGATTGACCACAGTGAAAGACGAAAACAAAAAAATCAACCAAACACTTGTTTAATGTAATGATTTTCCAAAACCTTTCCCACACCCGTAAACCAAACGCACCCTAGTGAATCATTTACAAAAACAATTTAGCTTATGTACTTTTGTTGGAGTAAAATCATCAAAACAACGTACATTATTGTACATTATTATTTGCTCGGCTGGACTTGTCTTTTATGAAAGAGTAAACTGCAAAATAGTTTGTAAGTTTTCGCACTAAACATATTTGTCAGAAATTTTTAACAATAATCATGTTCTCCTTAATAAAAGTTAGACACAATATATCTATAGAGACAAATGTCATAAAAAAATTATTATCTACTAATAGTCAAACACATTTCTTTATAAAATCACTCTCCCCAACATATTTTTATTCATTTTTTCTTCTTCGTCTCACCATCATCATTACTAATCATCGTCTTTTTCTCATTAATTCCACCACCATAAAATACCTAAGCCACTGACCATTGAATCATTTTCGACTACTATAAAATACATAAACCCGTAAAATATTTATACCTATCACTCTAAAATCACTCACAAACACCACAAAATACCAAACTCATCACCATCTTCTTCTCATCACCTCTACCACCATCATCTGTCATATTTACCTATACCATCCTTCAGATATGTGGTTGTCGGCTACGTGAACACCATCATTCGCAACCTCTACCACCCAATACGACCACCATATTAAATGACGGAAGTGAAGGTGATGGAGGTTGAGAATGGTGGTGGTGGAGGTAGCGAATGGTGGTGGTTACAATCCAACCATCATAAATTTTGTAATTGTCAGGAGTGATTTTATTGTGAATTTGTGATAGGTATAGGTATTTTATATGGGTTTAGGTATTTTATGGCAGTTGTAAGCAGTGGCTGACCCAAGATTTTAGAGAATGAGTGGCAAAATTTTTTTTGATAAATTCGTGATGTACTTTAATAAAAATGTCATAAAAAAAATTACACTAAAAACTGATATTTTTTAAGATTAAGATAGCGATCTAAGGTTTTTACATTGTTTGACTTTAAGGTGGGGGAAATTTGATTTTGTAGTGAGGTGCACTTTAATAAAATGGTCATAAAAAAAATTTTACACTAAAAATTGATACTTTTTGGTGAAACATGTAGGCACCCCCCCCCCTCTAACTACTATGTGGTTCCGCCCTTGGTTGTAAGTGATTTTATGATGAGTGGTTTAGGTAGTGAAAAGATGATGATGATGATGATGATGATGGGCAGTGGAGGTGATGAGAAGAAGACCACAATATACCAAACTCATCACCATCTTCTTCTCATCACCTCTACCACCATCATCTGTGTTAATACAAATAAGCCGTAAAAACGTTTATTTATATTTTACGATCTTCTAATGTTTTGTCGATAACAAACGTAAAATCATTTTAACGAAACAAATAAAATACGTAATTGGTTTGAGCCAATAGTTTACTAACACACTTACATTTTCATATAAATCACTAAACAAGTGATCTGTGCTAAACAGTCAAGTCTAACAGACTTAAAACAGCTTAAACACAAATGCAATTAAGATCAGAGGAATATAGGGAATTCCTGGGTCGTTAAGTCCCACGGAGGATGAATTGGTGTAATAAACACTGATAAGATGGTAGAATGATCACAAGGATAGTGATCAATAAGGTTTTGGATGGAAAATTATACCTAAAGAGAAAATCTACAAATTAAAGCGACTTAAATGCAAATTAAAAGAAATAAAAGATAAAATCTATTAAATAAATGCTATCACTATTTTTACAATGATGTACGTTTAAAACCAACAACTTAAAATTTACGTTTAAAATAAAATTACGTAACGCACAAAATAAAACGTGAGTTTTAAAGAAATAAAAGACCTACAAATATAAAAAATGATATTTTACAATCCTAATAATAAAAGAAAATTATTAGAAAAAGAAAATTATTTTTACAACTATTTATTTAATTATTATTAATTAAAACTATTTATTAAGTATTTAAAATGCACTAAAATACAAGAAAATACAAAATTAACCTAGAAAAATGAAATTATAACTTGGAAAAATCTAAAATATGATAAAACTTATTTTAAAACTGAAAATATATTTTTTAGACTTTTTATCTATTTATTATTAATTTAAAACTATTTAAAACTAATAAAAATGTTAAAAAATACTTTTTAAACTAAGAAAATTATGGAAAAATACTTTTTATTACTTTTATATTTATTTTAACCTAAGAAAATAGAAAAATCATTTTTTTGAACTTTTTATAATTTATTAGTATTAAAAGCTATTTAAAAAGGATTAAAAACTAGTTTAAATTAAGAAAAATAGCAAACAGTTATGAAAAATTATGAAAATATCAGGAAAAGTCTATTTTAATATGTAGAATCTAGGAAAAATAGAAAAACATGTGCTTGTTTGGAGAAATAAGCAATCTAGCATAGTGGCAATCGCTTATTTATAAGCACTTGAAAAGCCAAATGATAACCAAAGACTACCAACTTGATACAGAAGCTAAAATATGCTATAATGACTCAATTGCAACTAAAAACAACAAGCTTGAACCTCTGGATTACAAGTTAACACAGATTTGAGGAATGAGCTTGTTTATGAAAACAGTAACTGGTGGGCTACTTTGAGCTTATGCACAGAACACAAAATAAGCTAAAACTGAAAAGCAATGAATGGAACTTGTATAAGACCTGGTTGGCTACCTAGAAACAAAAGATGAGATCAAGTTAAGCTAAAATGAGCTTGTGAGAAGCTTTTTCAAAACCTGAGAATCAACTGAGTAAAACTCAGTTAATGCTGATTAAGTTGGGACAAAATGATAAGCACTTGCAGGCTTATCAAATAAGTCGCAATTGAAATTTAAAACTTGGAACTTAAAAGGACCAGTTAATCGTCAAAGAAACAAAATCACAAGGTTTGAATAACTAACAAGCTCGTGTGAGCTTATGAAAGTGATGGTTAAAACGTGCATGTGGGATTTTGACTTTTAAGATGAACACTAGGTTGACTAAAATGAAATTTAACTTGATTCTACTAATTGATTATGTAATATTAAGCTAAAGTATGACTGAATTAAGCTAAGTTAAAAGGTTTTAAGCTTCGTGATGAGTTTCACAAACCGAATCCTACCGCTTAATAATCTAGGTGAGAATTAAGAGTGATTTGACTTTTACCGCAACAAGGATGAATTATATTGTTGAATCGAGTTCTTAGGACTTAATGTGACATGAAACAACCAAAAGTACAGTCTCGCACAACCTCGTACGCTTAAATCAAGAAACCAAACACCCTTTAGTGGACTGCTTTTGGAATTTTTCAAAGCAAAACACAACTTAAGACCATGTAGATGATTACAACCCTTATATCATCATATATTAACACTAAATAAGCTCGAAACCACAAGACTAACAACATAAAATGAGAAATTTGAATTTATGCTAATAAGACTGTGAAAAAGAGATATTTGTAAACTACAAATTCAAAAGAACTAAAGATCGCTTTTATAGTTTGTATGTACTGACTATAGCTAAATAACATAAACAAATGAAGTTTAAGCTAATAAGCACTTCTAAAAGTAAAATGCCAAATTAGAGAAAAGAGCTTACAACCGGTTTCCAATCGAAAATTTAGAACCAAGGATGAGAACCAATCCTAAATGCTCTCCATGAGCTCTAAACCAAGGCCATCACAAATATACCTTGCTCCAGCTTCTTGATCACAATCACCATGGATTTTTATTTTTTCTTTATTTTCTTGATATTTTTGTGAATTTTTGGTTTTGGCTACTAACACTGCTTTTAAGGTATCTAAAAGCTTTGATAAGCTTTATGAGGAGCTTATATGAGCTTCTAAGTCCAAACTAACCACTGATTACAAACATTCACCATATTCAGATTTTTGAAAAATAAGAAAACTGCATAACTTGAGATGAGACTTGAAACTGGAAATTGTTGCTTACAAAAGTTTTATTTCACCTTAAAAACATAAAATACAAAGCTTTTAGCTTAAACAAACACTGGAATTACAATTTAAACTAAAAACGACATTAATAATTAAAAATTAAACTAGATAGGTTACATCAATGCTTCCCACTTGCTTTATAATCACTCTGAAACTTCAGTCAACATCTCTGAATCTTTCCCACCTCAATCCAACCATTGGATTGGTCAAATTCATCTTAATCGTCCACATGGCATTTTGGCGCCAAAAAGCTGTTTAAACAGTACAAGTAGTTTGAGGGCAATTAAAGAATCTTGGGGGTTTGTGGAGGTGTAGGGGACAATATGTGAAGTAGGTATGGGGCTGGGGTGATTTTTACAGCAAAAACAAGGGATGAGGTGAGGTTTAGGGGTTAAAGTGGTGAGGAAGCATTTAATGCTTGGTAGGCTAATGAGAGGAGGGGGGATGAGCTGGAGATATTAGGCAGTGAGGTGGAAAGGTGAAAACTAGTGGTTAAAACCACTGGTTTTGGCTAAAACTGCTTTGGAAGAGACAGTGAACAGTGCTAGCGGTTTATTTGAATTTAAATTTTGGGTCGGGTCACTGTTTGGGTTGGATTGGGCTTAGCCGGGTAATATTAATAAGGTCCGTTTGGTTTGGTAATAATCACAAGGACCTAAGGTGTAATTTAGCCAAAGTTGAGGAGCTGATCTTGAACATTTTCCAAAGCTTTCATAAGGACTAAAACTGCCAAGTAAGAATAGTACAAGGACCTTTGTTGATAATTTCCATTTTTATAAATGTCCAGGGACTAAAACTGCCAATTTAGTAACTATAAGGACCAAACTTGTAATTTTCTCCAAAGTTTTATCATAAGGACCATTTTTGTCATTTATAAATAGAACAAGGTTAAAAGTTGATAATTTTCACTTTTAACTTAACCAAGGACTACTTTTGACAATTTTCAAAGTTTGAGGACTAAAGTTGTCATTTTGTGATTTTAAACTTTAAAAGGTTTGTTTTGACAACTTTTGAATCTCATGGACCTAAAATGATATTTTACAAGTTTTTGAATTACTGTGGACTGTTTTTGACAACTTTTGTAACTTGGGGACTAAAGCGCCAATTATGCAAACTTAATACGTTTTCACCGATTTTGATGTTTTGCATTTAAAACATATAAAACACTTGTTTGTAATATTTTTATCATTTTGATGTGTTTCGAGTGTTTTCGGATGTTTTGGCATTTTAACAAGATAAAATGATGAGTATTTAGACATTCATCAATCCCCACACTAAGATATTGCTAGTCCCTAGCAATGATTTATGAAAATTTAATGGATTTTATCTCTTTACCAAAAGCCATTACTTCGGAGTAGCCAAATGTTTTAGTTCAAGTAAGAACCTTGGTACAATGATAACCAAATGATTTTGAGCAAATCATAAGTCGTGAACGGATTTGATTTGTCTTTACCGTAAGCCGCTTGCTCGGACTAGCCAACTCTTAGATAAATTATCAATATTATCTTTGGTGAGCCGATAACCAATTATGGATTTTCAATCGCTTTACCACAAGCCATAAACTTGCGGGCTAGCCAACTTTTCACTAGTTTAAAGATATGGTGAGTTGAACACCATACAATTTTAGGCAAATTGCAAGCCATAAACGGATTTGAGATATCTTTACCAAGAGCCGTTTGCTCTGGATTAGCCAATCCTTATGTGGGTTAGACATGGCGGATCGATTACCATTCTTTGAGTAAGTGAAAATACTTACTCCAAAAAAATTTTGGCCAAAACGGGAATTGGGTGAAATAATTACATGATGAAATTCGTGAGAATTCCCCCACACTTAGAAATGAATATTGCCCTCAATATTCAAAGTACCGTGGTTATGCCGAAACACGAACATAAAAGGAAATACTACGGCCATTATTTTGTTTTTGATATATACACATTTTTTTTTTTTTTTTTTTTTTTAGAAAATGATATATACAACAATGCTGGAAAAACTCCCCACACTAGGGTGGTAGAAAGGGATAAGAAAATGTAAATATGGATGAAAATCCATATGATGTGTGCTACTATTTTTATTCCCGAGTCACTAGCTTGACTCGATCCCGCATTCATTGGTTCATGGGGAATGTTTGTAGATCCGGACAACCACGGGGAATGTCCTCTCCAAAGTAATGCTTTAATCGATGACCATTTACTTTAAAATTAGGACCATCAGTGAGATAACTCAATGGTGCCATAAGGATAAACCTTAGAAATGGTAAATGGACCGGACCGGTAGGACTTAAGCTTTCGAGAAAATCTTCAATCTAGAGTTGAAAAGAAGGACTCGATCACCAACGTTGAAAACGCGGTTCTTGATTTTAGAGTCATGAATCTTCTTTGTCTTTGCTTGTAGATCAAAGAGTTCTCATAAGCTTGATCACGAAGTTCATTTAATTCATTCATTTGAACTTTTTCGTGATCACCGGTACTGTCTCAGATATCGAAGTTTGCATGTTTTAAGGCCCAGAAGCCTTGTGCTCTAACTCGATCGGAAGATGACATGCTTTTCCGTACACTAGCTTGTATGGAGTACACCCAATTGGTGTTTTGTAAGTCGCACGAAAAGCCAGTGCGTCATCCAGTTTATCCGACCGTGATGCACGATTTTCACCCATCGTCCTTTCAAGTATTCTTTTAATACCACGGTTTGAAACTTCCACCGCCCACTTGTTTGGGGTGGTATGCGAGAGATAGACGGTGGGTAACACCATACTTTTGCATGACACGATCAAATTGGTCATTACAAAATGTGTACCACGATCATCGATTATTGCACGAGGAGTTCCAAACCCGGCAAAGAGAGCTTTCAAAATTTCACAACTACTCGGGCATCATTTGTAGGTAAAGCTTTTGCTTCAACCCATTTCGACAAATAATCAATGACCACGAGTATGTATTGTTACCACGAGACGAAGGAAATGGCCCCATAAAATCAATACCCCGGATGTCAAATATCTCACAAACTTGAATGGCATTTTGTGGCATTTCATTCCTTTGAGATATGTTTCCATGACGACAAGCGTCGCGTGTTTTGACAAAATCGTGGGCATCTTTATAGATTGTGGGCCAATAAAACCCGGAATCAAACACCTTTTGGCGGTGTAGTTTGGACTATGATGGCCCCGGTGGGTCCAAGCATGACAAGCTTTGAGAATGTCAAGAGCTTCTTGTCCATAAACACACCGTCGGATGACTTGATCCGCACAGATTTTGAATAAGAAAGGGTCGTCCCGAAATAGTGTTTAACATCCTTGAAGAATTTATTCTTCTGCGGGTCGACATCCCTTTCATTAATGAAGTTACCCGCATGGTAATTTGCAAAGTCAAGAAACCATGGGGTAGAAGAGTTTCCATGAAAAGAAACCGCATTGAGTGTCTCGAGAGGAAATGTTTCATTTATTTCCTTTTCTCGAAAACATCTTGGTGAGGGTTTTCTAACTGGAGAGATGATCGTGACTGTGTTCTCGGCTCCTTTTTATCACGTATGATGACATCAAATTCTTGGAGGAGGAGAACCCAACGGAGCAATCTCGGCTTTGCATCTTGTTTTGCAAAGAGATATTTAAGAGTCGAGTGATCCGTATACACTACACATTTGGTCAAGATTAAGTACGGCCGAAACTTCTCAAATGCATACACCACGGCTAATAGCTCTTTTTACGTGGTGGTGTAATGAGTTTGAGCTTGATCATAGTCTTACTTGCATAGTGAATAGGTGAAAATGCTTATTTCACGTTGCCCTAAGACCGCACCGATAGCAAAATCACTTGCATCGCACATAAGCTCAAAGGGTAAATCCGATCGGGAGCAACGAGAATGGGTGCTTGAGAGCTTTTTCTTCAATGTTTCAAAAGCTATGATGCACTCGGGTGAGAAGATAAAAGGAGCATCCTTTTCAAGAAGATGGGTCATAGGTCAGGCGATTTTGGAAAATCTTGAATGAATCTGCGATAGAAACCGCATGACCTAAAAACTCCTAATACCTTTGACGGTAGTAGGATGAGGCGACTTAGCAATAACATCGACTTTTGCTCTATCTACCTCAATCCCGTTCTTTGAAATCTTATGGCCAAGGACTATGCCTTCTTTGACCATAAAGTGGCTTTTCTCCCAGTTTAGACAAAGATTGGTGTCTTCACACCTTTGAAGCATTTTATCTAGATGGGAGAGACATGTTTGAAAAGAATCCCCAATGACCGAGAAGTCATCCATAAACACCTCCATTGTTTCCCCGATCATGTCGTGGAAAATGGCCATCATACATCGTTGGAACGTGCCCGGAGCATTACATAAGCCAAAAGGCATACGTCTATAGGCAAAAGTTCCATATGGACAAGTGAATGTGGTTTTATCTTGATCCTTTGGATCAATGGGAATCTGAAAGTACCCCGAGAAACCATCAAGGAAGCAATAGTACTCATTCCCTGCTAATCTCTCAAGCATCTGGTCCATAAAGGGTAGAGGAAAATGGTCTTTACGAGTGGCGTCATTCAACTTACGATAGTCAATGCAAACACGCCATCCCGTAACCAATCGAGTTGGAATTAACTCGTTATCTTCATTTGTGACAACAGTTATGCCACCCTTCTTAGGAACACAATGAATTGGGCTAACCCAAGGACTATCCGAGATCGGGTAAATCAATCCGCATCAAGAAGTTTGATAACCTCTTGTTTGATAACATCATGGATTTTTGGATTTACTCTTCTCGATGTTGATCTGGCTTAAAGTCATCCTCCATCAAGATTTTGTGAGTACAAAATTCGTGGTTGATACCCTTAATGTCGGAGAGTTTCCAAGCAATTGCTTGCTTGTGTGACTTCAAGATTTTAATGAGCGACTTTTTCATCTTTACTCAAATCTCGAGCAATAATGACGGGTAATTTATCATCACCCTCAAGGAATGCATACTCGAGATGAGGAGGTAAGTCCTTAAGCTCAACCTCGTGAAATTCTTGCTTTTCTCAACCGACTTGACTTCCTTGTTATGAAGTTCGACGGGAGGAGTGATGATGATGATGGATCATCATTAAGCAACTTCTCAATGAGAAGTATGTCCCCTCGATGTCGATGGGAGCGTGATCAATTTCCCATGAAAGAATCACTAGATAAGTAAGCTTCAATCTCTTCCAAGATGAAGTCACTTTCCTCAAATGGGGTGAGAGAAGGAGTAGAATTGGCGATGATAGGTTGAGATGAATGAGTGAGATTATCACTCAAGAATTATGATCATAACCAAGAACTTCTTGAGAGTACTCTTCGAAGCAACATCAATGATATCTATTCGGTTAACCGACTCGAATCATAATTTGCGAGTACCTCAAGTTTGATCAAGGTTAAAAGTGGCGACTTCATTACCAACACGCAATGTGATTTCTTGCTCAAATACATCTATGAGAGCACGGCCCGTTCTCGTGAATCCTCGACCAACAATGAGAGGAACCCGATGATCGGCATCAAAATCAACAACCACGAAGTCGGTGGAAAATGGAACTTTCCTACTTTCACAAATACGCCCTCGGCAATGCCAAGAGGTCGGGATATGGAACGATCCGCAAGCTCGAGAGTCATGCATGTAGGAGTAAGTTCCTAAGAGAAAGTTTCTTCCATATCGAATACGGCATCGGGTTGATGCTTGCACCAAGATCTCGCTAGGGCAAAGCATTCAACCATTCCGGAATACACAAGGTAAGAGAAATTTCCGGGATCTCCAAGCTTTTCGAAGCTTTTTCGGGATAACCGCAGAGCGTTCTCGTTAAGAGGAGTTTTAGCCATTTCAACGACTTTTCCTTGTTGCTTAACATGTGTTTGAGAGTTGATGCAAACTTGGGCATCAAGATGATAGCATCCGCAAAGCTTATGTCAAAATGTAACTCTTGGAAAATTTGGAAAAATTTGTCCATTTGATGACTAGCTTTTCACGAGCTTTTGCTCATTCAAACGTGATGGATATGGAATAGAAGATTTGGATTTGGTATTTTCAATGGGAGCTACGGTGGTTCAAAACAACTCTGGATTAGACTTGGGTTTCGGACAATTTGAGGTTGGACTACAGAAGGTGGGACTTGTCTTGGTATTACGTGGACTTGAATAATGCACCTTGTCCGTTGTTTCCTTGGTAACTTGACTCATTGCCACAGGAGGAGGGGCATTGGAGTCGAGGTCCATTGTGAGTCGGAGGCTCAATTTCCACTACCTTCGGAGAGAATATGAAGAAGAGGTAGTAGGAACAATGGGTCCATTGTATGAAACACCACTTCGGTCGTGATCGCTTTAGCATCGCCCCTCGGGTTAGCGATCGTGTTGCTCGGAAGTTTTCCGAGCCCGAGGGTTGATCATTTAAAGACTTCTTGAGATCGCAAATGACCGACCAACAACCTGTTCATTTCATCTTGGGATTTCATAAACCGCTTCAAGAACTCATCGATGATGGTCCCGGAGGAGTAATGACGGAGGTGGATTAGGAGGAAATTTTGAGGTCGGATGTTTTGATTATGACCTTGTTGTTGAAAATTCCTTGATTAGGATTCACATTCCCATGAAATTGATTCCTCGATTGAAATTGTTTTGATGAAGGTTCCTTGTTGTTGGAAACCTTGATTGGGTCCAGGATAGAAATTACCTTGGTTTTGATAACCTTGGTTCATTCTAGGTTGATTCGATTCGGTTAGGATTCGGTTAAAACCGGTGGTGCTCGATAAGTATTAGCACGGTAACTTGGATCATTTGAGGACGGTATTGATTACCTCCTTGATTTGAAGTACCGGCTATAGCATTTGCTTCAAACGGACTACCATCGATGGCGAGACAGTTGTAGTATGCATGAGGACCACCACAAGTAACACAAACTTCAACTTTCTTCACTTCACCATGTGATGGTGTTTGAGTGAATGTGACTTTCTTTTGGTTAGCAAGAACCAAAGCTCGAACAATGTCCGTGAGTTTATCAATCTTAGCATCGGTGCTAGATGTACTCACAGGAGATGAAGTAGAAGGTCCAAGATTAGACCGATTCGATATGTCTTTGTGCGGAAAGGACGGACACGGGACTTGTTTTCAATGATTTGTAAGGCTTCTTTTGTGGTTTTGCTAAGGAAATTACCTCCGCGGAGGCATTCAAAGAGTCTTGGTCACTTGTCTCGCACCATTATAGAAAGTATCCATTTGCATTAATTCGGTAAAACCATGATGTGGACACATGAGCAATTCTTTGTAACGATCCCATGCCTCCCGAATGATTCATCAAATCTCGAGAAAATTTCATTATCTCATTCTTAAGACTTGTGGTTCGGGATGGAGGATAGAATTCGTTAACAAACTTGGTAACTAGATCTTCCCATGTCTCAATGGAACGAGGGGTTGTTTCTCAAGCCAATTCCGGCTTGTCCTACAGAAAATGGGAGCGAAGAAGCTTGATAGCTTCATGTGGGACATTCTTGTATTTGATGGTAGATGCAATCTTGTTAAACCATCGAATGTGTGCGTGAGGATCATCCCGCTCAAAACCATAGAATTGGCTTTGGGTTACAGTTAAGCAACCCGGTTTGAGCTCGAAAGTGTCGACCACGATGGTTGGAACAACAATGGCATCTCCGTAACCCTCGATGGGTGCTTGAAGAAGCTCATTCATAGGTTTGTCTTCCGCCATTTCGACGGTGGTGGTGGTGGTGGTAGACGCCTCGATCACGGTGAAGGAGCCGAACGTCCTCACGTCTGCGAGGAATCTTTCCAAGTTCGAAAGTGGACTTGTAGAACTCGGAAGAACGAGCGCATGCACTAAGTATAAAAATCAATTTTTCAAAACAAATGAGGCAAAACACAAGTGAACTTAACCAATAATCTCAAATGAAATGGCTTCTTTGAAAAAGGTACACCAAATCACAAGTGACACAAAGGCAAGTTTTAAATCGATGTTCGGAACTTATTATGGTCGCACCCCGTTAGGTAGTCATCGCCTTGATTATGGTGGTTGATTTTATGTATATATTAAGTACCACCGAAAAGACGAGGTATGATTTGTGCAAAGGGTTTAAAACTTTTGGAAAATATTTTTGGTATCGTCTCGTTTAACCAAATCGTATCTCTTTAAGAATCACCTTTAAAGAAACACAAGCTAGAAAACGAACGATTGTTTTGTTGTTTTATATTATTTTTTGTGTTTTTAACACTTTAGGAAAAGTGTTAATGAACTTTTGATTTATATTAACTTTACGTAAAACTTTTACAAACTGTGGTATATGTGCAAGCACAGGTGCGAAAATGCTAGAAACACGCTTACTGACCTCCCGTGGCGCTTAAAATTTGATCATGCTAAGCAGGTCAAGTCTAACAGACTTAAAACAAATTTTAAACACAAATGCAATTAAGATCAGAGGAATATAGGGAATTCCTGGGTCGTTAAGTCCCACGGAGGATGAATTGGTGTAATAAACACTTGATCAGATGGTAGAATGATCACTAAGGATAGTGATCAATAAGGTTTTGGATGGAAAATTATACCTAAAGAGAAAATCTACAAATTAAAGCGACTTAAATGCAAATTAAAAGAAATAAAAGATAAAATCTATTAAATAAATGCTATCACTATTTTTACAATGATGTACGTTTAAAACCTACAACTTAAAACTTACGTTTAAAATAAAATTACGTAACGTACAAAATAAAACGTGAGTTTTAAAGAAATAAAAGACCTACAAATATAAAAATGATATTTTTACAATTCTAATAATAAAAGAAAATTATTAGAAAAAGAAAATTATTTTTACAACTATTTATTTAATTATTATTAATTAAAAACTATTTATTAAGTATTTAAAATGCACTAAAATACAAGAAAATACAAAATTAACCTAGAAAAATGAAATTATAACTTGGAAAAATCTAAAATATGATAAAACTTATTTTAAAACTGAAAATATATTTTTAGACTTTTATGTATTTATTATTAATTTAAAACTATTTAAAACTAATAAAATGCTAAAAATACTTTTTAAACTAAGAAAATTATGGAAAAATACTTTTATTACTTTTATATTTATTTTAACCTAAGAAAATAGAAAAATCATTTTTTGAACTTTTATAATTTATTAGTATTAAAAGCTATTTAAAAGGATTAAAACTAGTTTAAATTAAGAAAATAGCAAACAGTTATGAAAAATTATGAAAATTTCAGGAAAAGTCTATTTTAATATGTAGAATCTAGGAAAAATAGAAAAACATGTGCTTGTTTGGAGAAATAAGCAACTGCAGTGGCAACTGCTTATTTATAAGCACTTGAAAAAGCCAAATGATAACCAAAGACTACCAACTTGATACAGAAGCTAAAATATGCTATAATGACTCAATTGCAACTAAAAACAACAAGCTTGAACCTCTGGATTACAAGTTAACACAGATTTGAGGAATGAGCTTGTTTATGAAAACAGTAACTGGTGGGCTACTTTGAGCTTATGCACAGAACACAAAATAAGCTAAAACTGAAAAGCAATGAATGGAACTTGTATAAGACCTGGTTGGCTACCTAGAAACAAAAGATGAGATCAAGTTAAGCTAAAATGAGCTTGTGAGAAGCTTTTTCAAAACCTGAGAATCAACTGAGTAAAACTCAGTTAATGCTGATTAAGTTGGGACAAAATGATAAGCACTTGCAGGCTTATCAAATAAGCTGCAATTGGAAATTTAAAACTTGGAACTTAAAAAGGACCAGGTTAACTGTCCAAAGAAACAAAAATCACAAGGTTTGAACAACTAACAAGCTCTGTGTGAGCTTATGAAAGTGATGGTTAAAACTGTGCACAGGGGATTTTTGACTTTTTAAGATGAACACTAGGTTGACTAAAATGAAATTTAACTTGATTCTACTAATTGATTATGTAATATTAAGCTAAAGTATGACTGAATTAAGCTAAGTTAAAAGGTTTTAAGCTTCTGTGATGAGTTTCACAAACTGAATCCTACCAGTTAATAATCTAGGTGAGAATTAAGAGTGATTTGACTTTTACTGCAACAAGGACTGAATTATATTGCTGAACTGAGTTCTTAGGACTTAATGTGACATGAAACAACCAAAAGTACAGGTATGCACAACCTCTGGTACAGTTAAATCAGCAAAACCAAACACCCTTTAGTGGACTGTTTTGGAATTTTTTCAAAGCAAAACACAACTTAAGACCATGTAGATGATTACAACCCTTATATCATCATATATTAACACTAAATAAGCCTGAAACCACAACACTAACAACATAAAATGAGAAATTTGAATTTATGCTAATAAGACTGTGAAAAAAGAGATATTTGTAAACTACAAATTCAAAAGAACTAAAGACTGCTTTTATAGTTTGTATGTACTTGACTATAGCTAAATAACATAAACAAACAGAAGTTTAAGCTAATAAGCACTTCTAAAAGTAAAATGCCAAATTAGAGAAAAAGAGCTTACAACTGGTTTCCAACTGAAAATTTAGAACCAAGGACTGAGAACCAATCCTAAATGCTCTCCACAGAGCTCTAAACCAAGGCCATCACAAATATACCCTTGCTCCAGCTTCTTGATCACAATCACCATGGATTTTATTTTTCTTTATTTTCTTGATATTTTGTGAATTTTGGTTTTGGCTACTAACACTCGCTTTTAAGGTATCTAAAAGCTTTGATAAGCTTTATGAGGAGCTTATATGAGCTTCTAAGTCCAAACTAACCACCGATTACAAACATTCACCATATTCGATTTTTGAAAATAAGAAAGCGCATAACTTGATATGAGACTTGAAGCTGAAATTGTTGCTTACAAAAGTTTTATTTCACCTTAAAACATAAAATACAAAGCTTTTAGCTTAAACAAACACCGAATTACAATTTAAACTAAAAGAGACATTAATAATTAAAATTAAACTAGATAGGTTACATCAATGCTTCCCACTTGCTTTATAATCACTCGAAACTTGATCAACATCTACGAATCTTTCCCACCTCAATCCAACCATTGGATTGGTCAAATTCATCTTAATCGTCCACATGGCATTTTGGCGCCAAAAACATTTAAACAAGACAAGTAGTTTGAGGGCAATTAAAGAATCTTGGGGTTTGTGGAGGTGTAGGGACAATATGTGAAGTAGGTATGGGTGGGGTGATTTTTACAAAAAAAGCAGGGGATGAGGTGAGGTTTAGGGTTAAAGTGGTGAGGAAGCATTTAATGCTTGGTAGGCTAATGAGAGGAGGGGGATGATGGAGATATTAGGCGTGAGGTGGAAAGGTGAAAACCAAAGTGGTTAAAACCACCGGTTTTGGCTAAAACCGCTTTGGAAGAGACAAGTGAAGCAGTGCTAGCGGTTTATTTGAATTTAAATTCTGGGCCGGGTCAATGTTTTGGGTTGGATTGGGCTTAGCCGGGTAATATTAATAAGGTCCGTTTGGTTTGGTAATAATCACAAGGACCTAAGGTGTAATTTAGCCAAAGTTGAGGAGCTGATCTTGAACATTTTCCAAAGCTTTCATAAGGACTAAAACTGCCAAGTAAGAATAGTACAAGGACCTTTGTTGATAATTTCCATTTTTATAAATGTCCAGGGACTAAAACTGCCAATTTAGTAACTATAAGGACCAAACTTGTAATTTTCTCCAAAGTTTTATCATAAGGACCATTTTTGTCATTTATAAATAGAACAAGGTTAAAAGTTGATAATTTTCACTTTTTAACTTAACCAAGGACTACTTTTGACAATTTTCAAAGTTTGAGGGACTAAAGTTGTCATTTTGTGATTTTTAAACTTTAAAAGGTTTGTTTTGACAACTTTTGAATCTCATGGACCTAAAATGATATTTTACAAGTTTTGAATTACTGTGGACTGCTTTTGACAACTTTTGTAACTTGGGGACTAAAGCGCCAATTATGCAAACTTAATACGCTTTTCACCGATTTTGATGTTTTGCATTTAAAACATATAAAACACTTGTTTGTAATATTTTATCATTTTGATGTGTTTCTGAGTGTTTTCAGATGTTTTTGGCATTTTAACAGTATAAAAATGATGAGTATTTAGACACTCATCAACAAGTAATAGTGTTTTTCATGTTATAATAATGCATATGTATAACAATTAGTGTTTACGTATCGGGTAGATATATACATACTTAGTATGTATTATAATGGGTAATAGAATGGGTAAAAGTTTAAGTACTTAACCCATTGACTTAATACATTGAATGTAGTTGGGTAAAACCCAAAGTCCATGACCCATACCCATGGAGCATAATCCATAACCCATGACCCATTGCATGACATCATGCATAAGTCATAATGGGTATTATCCATGACCCATGGAGCTAACCCATGACCCATTGATTAGATACATTGCATCTTCTAGATACATTGTATCTACTTGGATACCCATGGTCCAAATTCTATGACCCATAACCCATGGATAATGAGGAGCGTCTCACGGATCCCTAGTAATACACTAGATGGATCCCTCAAGCAAGGGATCCGTGGGATCCGTGGAACAGTAGCATATTTTGTCTATAAATAGTTAGTCATTTCTTCATTGTACTTAACCCCTTTCACACACATTTTCTCTTAGCGTTGTAAACTCTCTAACCTCAGATCCAAAGGATCTTTCTATGTAGTTTTGTGTTTGTGTGATTCTCTAGGTTCCTCTTAAAGGCGAGATCACCACCTCTTGAAGTCGAGCAAGCTCAAGTCCATGGGTTGTGATAAGGATTTAAAAGGTACACTTTTGAGGGGTCATTTAAGCCCTTAATTGATCACTTTTGTATCCGTTACTACTTAATTTCGTTCCTTTTCACTTTTAGGTCTCTTGAAGGCAAATTGTCGGAATGACACTTATTCGGACGAAAAGGCGCGAATATCTGAAGAAAATGGCCAAAGTCAAGAATCGAGACACTCAAGTCTTTGGAACGGAAGGGACGGCGTCGGCGTTAATCATGACGCCGTCGAAAATTGTTTTGTGACGCCTTAGTAGCCAAATTGCTTATTTACAAGTGATGGCATCGTGTTTTAAAATAGTAGGGCGTCGCATCTCGCACGGCCTAGATTTGATCTAGACGGTGTCGAGATCAAGGCGACGGCGTCACAGCATAAGGTGACGTTGTCACAATGATAACGTGCCAAGACGAAACCCTAATGACGGCGACCAACGGCCACAATTAAAGTGTGACGCCGCAATTTGTAACACTATATATAGAATCCGAATTTTTCGCTTTTAGAGAGGTAGTTTTGTGGAGTAAAACCTAAACCGAACCAAGGTCGTCTTAGGCGAGATCGTAGGGTTCCATACCCTATTTTACAACAAGATAAGTGTTTTACTTCATTGATTCAATCATGTCTTCAATTGTTTGTGTTTATGCTTGCATGTTCCCCATGTCCGGCTAATTTACTTGTGTGTTTGCTTAGATTTATGAAACCTAGTTATTGAATATTGATTGGTTGTCTCTTATCTTAATTGTGATTGACCTAGTATTGCGATAGGTCATCCGTTGTATTATTAATGCTTGATTAATCTTTGTTGAACCTTAGCTTATAGTTACTAGTGGAATTGTAGGCTAAACATCCAAAGATCGCCTTAGTGTTAAGTTTATGAATCCTAGAGACTTCGTAGTCATTAACCTTAGGTAACTTCAACGAGTTAGGGATAAACGCATACCACTACGACCTTAGAAACACAACGCGTTAAGAATAAGGATGTGACAATTTAACCATCAATAGGAGATAACTAGGGAGTAATAACATCTAAGCAAATACATTTTTAACTATCATAAGAGCACACATCAATTAGACATAGACTACACTCACCTTAGGTTAGATAATTAGATAAGTAGAAGTAATCGGTAGAAATACCAACCCCCAAATCCAATACCGCGAGATTCGTAATTTCCATTTTCTAAAAAACATAAAAAAGATAAAAAAAAATAATCTTCCTCAACCCCAACCTTATCGTAGTAATTTCTCACTAGCATTCCTATTCTCCTAGAGAACGATATCAATACCCGTGGCTTACCCTAATACTACACTACAGCGATTAGGTTCACTGCCTAGGGTGTTATAAAACTTGCTCGACGAAAAGGAAGTTCCTTTAACCCCGAACGCGTTGCGTAAGCGTATCAGGTTGCCAAGCTTCGTCATCATCAAGACTACTAATTGTATCTTGTTTGAAGACGAAGGCATTAGTGAAAGGTGTCGAAGAGTCGTATCGAAGGCATTAGTGAAATGTGCCAAAGATCCGTGTTAAAGGCATTAGTGAAGGGTGCCGAAAGTCCGTGTTAAAGGCATTAGTGAAGGGTGCCTAAAAGTCGAGTCAAAGGCATTAGTGAAAGGTGCCTAGGGTGTACATTCGATATGGTGTGTCGATGTACAAGATAGATTTGTATTGGGTTAAAGGATATTGATATCCTTGCTGATGTTGTCATAAGGAGTGGATCTCTTTCAGGATAGGTGTTGTGTAGTGTTGGGTAGTAGTTCCTCCTTTGTAATGGAACTCGGTATCTAGCCTTGTACCGGATAAAGTGTAGGCGACGTTGTGATAGGTTTGGTTCTACCTCGTGGAAGAACCCGGTGTCTAGCCTTGTACCGGATAAAGAGTAGGCGACGTTGTGAAGGCTTCTCCGCCACAAGGAGTTTGTGTTGTGTAGTGATTACAAACTCTCGAGTAGGTGACTCGGGGAGTGGAGTAGGGTAAGGAAGGTGTCCTTGTAGCCGAACCACTATAAATACTAGCGTTGTGGTTTTGTGCTTCTTACTTTTTACTTTTACTTTACTTACTTGCATACTCATTGTTAGGATTTAGTAAATCCATGTATTAAAGAGTCGGTCACCTCAAGTATATGTAATCGTTAGTAAGCTCGTAGTCGTAGATTAATGTAAGTTAAGTAGTATTTAGTTTAAGTAACACCGTGGAGGACGGACGGGTCTTTACCCACTGTATGCCTGATCCATAGCCCGTTAGGTGGCGATTTATGTAAAGACTATAAATACTCTCTACCTTCCAAGGTAGAGAGTTGGAGCTCATAATAAGATTTTTCTTTCTCTCACTAAAATTCCCTAAACCTCTAACTTTCTCTCTCTAGAACTCATTATACGCCTATTTGATCTTATGGTTTAGTGTGTTTGTGAAATCCAATATGTTAAAAATGGTATCAAGAGCCATGGTTTGATCATCTCTTACATATCTTTGGATTTCTAGTGACTTTTAGGTGGTTTTAGAGTTTGAAAAAGTTTAGTGGTTTTTGCATCATTTGGATCATTTCTAGTGTTAAAGTTTGAATCTTGGGTGTAGTTTTGTGTTTAGAATCATTGTATGTGCTTGGGTTTTGATTTGGTAAGCTTGAATCATCGTGGTTGGGTTGTTTTGGATTGAAAAGTGGTGTTTATGTGTTTTTCTAGCTAGCGACTTGAGCCACGGATAAGTTGTCTTGGTAGCGACTTGCTTTGTAATTTGGTAGCGAGTTGTAGTTGAAGGTCTTAGCGAGTTGAGCTAGCGACTTGTTTATTGAGACAAGCCGACAAACATTACACTTAGTGGATTCTCCACTACGGGTAGCGACTTAGTTAAAGTTAGCGACTTGTACTTAAGTGTCTTAGCGACTTGGTATTAGCGATTTGGTACTTAGCGAGTTGCTATTTAGCGACTTGACATCTTAGCGACTTGGTGCTTAGCGAGTTGCTATTTAGCGACTTGACATATTAGCGACTTAGTGCTTAGCGACTTGCTGTCAAAATTTGCTAGCGACTTGGTTCTTAGCGACTTGGTTGTGGTTTCTTAGCGACTTGGTTGATTCTCGTATGTGTACGGGTTTCTCTTGATTTAGTAAAATCCGTGAAAGAATCTATTTCCGGTTTAATCATAGAGTTATAAAATCCCGCTTAACTGCTAACATGTCTACCAATGTTCCTACAATCATCTCCATCTGTTGCCGAGGATGTTCAAGCGGTGGTTCAGATACTCATCCACCCATGCTTGATGAACCGACTACGACTCTTGGGCTCAACGAATCGATTGTATTGTCTTGGAAAGGAAAATGGAGTCAACATTCTCAAATCCATTGATGAAGGACCGTATCGGGTTGAGACTACTAGAGACTTAATTGATACAAATTGCAGATGGAACAATGATCTATTGAATAGATGCACTAAAGACATATGATGAGCTCGATGATAAGGAGAAAAGAGATTCGATGTTGATATCGTGGCTTCTAACATCGTACTTCAAGGTCTTCCAAAAGATATCTACAAGTCGATCAATCACAACACCGAAGCCAAGGCGTGTGGGATAATGTCAAGATGCTTCTCTCGGGTTCAATTAACTGTTGAAGATAGGGAATCACAACTATATGATGAATTTGAGCATTTCAAGATGAAACCGGATGAGAGTGTTTATGAGTACTACGTGAGATTCCATAAGCTTGTGAATGACATGAGGAACATCGAATGACCATGCCAAACATTCAAACTTAACTCAAAGTTTGTAAACAACATGAATCCGAATGGCACAAGTTTGTCACTCGTGAAGCTCACTAAAGGATTGAAGAATACAAACTATGAGCAATCAGATGCCTTTCTTCTACGAATGAGAGACATGCTATGTTTGAAAAAGGATTACGAGCAGTTCAAAACCAATCGGGGAGAAACAAGTTCATCAAATGATTCAACCGCATTTTACACCAATGATGGAACCACTACCAAAGCATCTCAAGTCATTCAAGATCCATACTTCAAACAAATTGATGCCAATGCGGTCATGGAACACTTTATCAATAAGTCGGCTCATATGGTTAAACAAAACTTAACCTTCTCTCCACATACCAACAAACTTCACACTAACAATGAAATCAGATCGCATCCAATCTACACAACCATGCTTTGGTCGAGATGGAAAGGTTACAAGACAACCACTCAAGGAAGACAATATGAACAAAGAAGAGGTAGAGTAGGAGGAGGGTATGTGGAAAATCGTAATAGGGAAGGAATGGAAACCGTGGTCAAGCAAAGCCAATCAAATGTTACAACCGTGGAGGTGAGGACACATTGCAAGGAACCGCACATCGCCAAAACGCCTCGTAATGCGTAGTACTTCAGGATAAGATGTTGCTTGTGCAAGCTCGTGATAATGGTGCGACTTTGGATGAAGAGGAGTTGTTGTTTTGGTCAAGGAAATGCTAAGACATATGATGCGGATGTGGATGAGCAACTAATTCAGAGATAGGCCATAATCATCGAATGCCTTTCAAGTAGTCGATTGTGATGCATACGACTACGATGTTGATGAAGAACCCATCGCACAAACCATTTTCATGGCTAGCATTTCTCCAATGGTCTCTCCTAAAGTCTCTTCATCACCACAAGCTGGTCCATCCAAAGACAAAATCATTTCGAGGTATTAAAATTATACGATGAAGTTGATGAGCAAAGATACATAACGGCACAATCAATCGTAATTATTGAGTCGATATTGAAAATATGGGTAATATCAATGTTGTCCCATATGATCAATATGTGAAACAAAGTGAAAGTGAGATTGTACCAAGTGATGCATCTTTTGCGTCAACAATGATTATGTTTTTGATGAATTCACCGCATGTGCCTCGATTATTCGTCATCTCGAATCGAATGCCTATAAAGAACGTGTTGCTATTTATGAACAACGTGCTAAATTTGAGTTGACCACCCGTGAGGTGAAATGGATGACCAAATGCGCATAACTATTAGAAAAGTAGGTTTAGAGAAGAAGTATTAAAACAAGAGTTAAACTCCTTACAAGAAAAGCTTTAAAACCGCTAATCAAAAACAAGAACTACAAGAAAATGTTAAAATGCTTAAGCAAGAATTCGGTGCTAAGGAATCAAAACTTTGAATGATTTTTCTAATCTAAAACCTTGAAAACAAGCTTGAAAATAAGTTGTACATACAAGGAAATACCATTCAGATCGCTTCACTTAATCACTAAGCATAGAGTCTTAAGCGATAAGCATAGCATTCCCTTGTTGAGGAACCAAATCCAGAGGTCATTAAAAAGGCTAGAAATGCTCATAAGGTTCTTTATGATGGCAATGAAATCCTTAAGCCTAGACAGAAACCTAGTTGCGTTGAGTGCAATCGAGGAAGATAAGAAATCAGATGAAGTCACTAGAGAAAAGATGAACAAGAAATTAGATGATCCTAAATGTAAAGAGAAGAAAATAAATATCACACCCCATGATTACAAGAAGGAGAATTGATTTCCTTGAACATGTTTAAGCCTCAAACGTTGTTAACACCCAACAAGTGTTCGGAAAAGGATTTAGATAAGCAAAAGCGAGAGAATCTTGTTGTTACAAACCCTCCCTTAGGAAAATGCCTTCAAGAATCGTGGTATCCTCCAAATACACCAATGCATCTAGTTACTAGAACTATTGCCACTAAAAGCAAGACCTTAATCATCAATATGTCATATTTCAATTATTTGTTGATTTTGAGAAAACTTGTAAGAAAAGGATCACACCCATCGATAATCAAGGGAAAGGGTTTTGAGCAAACTAAAAATGCTATTTAACCGAGGTCATGCCTTTCTTTAAACAATTAAAAGGTCAATTTGAGAGTCTTAAAAAGGGGATGGACTTAGATATTAAAGAAATGGAAAAAGAATTAGATGCAATGATAGTTGAGGTTAGTGACTATGAGCGAGCACTAAAATATAATGAGATTGAGAGGAAGAACTTGCATACATTGAATGAGACTCTTATTTCTGAATGTATTACTCAAGATGTGTTTTACACTGCTACGAATTGTTCCATCAATGCTTCTCGATTTCATGAATTATTTGTTGCTCTGAAAGTCTCCCATGATCGTGTCATTGAGCTTGAAAAAACTAACTCTAAACCGCATGATAAAGTTGAACAGATGATCATGATAACTCGGTAAAACAGTTTTCTAAATTAGAAGTTAAGCATCTTGCTTTGCAATTAAAATATCAACATCCGAAGAAAATGTTAAAACCTCAAATATCAAGACATCTTTGGATGTTCCCGAATTTGATGCGACTTTTGAAATTAGCAAACGTGATGAATGATTCGAGCTCATTGTATCACGATCGAAAGTTGAAAGCCCAAATCTCTCAATTAAAGGGTGAAATGAACAATGTGTCTGCTCCCAAATGCCTCCTCCTTTAGATTCTCGGAATTCTCAAAATTTTCATCTACAAAACTTGGTCAATGCTTTACAAAAGGAAAATGAGAGTTTTCTCAAGAAAATGAAAAGGTTAAACGTCATTTCAATGAGTTATTTGAGTCAATAAAAGTCACTCGTAATAAAAATAATGAACAAATAACTTCGTTGTAAAAGGAAATTGAGAATCAAGAGTCGTAAAAGGAAAATGCCAATGACCAATGGGGAGAATGGTGCATCAAAGGTGCATGGTTGTAATAAATATGCTTTGTCTGTGAATTATGTTCCTCCTCACCTTAGGAATAACAAACTTGCCATTCAAACATATTTCTCATACCTTAAGGATAATCTAGAATGTCTCCGTGAGATTGTAGAAGAGGATAAGTTAGAGAAACCACTTGATAATGCAATTGGTCATGCATGCTTATATGCCAAACGATCTCAAGAACTTCTAGAATGCTTAATTACAATATGCCCTAAATCCCTAGGTGAGCAAGTCAACCCCTTGATACCATGTTCTATGCCTAATGCCAAGTATACAAATCATTCAAAGCCCAATGTTATGAATGTGAACTTTAGTAGCCTTCAAATAGTTCGATCCCAAGACCTCCAAAGTGTTAAGAAAGTGAACCTCAATGTGCCTTCGAATAGTTCACATCCCCGCACATCAAAACAGAAAGGCAAAAGTAGCAAAACCAACTAATGTTCCGTTCCTCTACAGAGTAATCGGTGACATTAAAGCGAGCAGTCAAAGTCTCAAGACAATACAAGGAATGATAGGACCTCGCAAGCTAAGAATGTGCATTGGAAGAGAGTAGAAGACCAACCTAGGAACTTTAAGCTTGAGTCGAATAAAACGAATCGTGTTGATTCTAGTATTAGCCATAGGCGCATCGTAATTAATTGAATTCGATACTATTTGCAAACCTTGTAATGATGTCCGCTTGAATTCGCTTTCTAATCATGAATATGGTGTGAATGCTTTGTCTAATGTCACAAATCCCATTTAACATTGTTAATACAAAATATCATGCTAAGAAGGCAAAAGGCAAAGGCGAAAGAAAGTTAGAAAACAGTGGAAGTCCACAGAATAACATTCAAGAAGATAGGTTATCAATGGATACCAGAGGCCATAAGGTTAATCGTGCAATCCCCACTAGAAAATGGATGCCTACGGTAGAACTATTCCTTAAGAAGTGAACATATTTTGAATAGGGCAAATACGGACACTTGTACTGCATCTATTCATAATGATTCCATTGCCTCAATTTTCGATATGAATGTTTCTATCTCGATGTGGGTGTTCCAATCAATGTTACTAACCAAATGGAACCCATTCTTGCATGGGGATCCCAATTATCCGATTATCCATTCTTGTTCGTGTTCAACCGCAGATCGCTCAAATCGCTCGTGGTACCGGACTCAGTCGTTCCAAGCATATGACCGAAACCGTCGCGCTCATGAACTTCGTGAGTAAATTCATCGAGACGCTTAGATTCGGAACCACCATTTTGGAGCTATTATGGGGTATGGAGATTATGTGGTTGGTAAAGTGTGATTTTGGTATATTATGTGGAAGGTCTTGGTCACAACTGCTCTCTCGTTGGTCAATTTCGTGATTCCGATCTAGAAGTGGCTTTTAGAAAACATACTTGCTTCGTTAGAGAACTTGATGGTGTAGAATTATTAAGAGGTACTCGAGGTTCTAACCTATACACCATCTCTATCGATGACATGATGAAGTCCTCTCCAATCGCTTGCTATCAAAGGCTTCTAAAACAAAGTCTTGGTTATGGCATCGCTGCCTTAATCACTTGAACTTCGCACCATAAACAACCTTTCCGAGAAAGGATCTTGTCGAGACTTACCCATATTAAAATATGAAAAGATCATCTTTGTTCGACTTGCCAATTGGGTAAAAGCACAAAATATGCCCACAAACCAAAACCCACAAATTTCAGAATTGAAGTTCTTCATACCCTTCATATGGATCGTGCGGACCAATGAGAGTGCAAACGATAAATGGGAAGAAATACATTCTAGTAGTTGTTGATGACTACTTTCGATTTACTTGGGTAAAGTTTTTGAGGACAAAGGATGAAACTCCGGTTGTCATCATCAAACTAATCAAACGACTTCAGTTCGACTCAACAATACAATGTAATTGTTCGAATGACAATGGCATAGATTTTGTCAACAAAGACTTAATTCGCTTTTATGAAAGTATTGGAATCACCATCAAAGAAGTGTTCCACGAACTCCTCAATGTAACGGTGTAGTTGAAAGACCAAATCGAACTCTTGTAGAAGCCGCATGAGAACAATGCTTATTTATTCAAGGTTCCAATGTTTCTATGGGTCAAGCCATTGCCACCGCATGCTACACCCAAAATCGCTCCCTTATACACACCTCTCATGGAAAAACTCCATATGAACTTATTCATAAACGAAACCCGATCTCTCCTACCTTCGTGTGTTTGGTGCTTTGTGCTATCCAACAAATGATGGTCAAGATTTAGGTAAATTAAGAGCAAAGGCAGATATTGGAGTTTTGTTGGGTATGCACCAAACAAGAAGGGTTACCGAATCTACAACAAGAGAACCCAAATATCATGGAAACAATTCACGTTACGCTCGATGAGTCGACCGGTCAAATGGCTCTGGACAATCCATTCTGGACCCGCACTTCAAAACAGTCCCATTGGTTCATCCTTGTACCAAATTCTCTCCGCCTACTCCATATGTACCTCCAATCAAGATGATTTAAAGAAATTGTTTGATCCAATGTTTGATGAACTCTATGAACCGAATGTCGATGAAATGTCAATTCCATCAACATAGGTCGCTCATATCCCCGAGAATGAAGTCAATCCTTCCGCCTCAATATCACTAAGCCCAGCGCTGCTGCCGATCAACTGCTCTCAACAAATCATCAATCTTCAAATGTACATCATGGAACTATTTCGCATCAATGATGAAGTTAATCCTTTGATACTCCTAAAGATGCTCCATTTGAAAACATATTTGCTCTCGAATCATCATCGAACCATCTTCTTCGGAGACATCGACTCGCTACCTCGGTCCCTCAACAACCGCCACATGAACACCTCGTAAAATGGACTCACGATCATCCATTAGACAACATCATTGAAATCCCTCTCGTCCAAGATCCACATGGAAACAACTTGCAACCGATGCCTTATGGTGCTTCTTCAACTCCGCACTCTCTAAGATCGAACCAAAAGATGTTAAACCGCCATGAATGAAGACAACCGGTTCAATGCCATGCAAGAATAAATTCATGAGTTTGATCGACTTGATGTATGGGAATTAGTACCGCTCCAGATTATGCTATGATCATTGCTCTAAAATGGATCTTCAAAGTGAAACTTGATGAGCATGGTGATGTCTTAAAGAACAAGGCTCGATTGGTTGCTAAAGGATACCGTCAAAAGGAGGTATTGACTTTGAAGAATCATTTGCTCTGTTGCTCGTGTCGAGACAATCATAATCTTTTGGCTAATCTCGCTAGTAAGAACATGGTAGTCTATCGATGGATGTAAAGACGGCATTTCGAACGGAGATCTTAAAGAAGTCGCTCACGCCACCAACCCGAAGGCTTTGTGAATCCGAGCATCCTACTCACGCTTATCGTTTGAAGAAGGCTCAGACGGTTTAAAGCAAGCTCCAGGGCATGCTATGATACGCTATCAAAGTTTCTTCTATCTACCGGTTTCAAGAAAGGTGCAGTTGATCCTACATTATTCACCGTGAAGTCGTGCAAACATTTAATTCACGTCCAAATTTATGTTGATGATATCATCTTTGCCTCGACTGACCCCAATGAGTGTGACCGTTTTTCAAATGAAATGGGTTCTAAATTTCAAATGTCAATGATGGGTCAAATGTCATTTTTCTTGGGATTACAAATTTCACAAAGTCCCGGAGGCATTTTCATAAATCAATTTAAATATGCAAATGAAATTTTAAAGAAATTTGGATTCGATTCTAGTGACCTTGTTGACACTCCCATGATTGAACGTACTAAACTAGGTGAGGACCACTCAGGGATCATGGTAGATCAAACGAAATATCGTAGTATGATTGGATCCCTGATGTACCTCACAGCTAGTAGACCGTACATCTTGTTCATTGTTTGCATGTGTGCTAGATACCGTGCTAAGCCTACTAAAAGCACCTTGAAGCGGTTAAACGGGTCTTCGGTATCTCCAAGGAACCATCAATATGGGACTTTGGTACCAAGGACACCGGTATGTCACTAATGACTATATGCGAGATGCCGATCATGCGGGATGTCGGGATACTCGTCAAGCACGTCCGAGGTGCTCGATTTTGGGTGATAAGCTTGTGAGTGGTCTTCAAAGAAGCAAATGAGTACTTCTATTTCTCTACTGAGGCGGAATACATAGTCATGTCATCTTGTTGTGCTCAAATCCTATGGATGAGATCCCAATTATCGACTATGGCTTTGAATTCAACAAAATCCCTATGTCTTGTGATAATAAAAGTGCTATTGCTCTCTCATGCAACAATGTACAACACTCAAGAGCAAAGCACATCGACATTCGACATCATTTCATCGAGGAGCAAGTTGAAAATGGTGTGGTGGAACTTTACTTTGTGAGGATGAATACCGGTTAGCGAGACATCTTCACCAAAGCTCTTCCTAGAGAACGTTTTGAGTCTATTCTTCCACGACTGGGTCTTAAGAGCCTACAACCAGAAACTCTCAAACGTCTTCAAGAGGAAGAAGAGGAGTAAAAGGTTTCCTTCATCTATATCTTGTAAATATCTATTCAAAAACAAAATACAAAATTATAAAACCTTCAAAAATCAAATAGAAAAATATAAAACTTTCAAAATCCATAAAAAATTGAAAAATTCAAAAAATCTTCAAAAAATATTGTCATTTTGTCGTTTCGATTATATCTACGGTCTCTGTGCTGTCATTCAAAGAATGACACGGGACTTTAGATATTGTTCGAATTTTCACAAAATATATCTCTATATTATATATAACAGGAGGCATTTGGCATCAATGCCACCTCATCATTTTTCATGCCACCTAAGCATTATATGTCTTTAAAGATTTTTGAAAATTGCAATTAATTTTTAATTTTCCGAATTATATGTCTTTAAAGATTTTTGAAAATTGCAATTAATTTTTAATTTTCTGAATTTTATTTTTTTTTTGTAATTTTCGGAATTTTTTTAAAGATTTTTTAAAATTGTTTATAAAAAAGGTTTCTTGCAAGGATTGAACCTTGGTTGTTTTGATAAATAACTTGTGTGTTTACCACTTAGGCAACAAGTTATTTTGTTAATTATGTTGCATATTATAATCTATAAATGCAACCAATTATGTAGGAGAATCCCTACAACTTAGGTAACCCTAAACAAAACATATACATAAAAATATACGGTTCATTATATTTTTTTCTCAAAAACCCTAATATCCAATTTTTTCCTGCATTCTCTTCTAATGTTTACTAATTTTTGTATTTCCTTCATTATTTGCTTCAAGATTGTGGTTATATGATACCTTATTTTTTATACATTATTATGATTCGGCGTATTGAGATTACATGTGACTCTTTTGAATACAGAATATGTGTTGCAAGTAACTAAATGAATAGCATGATACATATACGTATTTAGAAGGTAAGTTTCAGCCAACAAATCCATAATTTTACCAAACTAGACTCATCAAGTATTTTTGAAAACTCAGCCGATCATGGTTCATGCTTATTCGTGGCTTCACAAAGGAGGTACAATACATTATTTTTTTCAACTGGTGTTTTATGTTTACAGGCACATGAGTGTATGATTTGTGGAATATCGTTACTTATGTTCCAATAATTTATGAGTGGCCTACAGGTTAGTACAATTCATGTTTTAAAATAGTCTTATATCTGTTACTTATATGGGTATCTTTATATCAGACCTGAGCTACAGTTTTCTCAAGGAAAGCTTCTGTTGTTGTTTCACTTTACCAGCTAATTTTCATGTCTGACCTCGATCTCCAGATCCCCTCGCTTTCGGTGAGTATCTTGCGGCTTCTGGTTTGATTGCTGTATTTTTTCACTTATTCATTGTTCTAAAACTTTTTTTGCATTCTCTCTATCAAAGAAATACCTATGCTTTTAATAAAATTCTACGGTGAATAATATTATGGGTTGGTTTTTATCTCGCTGTTATCTTTTGTACTATGTCTAATCTAAGCTCACTAACAAGAGAAAGAAAGAGCTTAAATCTTGTAGCTTGGTGTTAGACTTGCCTTTTCGTTTATTGTTTTTGTTTGGTAGATCCATTTGCTGAAGCTACTGCTGAGGACTCTGGTGCTGGAACAAAAGAGTACGTTCATATCCGCATTCAACAGTGAAATGGTCGCAAAAGCTTGACAATTGTTCGGGGCTTAAAGAAAGATTTTAGCTACAATAAAATTTCAAGGACCTTAAGAAGGAGTTCATTGCAATGGCACCGTTGTCCGGGACTCTGAACTAGGACAGGTTTACATTTTGCAAGTTGCTAGCTCTTTATTATTGTCTTTATTTTTAAAGGTCATTCAGCTTCAAGGTGATCAGAGAAAGAATGTCTCCAGCTTTCTTATTCAGGTAATTATTACACCACTTGCATGGCCTTACTCCCAAAATTAGCGGTATTTTTTTTCCCCAAAACCCTAATCTCATCACACCTATTAGGGCGTTGGATTTTGCTTTGACCAATTATCCGCCTGCTTGTCAACTTTTTGTGGATGTTATGGGGCTGAAGACTGCATTTCCGGCTTTCATGGGTAAGGTCAGTGGATTTCTTTCCTTAGTTTTTACTATCGGCATTGATTTGATTGTGTTATAAATATTCTGTATGTACTTTTAGTTATTATATTAGGTTATTCGTATAGAGTTTAGTAGGCATAACATGTGTGTGTGTTTGTTTGGAGATATACATGTATCATAATAAGTAATTTTGACCCTGTAGTTAGAGTTTTTGATTCTGAGATATTTAGATGGTTTATTAGTACTATAAACAAGCATATACTTACTATCCGGTTTCGTTTTCGGTTTCGGTTTCATGCCACTAATTTCATATCGTTATTCGTCATTTACTGGAATTATATGCGTTTATTTCTGTTTTTGTATGTGCATATACCATCTTTGTAATAAGGAATTATGACCTTGGAGCAAGTGTGCCTGTGAGTTATGTTAAAAATGTTTTTTAGTACTTTTATGAGCATATATATTCTCGCCTACAACCACAACTTGTATATGTATAAAAATATATACATCAATGGGTATGTCTTACATCAATTTCAACAATGAGTGTGCGGAGTTTGTATTGCCGTTGAGTTTTTAGATGTTGTTGCATCTATTTGTTCAACACCTTATAAACTGAAAATTTAATACTTATTTTTTTATGCTGCCACAAGGAACAGGGGCCGTTTATCATCCAGTTTCGCTAACAATAGGCAAAAGCGGCGTAGACGTGAAGGTAAAATACTTATACTTCTCTATCTTCTTACATTTTTTATACTGACAGTTATGTGTTCCACAACTACCTGAAACGTGTTTTCTAATATACAGCTACGCGAGGTTGGGCCATACCAATAGCTCGCGTTTAAGATGTCCAGAACAGTGCTCTTCGAACAAGTTCGTTGTGTGAGTTTTGCAAACCTGTTCTCCACTTTAAGGATAATGTTATTGTTTCTTTAATGACTAATTTTATTTTATGCTGGCCATATTTTTTTAGTGCTAACTGAGAGACAGCCAAATCGGCAGACATGGAGTGTGCCCAACAATACTAGGCGACCAACAGGCCAAGGTAGTGCTACCTTACGCGTACCCGTACTCTTTGAACGTTGTTTCAGATTTATATCTTCTATTCAACTCATGCGGCATAGATACACAACAACTATTATCAACTCATGAAAAAATAGCCTATTTAAGTTGCGGTTATAATTGTTTACTATAACATAACCCTTTTATTCATGCATATTAATCAGGGCGCAAATGCTGCAACTCGCATTCGTCGTGTAGTCTGTTGCAGGCCCAGGATACACGTATATCCAAAAAAAGAAAAAAAAAGCCATACACTCTCTAACTTCATCCTTGAATCATTATTAGACGAGGAATATATCAATTTCAGGCACTAGATAATAATAAAAGAATACTACTTAGTCGATCAGTTGAAGATCGCATCAGATCTGATTACGAATAGGTATAATCTTTTTTTTTAAAGTTTTTTTTTTTTTTTATTACTGTTAATTGTCTGTTTACCGCAAATATTGGCAAAGAAATTATCTTTCATTTTTAATTTATTTAGACTCTTCACGTTATGTGATTTATTAGTATGTAATAATTCGTTAAAAAGGATTTGCCATTTTGGCGAATTCCAGGTAGGAAGTGCAGGTAAGTAACGATGGATGCTTGGGAAAAAAGAAACTGTTGATGTCCGGTCTGCAGATTAGTAAGTTTCAGAAACGACCAAAAACCGGTCAGCGTGTATCTACCTTTTTTTTTTTTTTTTTAAATGGAATGATAACCGCTGGTAGGTTATGCAAACTTATTCATTTTTGGTTATGCAGTCTTATTCATTTTCGCTTTCTCATTCTAGGGTCAAACGAGATAAAGCTAAAATAACTGTTTGGGAGAACTTGCGAAAAGCAAAAGCAAAAGAAAATGCTAAAATAACTGTTGGTTGTCTCATTTTTAAGTAAAATTTTAAGTGTGTTATGCTATTGTTCTGAAATATTGTAGTGGCCAAAGCAATTGGATGTTCCGCTTGAAGTTATGCATCAGCTCGCCAATGGAAGTTACATCATCTATCTATTTGCATGTTACTGTTACTTAAAGCTTATAATGCTATTACTTTTTCGATTTGAGGATATAGGACTAATATAGTTTAAATGAACATGTTTTAATTTATTCCATAAGTTTAAATAATCTGCTTTTAAAATTTCAAAGCATAAGAACAGATTGTGCTTTTATTATCTTTTATCATGAGATGTTTGCTATATGAACAACAGAAATTGATGATTTGAAAAAGGGCTTAGTCATATTCAACAGTGGATTTTAGGCTCAAAGCTAGAGGGACTGATTATGGTTTCATATATGAAATGGATGATTAACCATAATTGTTTATGTCAAAAGTAATCAGAAGAAATTGCTTGTGCTTACTGTGACTTAGCGACCCATATAAGAGAGTGTCTGTGCATGAGAAACGTAACCATTTTTAAGCCAAGTCCTGTAGTCTGGCACTAAGTGAGCTACATGGCGAACCCCAATAACGTAGCCTACACATACATCATCTTAGGGGCAGAGTGCGTGGACGGATCAACATTAACGGTTATCAATTTTCTAAAAGAGATATGCATAAGGCCTGAGGGTCGGCCACAACCGAGGTACGCCGACGAGGCGAGTGCCCACCATGTGAGAAGATACATAATCAATAGGAAAACGAAAATATGTGGTTTGGTAAACCAATGGATGGAGATATATTATTATGTGTATATCTGTTTCAAAAGGTGTAAATCACAGATCCTAAGTGCACTATTAATTACGGTTCAATTTATTATTTTTTTTGGATGGATGTTGCAGTTGCTTGAGGCGGCTTGGTGTCTTACAAACAAAGCTGCAGATGAGGAGTGAAATCCCATTACTTGGAGGCGGCTTGGTGTCTTAGAACGTTCTCTGTTGCAGTTTTTGACGACTACGGTGGCATGGTAAGCATTGTCGAAATCCCATTACATTTTTGTGTTGAAGTTGTATACAATATATTTGACCGAGTCATAAAGATCACAACTGCTTTGCTGATGATTGTATGCACATTTTAATGTTTTAGTGTATGCACTTCTTTTTAAGGTACTGTTTTAGGAAGGCTACTAACACATATCACATTTGTCGAACGTCTCATATCCCATTACATTTCTGTAGAATTGTTTTGTTTGAATTACCTATTTCAATGCTACATATTTAGTTTTTCTAATCTGCAGGTGAGGAGTGAAATGGGAATTAGCGAGGATGTGAAGGTAGTTATACTCAATTTTGGTGGACAAGTAAGTTAATGATTCATTTTCATGTCAAATATGTGCATAGTTTTAGATCAGTTGTATTTTTTTCCTATCAGGTAATGCAAAGCCTATGACAATTTGCAGCCAGCAGGTTGGAAGTTAAAAGAGGAGATAACAAGATTTCCTGTATCTAGAATTTGTGCAACTGGATTATTTCCGGTAACCGATGAATTTGATGACCAGATCCTCCTATTTGTACTATTATAGAGGATTAGATTTCCTTCACCATCAAGTACTAACATACTTGAGTTATCAGTAAGTGGAGTGTCTCTATTAGCAACCCATACGACAGTCTTGACAGCTATATTGTTATACCATATTCCCAAATACCGATTGCTTGAAACATTGGAGGGACTGAAAAATCCCATTTCAAAAGTTTCATTGTCTGAAACTAAGGTTTGGCCGTCAGTTATGTTTTGGTTTGCAGTAATGGTGCTTATATCTGTTGAGGTTAACAAACAAGTAGAAATGATGGAGACAAATAAGAACAAACAGAAGCTTTTTTGATTGATAGGCAGGTATTGATCCATTTTTCACAAATACTTCACTTTGATCTTTAATTTACCATAAGCAAACCCTCAAAATAGTAGCTCTTTTTTGTTTGTATCTTTAGATTTTTATTTGAAGGAGAACATACGTGCATGGTCAAACTAGACTTTTCAAAACTCAGGGGCCTTCTTATTGGGAAGTAAAGTCAAATTTTTCTATTAACCGTAGGCCAACTAGAATCCGTACACACTGTGAACATTATTTTTTGGAATTTAAGCATTGGTTAGTTAACTCATATAGCTACAGGTTTACGACGCTAACACATTACATGTAAATGGGTCAATATGAGTTATTCTCTATCTCTAACCTCTCAAATGGGTTAATCCAGATGATTTACTAACAAAAGAAAATGCTCAAAAGGGTAGTGTCTTTAGGAGTATTTTCAGATACAATAATAAACTCATAAATTGCTTTCATAAAATGAAGTTGGTTTATTTCTTTACTCACGTAGTTTTCTTAGTTATGTTTAGCACATTAAAAAATGGATAAAGAGGTGTTTATGGGTCAACCCACCCATTCCACCAACTCTACATATAGTATTCTCGATGCTTTGACTCTTCATAATTGCCTGGTTTGACATTATCAATCATGAATCATCATTAAATTAATACAATGTATTTAAATGATTTACATATCTGATTTGCCTCCTCAAGAGTTTCTTGTGGGGTTAAACTGGAACACTTGGTGTCGTTAGCCCAATGGACCTTTGGTCGTTTAACGAATAATTGACAACCTTCAGTAACGGTCGCAACACGACTGCTAGAAATTTATGGTTTTGAGATTATGATAGATTGCTTGGCAATTGTCGATATCGATTTAGAATTTTCAATAAGACTTTTGATGAGGCATACGCTCCACGTCTGGAGAGGTCACATTAGACTTTTATGGACATCGATCTAGATCATTTGATTCATTTGCTGGTAGACATATCATATTGGATGGTCTTAGTAACATCAGCATGACAGCATCTTTGAACCTCCCCGCAATAGTTTCTACATATCAAGATGTAATCCTCTTTTTAACTTGACAAGTGTATGCATTAACCCAAATTTGCCCAAATTAACTTTCCAATATGTTATGTTCTCTAAGTATTACCTATGTTCTTTACATCTTACGATAACTAAGTACTTCAATTGTTATCATTGTTTATTTATTTATGCATTTCTGAACAGTTCTGTAATAAAATTACCAATATAATTGCAGATGGAAAAATGTTGAAAAGGGTAGCGTACGTACTATAGGTGAATACTACTTTGAGGCTAGCACTTCATTTTTGCCCAGAAGGTAACTTACTGTTCAAATTTTTTTGGACTAATGTTTGCATAGGTAGGCTACCTGTACTTTCCCTTATATGGAATAAAATTGTAAGCACGTTACCCTTTTTTTTAACGTACCAGTAAGCAACAAATAGATTTATGAATTCTTATATAAATATTGTACTTATTGCTACACTACCATTGATCATTGTTGCCAATAAATTTGAATGAACGTAGGCGTCATCTTATGTACAACCTTTTGTCTATGAAACTTTGCAAAAAAATTTACATGAGTCGAATAGAAACTGAAATTAAAGTGTATTCAATGTGATTATGATTTTGCTCTACTTCGCAAGTTGTGATATGGAATATCAGCCTTCTGGCAGAACTGTATGATATGCAATAAGGATCTCTCACGTGTGAAAGAAGATGATGAGTTGGAATAAAACGTATTTGCATAATCATCAATAATAGTCTCAACGCGAGCTTCCATGGTTTAAGGTAATTATACGAGTAGTTATTATTATTTTTCTATAATAAAAAAAAAAACCCACAGAAACACTGATCTTGGATATATATGTACCCAGAAAAGGCCATAGCCTCTTGATTTATAGCAAACTTGAAACCGCTAGGCCTTTGGTAGGTGATCACATAGTCTTGAGAGCCCATGGACCGACAGAGAACTTTATTTTCTACCATCTAATGTATGTAGTTTTTCTGTTAAAACTAACAACCATCATTCTACAAGAAGTCGAGAACTTCGTAGATCCATCCTATAAAGAAAGTTTAAACAAAAAAGGGAAAACCGCAAAATTTATTTTTATTGAGGAGCACAAGAAATTACTTATTGAAGCGAAACAATGGATGAATGACGTATCATCTTAATGTAGTGTGGTAGCGGGAATCGAATCTGCATCGTTAGCTTGGAAGGCTAGGGGTTATGGTCGACGTCGATTCAGCCAGATTTAGACTTTCAAGAAAAAATTAATCACTGGCTAAAAGCCTCTCCATGGTTAACGGGCATTAATCCTAGAGATGCAAAAATACCTAAAGATGGTGACGATGGTTTTTTTCCAACTACTGGTAATGAACTGAAACCAGAAGTCGTCACTGCCAGCCGCAAATATCATGTCCGTGTTTTGGTGTGTGCTCCATCGAACTCTGCACTTGATGAGATTGTGTTGTTTTAATACCTTTTCATTATCTACAACTTTACAACCATGCATATAACTCATAATGTTGTAAAAATAATATATGTTGTCTTATTAACCATCCATTCAAACCATACAATTATTTATAATTTATTTTAAAAAAACACAATTATCTTATAATATTGTCAAACAATTTTTAAAAATGTATTTAAGTTATTTAAAAACAAAAAAAAATAATTATAAGTCATGGACACCCAATCGTATTATAATATTGGTTTAAAATTTTTAAAATGTATTTAAGTTAACAAAAATAACAAACAAATCATTATAAGTCATGCCGCCCATTGGGCTTATTAGTATATATATATATATATATATATATATATATATATATATATATATATATATATATATATATATATATATATATATATATATATATATATATATATATATATATATATATATATATATATATATATATATATATATTTTTTTGGGAGAAAGTGAAACGATGGTTTATTGTCATTTCAGCAATAACCGCTTTTCAAAGATAGAACGAGCCATGCTTTATCTTGGTTTTCAAATTTCTTGGTCTGATTCTTTAAAATAATCCTTACTATCTAATGAAAACTAGTTGTTTTAAACAATAACTCGGACTCTATTTTGATAATCATCCGGACTTAAAAGTTTGTCAAAATATCTATCTCTCAATCAACAACTTATGTCATTGATTGAGGGAGAATGATTTCAATTAAATCATAAAGTTATTTGTCATACAATTATTTTCAAAAGATAATCATGCATGTTTATTCAATGGAGTTTAAAGTCTCAAAATCCGATCCTTATCGCCTAAAACGTTTTCATAATCAAGTCACAATTCTCCTTAAAACTTTCAAATTCAATTTAAATCTCTGAGATCACAAATCTCAAATGATTTGATAATTGTGATCGGGGAGAATTTGTGATTTAAATTGGATTTAAACCGATAATTCGGTAAATGGTTTTATAAGGATGTACAAGCTCTCCTTCCCACATGTGCCAAACGATTTCAATTTTTCCATGCACATGTTGAGGGGGAGCATCTATCTTAAACCACAAATATTTGAAACGTGATCAATTTATCTCAATGTGCGATCTTTTCCTAATATGTGCAAAACATTTTCAAATATCTATGCACATATTGAGGGGAGCAAGCTTATGAAAACCTCATCCTTCCCAAAATGCTTTATCTACTTGATTTGATTAGGAAGTGATGTTGATATTTTTAGAAAATGGTAATCAAAGAAGTTAATTCTTTCTCTTGCCTCCGTGTGCAAAACGATTTCAAACACTTGATGCACATGTTGAGGGGAGCTCTTGTTCTAAAAATATCAAAAACAATTCAGTACAAAATGCTTTGATAATATATCATAAGTATATGGATTGATTTTCAAATGGTTTTCAATTGATTCCAATGGCGGATGAACAATACCAAATAGACCGACCAACTTTACTTTATGTATGGTGATATAAGGATGATAAGGTTAGGTATTTGTTCCATGATCCGCCGAACCGGAGGGATCTACCAGGGAAAATCCACTAGATAGTGTAGAAGTCCTTAGGTATATTGAAAAAGGAAAAATGAGATATGGGAAGAGTGCGGATGAGACCGAGCTAGTCTTGGAATAAACCCAACAAGGTTCTAGCTATGAAGTCTCGGTAGTATAATGAAGGGGTTGAAGAATGAAAAAGAATTGAATGAGAAAAGGGTGAAAACAAATAGCCCTCCAATTATTCAACCTTAGGGCGATACGGGTTCAATTCATATGCTCTTGGTGGTTACCAAGGTAACATCGGTATTGAAGACAAGGCGTCATGGACCCAAAGGACGACCGCACTTCAACTTCCCAAACCACTCAAGTTCCTCTTAAAAGGGCTTGTTTCATTCTCACGGGAACCGACATTATCTATCAACTTTCTCTTGAGACCGTTGATATTGAAAAAGGAGACCTCTCCCTAGTCTCCGATATAGGATCCAAATATGCACAAATTGAGTCTAGAGCCACGAGATCATCAATAAATCTCATTAGGACACTTTCAATGAAGACTCTCTGTTTCACACAATGTGGAAATAGAGATTATATCTTGAGTCCCACGATTATCCTTGTGGTATTGCGGAACATCCGAGTGATATGCAAACATATTCACAATGAAGATGGAAAGCCTTCGAGCCAACATCAAACAAGCTCTGGTAGGTGGCATGTGAGATCTATTCTATAGATCAACCATGTGACAACCGAATGAAACAATGGGCGATTCAATCTTTTGAATCAATCACAGTTCGAGTTATGGATTGACGGATACCTTTGAAAACCGGTCGTTGTGCTTAAAACTCTTTTCTTTAGCACTTGACCGTGTTCGAATATTTCAAATCAAAAGGTGTTTATGATTGATAATTGATTTTCATTAAAACCTTCGTTGTATTGCAAAAAATTTCTATTGAGCGATACACGATTGTTTTCAAATCTCTTTCATCAATCGGTGAATCTCTATTCATTGGTTCACTCACTCCGTGTTGTCTTCTTTGAGGCGTTCGGTTTGAGAACGACTAGAGCATTGCGAAACCACAAGGAAATTCTTGAATTATACGATCACGAGCGGTGCTTGTAATCGATCAACGGGAATCGTGGGCGTATACCTCAATTCAACGAAGTGATCAAAGACACTTTCGTGCGCTTTATTGCTAAATGTTTTATGCGAGCACGCCCACGTTTGCGGTGATCGAATGATGCGATCAATCCATAGCCGCATGCTCACCAAAACATTCATCTCAAAAGAAATCATGATTAGTGCATCAATGACTCGATATTTTCATTCCATGCTTACGCGCTGCCGCCAATATCATGAATCAACGAAAGCTTCCGCTACTCGATGAGAATATATCATGATCCGTAATGTGAGCATGTCGGTCCGCTTGTCACATCATCACATAATACCAACACCACAATGGATGTCTCGAGATTTTGTTGGCGATGATCTCAAAAGGCGGCTCAAAATTATAATCACGTGGATCAAGAAAGACCTCCACTTGGATTAACCAAACATGCAATGAGAAGAATCAATGACTACGAGCTTGAACAAAGTACTACACCAAGAATGCAAGAACAATTCTTAATGTAATATCTGTTTGTATTCAATGTATTTTTAGTATATGTTTGAGGTGACCTCCTTGGGGAGATTGTTAGGATTTAGTAAATCCGGTATTAAAGAGTCGGTCACCTCAAGTATATGTAATCGTTAGTAAGCTCGTAGTCGAGATTAATGTAAGTTAAGTAGTATTTAGTTTAAGTAACACCGTGGAGGACAGACGGGTCTTTACCCACCGTATGCGATCCATGACCCGTTAGGTGGCGATTTATGTAAAGACTATAAATACTCTCTACCTTCCAAGGTAGAGAGTTGGAGCTCATAATAAGATTTTTCTTTCTCTCACTAAAGTTCCCTAAACCTCTAACTTTTTCTCTCTAGAACTCATTATACGCCTATTTGATCTTATGGTTTAGTGTGTTTATGAAATCCAATATGTTACACTCATCTATCAACATCCAACGTACACAGTTAATAGATTGACATAAATCGATCTAAATATTTTAAAACCAAGTTTTAATCGATAAAACTATTCAACCCCCCCCCTTTCTAGTTTTCACAATTGGTACCAGAGCTTCGTTACCAAGTTTTTAGAGTATATTGTACCTTAAAAACTTGACACGATCCGTGTATAATTGAAAACTACAAAGAAGGTCTTTTACAAAAATAAACACCATGTCGTAAAAACACTTTTGTAGGATGTTGATTGGATGACAACATTATATATATATTTTTTTATCTTACTAAATTGCACTAACCTTTCTTTTCATATTGCTTAGTTAAAACTCATTTTTATCAAGCCATAGGAATTCCTTGGTAATAAGATTACCCTTCCTAAGAAGGTATCTTAAGTACCATCTAGATCATGAAGGAACCGTAGTTGTTTATTAACAGTTTTCTTGTCAAAATAAAAGGACACTCATAATTGCATTAGAGGTATGTCTTTCTCAAACTTATCTCTAAATAACATTAGCTTAGAATAAGTATGCTTGCATAGGAATCTATATGGTTATATTTTTTTTCTAGCTTCATCATATGCTTTAGTAATATACGTGGCATCTTTAGAAAACCTTCCTTTATACGTGTTTCTCTTCCGTCTAAAATCTAGGCATATAAACATATATTATCCTAACCTAAAATACCAAACCTTTCTAATAATAAAACAAAACACAAATCTCAAAAATTCCTCCTTCCCCATAAAAACCTCTTCCGCTCGTCAACTCCACCAAAATCCCACTTTTCAAATCTTCCACTTTCAAAATACCTCTCATTCAAACTTCATCTTCATCCTCACATCATTTCGAAAAATCAAAACCAAGGTAGATCTTCATCATCATGGTTTACATCGCCTTCGTGAACATCATCTTGACACTCATCGGTCTCGTGTACCCCATGATCAAGTTTTCTCATGGAGACATGTACTTTGTGTTGCTAATTTACATTGGTGTTATATATCTGATCCTTTGTATCGCTCTTAGCATTGAAATGAAATATTACTAATGTCTTAGCTTATCTCGTTTATTTCTCATAATGTGTTTGTTATTTATTTTATTCTTGTCATTCGTACCTTTGGTCTTGACATACCTTAGAAACCTACAATGCATGGTTAACTAGTAAATATTGGCTAAAATACACCTCCTTTTATAAACCTAAAAGTTACAAAAATCTATTTCACGTCAAGATCATTTTTCTGTCACTGAAGATCCACGGATCCCTAATGTTCAACTAGCCGGATCCCTCTTGGAAGGGAACCGTGAGAACCGTGGAACTAGGAAACAGAATCTCATGCAACATAAAAACCATTTCATAAAAATCTACCATAAAAGGAAAAATTCCACTAGAATGTTAAGTACTAAGTAAGTTAATTGTCATTGTTAATAGAAATCAAGTAAAAAACATTAGGAGATTATTTTTCACCTATCAAATGTCCTCTCCTTTGATGCATCTCTTCATATTAACTTTTCACTTCCATAGGTCTCATCATGACTCATGAGTATGAATTCGACTTTCAACTCACTTATGTCTACATTCCTAATATCTCCCTTGAGCCCAACACACCTGGCAATCATGTCCGTGGGTTCAATAATCTCGAAACTCGCCACTTCCATGAAGGACGTATTGTTGACACACCTCTACTTTACGAAGAAGGTATCAATACCGCTTTCCGAACCATAGGACTAGAAGGCCTTCTCAGAATTAACGAGAAAATCTGTCCACGGTTTGTGTTGGAATTCTTCCGTCAAGTTGAACTCGTTCGTAACGAGGATCGATCTCTATCAATTTGGTTTTGGATCAAAAACCAAAAGTTTGTCTTCACCCTTGGGCAATTTGCTCACATTCTCCAAATTCCAAATCATGGACAATGTGCCTTCACTGAAGATTGGTCTCTTGATTCTCTTTTTAACCATCGTGAAGAAAATAGTCCATATTGTTCACGCATACCTTCCCCTCAAGAATTAACTCGCATGTTATGCAAACCTCGACCCTATTACTCTGATCCAAACATAATCTATACATGTGATATCTGAGATGATCTTAAACCTCTCGCAGTCATTCTACGTGAAAATGTTTGGAGTCTTAGGGGAAATTGAGAAATTCTTCCCGCTTGTTGTGCTCACATAATGTATTGTTTGCTAACCCAACAACCATACAATCTCGCCTATTTCTTCGCAAGACGAATTGTAAACCTTCAAGGCAACAAGAACAAGCTAATCCCTTATGGAATGTTTTTGACACGCCTTTATCATCATATCATGTACTTTCATCCTCAATTTCAAAGTCCGTTATGCGTGCTTGTGAATAAGATGATGGAACCTCTAAACACATCTCACGTCGTCATTCTTCATCCACAGATCGGCAAATACTCATCATCCATTTGACGATCCATCTAGCAAAACGCTCAAGAAACTTAGTTTCCTTTCCAAATAGGTTCAATCCTTAGATTTCCTCTTTTATCATTGTAATGTGATCATTCTCATGAAATAAAACATTTAACGTTTGATGCTCACTTATATAGTTGTTCAATTTCTTTAGAAAACACTGGCTTTGAAATACGATACCTTGTGCAAATTTGCATACCTTCTGTGAAGGTACTTTTTAGCAAGAGCCGGATCCCTGACCTTGTAAAAGACGGATCCCTCCACTTAGGGAACCGTGGGATCCGGGCAAACAGAAAGGCAGTTGCAGACCTCCATACATCAAACCGTTACCTTAGACCATTTCATGCTAGCTAAACATAATGTCTTAGGACCACTTAAGCCTTCCTCAAGCTCAGTAGGTATCACACTCACTTATAGCCAACTTAGGATCACATTCAAAGGTGCTTTATGATTTATCATCTCACGAAAACTCATCATCCTTCTGCTCTAATACACACACATCATTTCTCACATATCAACACATCTAGTTTTATAATTCTCTCAATTTTAGCAAATTGATTTGAGTCGTCCTTACCTCAAAATAGGTCAAAAACTAGCTTTTCATTTCGTGTAATTTTTAAGGAATTTTCCGAAGTTATCTTAAGTTACCATCTGACCTCTAGGATCATTTAGCACCACATGACACTCTCAAATTTCCTAGTGTCATCTTTGATCATTCATTGGTACTCATAAAGTCCCATTTTCATCCATAAAAGGCAATCATTAGCTACCATCACTCATTGCCCTTGATCATTTAAGTTCCCTTTCATTTAAAACACTTAGGAAGACTGAAACACTCAAGATGTATAGGTACTAGACCTTACAAAACATCATTTTCCTCTTTTCTTGGCTACTGAGAGCCGAATCCCTAGGATTAGCCTAGACGGATCCCTCATTGGAGGGAACCGTGGGAACCGACTGACAGATTCAGCTAACTCTAGCTAAAGTAATCATTTCAAGCTCTCCTTGCTAACTTGAACACTCCATCTTATCTTAATTAACCTCCTTGATCAGTGTAACTCTGAAGTTGACTCTTGTACATGCAAATCATCACATTTCAAAGGATCTTAGTGACTTAAGTCTTGAATGCACTTGCCAAATCCTTCTCTTTATAAACCATCTTGTTAGGACTTATTAGTCACCATCTACAACTTAAATCTCAGCAACTAGAAGCCTCTATCTCACTAACCTTTTGTAATCTCATCATGAGGAAAGCTCCTAGTGGTAACTCATCCACCAAAGGACCACCCAAGAAACTTGCTCGTGTTATTCACGAAATTTCTTCAACCGAATCATCTCCCGTTAAATCCACAAATGCTAGGATTTCTCCTCCACCAATCAAACCAATCCCCAAAAGGATTGTTCCCACGAAACTACCATTGTTAAACACCGCCATACCTCCTAAACCAAACACTCTTATTTCCACTAAACCATCACTATTAGTGCCTCGAGCCATATCATTCACCACTCCACTCTCATCACCACAACTCTACAATCTAGAGGACTTGCCTCCTATGCCATCTCATCCTCCACCTTTGCCAACATTCTCCTCAATAGAGACAATAGCGCAACAAAATCAAGGTGTTGAATCGACACTAGCACCGGCATCTTTTTCTCCGTCACCCTCAAATAGTCCCTTTTGGATTATGAGGAATCATCAAAGTCAACCACCCGATCACATGGAAGTAGATACCTCTCTACCACCATCCTCATCACATATTCCACCACCACCACCTTTGAATCACCTCCAAATTTACCTCCACAAATTCCTCCTTCTTTTGTTGAATCTCAACCAAACCTTCCATCTCAAGCCATTCCATTTCTACCACCACCATTTCTGAGCCATGACAAAGATTGTTATCATTGTCAACATGTTGAAAGCTTGATACATGATGTACGTGAAGATCAACGTTTCATGTTTTATCACCTCCTCGAACGTTTTGACGAGATCAAAAAACCTAAACAACCTTGAGCTTAAGGATTCAAGTGGTGTCCTAGTCTTAAGCTTAACTTAGATAGTTTAGGAATCCTAAGCCATGTATTATTCATTTTTTTAGTTTTTAGAGTTATGTACAGCATTTCTCTAGTCTTATTAAATGAAATTACATGTTATATACCATATTTTCTTGAGAATATGTCTGGTGCCTTAATACATATCTCATTTTGATGTTAACTTCACATTTTACATCAACATTGTTGTCTTGAGCTTACAGGGAGACGGATCCCTCATATTAGCCTAGACGGATCCCTCCAAATGGGGAATCGTGGGATCCGTGCAACAGAAGACTTGTTTATTACTAACTTGAGTCTTATTTGCAGGAAATTATGCATTATATACTTGTTTTCTAACCTTTTTTTGTAGATTTTCAATATACACATGGAGACTTTGACACCCTTAACTAGGGGGAGTTTCTTGTCAAATTAAAACAATAGCAAAAACATTTGCAACACTTTCACATAGGATTACAATAACTACATGACGTCCTCCTTACAAAGGAGCACTCGTCATGGGGAGCATGTTCGCTGTGCGGACGAAACCATTTGCAAACATAATTGCAATGCACTCGCTTAGTACTCCTACTTACTTGAAGCCCTCACAAAGGGATGGAATCGTCAGGGAGGGGAGCTAAGTTTCTTTTTCGACGCTCTTTTGTTTTGACGAGAATAATATACATACTTAGTATGTATTATAATGGGTAATATAATGGGTAGAAGTTTAACTTACTATAATCCCAAGTAATTGACTTAATACATTGAATGTATTATAATGAGGTGGGTGGGTACTTAACCCATTGACTTAATACATTGAATGTAGTTGGGTAAAACCCAAAGTCCATGACCCATACCCATGGAGCATAATCCATAACCCATGGCCCATTGCATGACATTATGCATAAGTCATAATGGGTATTATCCATGACCCATGGAGCTAACCCATGACCCATTGACTAGATACATTGCATCTTTTAGATACATTGTATCTACTTGGATACCCATGGTCCAAAGTTTAGGACCCATAACCCATGACCCATAACCAATGGATAATGAGGAGCGTCTCACGGATCCCTAGTAATACACTAGACGGATCCCTCAAGCAAGGGATCCGTGGAACAGTAGCATATTTTTGTCTATAAATAGTGTGCCATTTCTTCATTGTACTTAACCCCTTTCACACACATTTTCTCTTAGTGTTGTAAACTCTCTAACCTCAGATCCAAGGGATCTTTCTATGTAGTTTTGTGTTTGTGTGATTCTCTAGGTTCCTATGAAAGGCGAGATCACCACCTCTTGAAGTCGAGCAAGCTCAAGTCCATAGGTTGCCAAGCTTCGTCATCATCAAGACTACTGATGATATCTTGTTAAAGTTCATGGGTTGCCAAGCTTCGTCGTCATCATCAAGATTCGTCATCTCATTAGAAGTGTTGTGTCGAAGACATAGGTGAAAGATGTCTAAAGGGTCAAGACGAAGGCATTAGTGAAAGGTGGCGAAGAGTCGTATCGAAGGCATTAGTGAAAGGTGCCAAAGATCCGTGTCAAAGGCATTAGTGAAGGGTGCCGAAAGTCCGTGTTAAAGGCATTAGTGAAGGGTGCCTAGAAGTCGAGTCAAATGCATTAGTGAAAGGTGCCTAGGGTGTACATTCGATATGGTGTGTCGATGTACAAGATAGATTTGTATTGGGTCAAAGGATATTGATATCCTTGTTGATGTTGTCATAAGGAATGGATCTCCTTCGGGATAGGCGTTGTGTAGTGTTGGGTAGTAGTTCTTCATTTGTAATGGAACTCGGTATCTAGCCTTGTACCGGATAAAGTGTAGGCGACTTTGTGATAAGTTTGGTTCTACCTCGTGAAAGAACCCGGTGTCTAGCCTTGTACCGGATAAAGAGTAGGCGACGTTGTGAAGGCTTCTTCGCCACAAGGAGTTTGTGTTGTGTAGTGATTACGAACTCTCGAGTAGGTGACTCGGGGAGTGGAGTAGGGCAAGGAAGGTGTCCTTGTAGCCGAACCACTATAAATACTCGCGTTGTGATTTTGTGCTTCTTACTTTTTACTTTTACTTTACTTACTTGCATACTCATCTATCAACATCCAACGTACACATTTATTAGATTGACATAAGTCGATCTAAATATTTTAAAACCAAGTTTTAATCGGAAAAACTATTCAACCCCCTTCTAGTTTCCACAATCTGCCATATTTACCTATACCATCCTTCAGATATGTGGTTGCTGGCTATGTGAACACCACCATTCACAACCTCTACCACCCAATACGACCACCATATTAAATGACGAAAGTGGAGGTGATGGAGGTTGAGAATGGTGGTGGTGGAGGTAACGAATGGTGGTGGTTACAATCCAACCATCATAAATTTTTAATTGTTAGGAGTGATTTTATTGTGATATGTATAGGTATTTTCTATGGGTTTAGGTGTTTTGTGGCAGTTGTAAGTAGTGGCTGACCCAGGATTTTAGAGAATGGGTGGCAATTTTTTTTTTATAAATTCGTGATGCACTTTAATAAAAATATCATAAAAAATTACACTAGAAACTGATATTTTTTAAGATTAAGATAGCGATCTAAGGTTTTTACATTGTTTGACTTTAAGGTGGGGGAAATTTGATTTTGTAGTGGGGTTCAGTTTAATTTGGTCATAAAAAAAATTTACACTAAAAATTGATATTTTTTGGCGAAACATAGAGGGCACCCCCCCTCTAACTACTATGTGGTTCCGCCCTTGGTTGTAAGTGATTTTATGATGTTTTAGGTAGTGAAAAGATGATGATGATGATGATGATGATGATGATAATGATGATGGGCAGTGGAGGTGATGAGAAGAAGATGACAAAATGAATAAAATGGTGTGTTTTTGAGTGATTTTATCAAGATGTGTGTTTGATTTTTAATAGATAACGAAGAAAATTTACATCTTTAGTATTTAATGATCTATTGTGTTTAACTTTTACTAACCGATGGATGATTAATACCAAAAGTTTCTGATAAGGATATTTTGTGTGAAAACTAACGAACAACAAGGATATATTTTGCAATATACTCTATGAAAATAGTTTTATCGCATAACTATGATACTTATGTATTGGCTAATTATAAGACTTGATTTTGATGATGTAGCAATTGGAAAAATCTAATTAATTGTCAATTAAATATTCTCTCATAATTTTTAGTTTACCATAAAATATTTGAGAAAATTTTGAATTTGTTATGAAAAGTAAATTTAAAATAACAAATAAAATATAATAAAATTGTTAAATGTATGAATTGAACTTAGATTAGAGTAGTCATTCGTTAGACTTTTGACAAACTTTTTTTTTGTTTCAAGTATACAGTACAAAACCAATGAAATATATTGTTGTTAAATAAATATAATGTGGTATAAAACAAGTGGCATACCTACGACAAAGCAAAGTGATAACCACCTTAAACGTCGATTTAAATGGAAATGACAGTATACAAATATTTTAGGCATACCTTAGAAATTAATGAAGAACCATTTAGCTAGATTTTAATAGAAAAGCAAAGAAGAAAAAAGACATTGAAAAGTCCGTAGGAGATTGAATTAACGAATTGAAGAAGATGAAGTTTTCAAGAAAAGAAAAAAGAGATGTCTCCGTCCCAAATTAAATATACATGTTTTCATTTTTGGATGTCAAATAAAAGATCACTTTGTATTTCAACTGATCAACAGAAAGGTTAGTGGGTGGAGATGATATTTGATTGGTGGAAAATGTACTTAATGAGATTTCCTAAACTTTGTGAATTTATAAAATGGACATTTATTTTGGAACGAATAAACTATTTTTATTTGAGAAATTAATAAAGTAAATAAGGGGTGTGAGACTTTTTGATTTGAGAAGTGTGGTAAAAGTTGGTAGAGTGGCTAGTGACTTAGGTGTCGTTTGATATACATGTAGGAATCACAATAGATATCTGATGAGCTATGATAAATGTACGAATTAATTCGCTAACAATAACCAGATTAAATAAAAAGTAATTGATACTTAATGAGCATGGATTGGAGAGTGGTAAGCATTGGAAAAAACTCAAAAACTGTTATGAATTATTGTGTATATTTTTATGGATGAACATTTAGTCAAAAAAATATCACTTCATATCCAACCTACCCTGTCCTTTAAATTAACATGTTTGTGAATTTAATAGTTAAATCATGTAGTATACATGCAGGTGATACACCAAGATTAGCTTTTCATCAGTTGATTATAACATGTTATAAGCACGTCATTCACGGTAGTCATAGTCAGAAGAGTTAAGCAAATTAATCAAAGCATACTTTTCAAAAAACACTTTCTGTAATCCATGGAAGGTATTGATTTCTTATAAACACTTTATAATTCCCACAAGGTATTGTTTTTCTTAAAGTATCAGAATCCACAAAAGTCGTATATGTTTTCAAAATCACTATGTACACCAAAAAGGATAAAGTATTTTCCAATAAACTATAAATCTACAAGACAAGTAATAATGGTACGTATTATTTTTTGTTCATTATAAGAATGTGAAACGTGGCCAATGTGACGGACTATATCTTTTATATAATAAAAGAATTACATCATTTTGGAGTGTTTTTTCAAAACTCTTCTTATTGAAAAAAAAATTAAACCAATAGGAGAGCTCGAATTTGCCACGTAGGCAAAATCGGGCAATTTGATTGGTCAATAGAAAGTCAAAATTAAATTGGTTTTGGTAAAACTTAATAATTTTGGTGGAGAAATTTGGTTAAGAAAAAAAAGGCATAAAAATATAGGTGTCAAATTTATGAAAACATAAACTTAAAAAAAGAGGGAGTAATTAATAAAACTTTAGTGGTAGAATTTTAAATAAATGATATAGAGCTAAGTGTAAAATTACAAGTTTCCATGTTTTTTAATAACTTTAAAAAAACAACAAATAACCCCTTACATTTTATACCCCCTATACTTTATAATATTAGTAACGGTAATATAAATATCAAATGGTAAGCATGAGTTACTGTGATATGAAAATAAATATACGCGATTCTACTTATAACAACGATTCGTGAATTATTATTTAAAATTTATATATGGATATCCATAAAAACATTTTAAAAACTTTACGGAGCATATTTTAACTTCATCAACGCTCATTATGTGCTACTAAACTCGCACATTTTGTACAACATGATATCAATAGTTAAAGTTAAACAACAACATCAACCTCAACCTCAACATGTCTGTCAGTTAAAAAGGTTTTACAAAGCTAATTATTAAAAAAAAACAAACAAACACATGGGTTAGATAGTAATTGGTTAATTTAGAAGGTGTTTTCCTTAAATTATAAAAAAATGCACGCATCACAATCCTTATTTCATAACAATCACCTCTAAATCAAAAAAAAAAAAAAAAAAACGTAGGTGATAACCTAACTTTATTCATTGACGTGATGTTTCATTTAAAATAATAATAAAAAAAAATCGTAATAGTTGGCCGTTGTAAAGAAATAAAAGTATGTACATGAGAATTATTAAGCAAGAATATATAGTTTTTAATCAGGTTATTACGTTACTATATTGCGATAATGTTATTGAGTTGGTAATCACGGATGTGAGATACAACCATTCTTCTATACTTATGATTTATGTGTTAACCTCTTTTTGCTTCTGAATAGAATCCGAATGAGACTTCAAGAGAACTTTGGCTTATGCCTTATCTAGCTGATAATTTTTAGTAACTTTTTTTATGATTTAACTTTTTTGTTATACACACCAACTTTTAGTAACTTATTTTATTTTATTATTATTTTTTAATGTTTTATTGAAAAGTTCTACGCTTAATATTCATGTTTTTACTATAAACACACTAAGCTATGATAGAATTAGTTGTGAGTTCGGGGTTTTTTTTACTAAGCTTCTCAAAAAAGCTTATAGCTTTATCATAAACTTATTGTGTTATGGTAATTGAATAAGCCAATAAGCACATTTAATAAGCATACCAAACACCCTTTTGTTCTAATCTGAAGTTTTCTTATTTGATGTTATGACTAACTTTGTTGTTATCCTCACTATAATGCAACATGTTAGTGGTTTTTGCAGTTTTATGATCTTATCGCACATACTAAAGTGTAATGCAATTTTGTTGTGTACGTTTTTTAGAAGTATCAACACATGATTGTCGTGGAAGGAATTTCTATGCCTGCTCAAGGTATGAATGTATAATTAAGTTGAGTTACTGATTTAGATAATACATGAATGTATTTTAATGTACCAAAGATGTGTTTTAGTGCCTATATAAGGAATTTTATGGTAGGAATGTTTGAATATGTGAGTCGGATACGCATGTTATACGGTTAGAAATACGTGAGCCTATTGGGGCACACACGTAAGCAAAATCGTGAGATGTGATTGGTTAATAAAAGTCAAAATTAAATTGATTTTGGTCAACTTTTAAAAGTGGACACGTCGTGACCAGTCATGGGTGCCACATCGACTTTCTCGACAAAATAACTTTGAAATGACCAATGTGGGGTGTAGGTCGAGGATCGGTCGAGGCAACCCAAAAACGAAAATCGGTTGTTTTTTCAACCGATATTTACACACACTTTCCTTTCAATCTTTTTTTTTTCTTTTTTAACTTGGTCATCTATTGTGGCAGCTTGGTTGTGTCTGGTCATCGAAGAGAATCCATTCTTATTGGAAAAACAATTGGGCCAATAGGAGAGCTCGATTTCGCCACGTAAGCAAAATCGTGTGATGTGATTGGTTAATAAAAGTCAAAATTAAATTGATTTTAGTCAAACTTTAATATATTTGGTGAAAAATTTTGGTTGATAGAAAAAACATATAAAAATATAGGTGTCAAATTTGTGAAAACAAAAACTTAAAAAAAGAGGAGGTAATTAATAAAACTTTAGTGGTTGAATTTTAAAAATTATATAGAGTTAAGTGTAATATTATAAGCTCCATGTTTTTAATAACTTTGGATTATAAACAAATACCCCTTATACTTTATACCATTTTACTTTATATCTTAAAAATACAATATATATGTTGTTTTAAAATAACAACATATAAATTTGCATAAGATTATAAGTATCAACTTTTTACTTTTACGTTCAATAAGGACCCACTTATTTCATTTTAAAAGTTTAACTTATGTGGACACGAGTTTACATTTTAAATACGGCTAAATTCTCAAAAGCGAGAATGTAATTATCAAATTGTAAGCACGGGTTACTTTAATATAAAAATAAATATCTGTGATTATACTTATAACAATATTTGTAAAAATAAAAACTTAAAAAATATGAGGTAATTAATAAAACTTTAGTGGTTGAATTTTAAAAATTATATAAGGTTAAGTGTAATATTATAAGTTTTCATGTTTTATAATAACTTTAGAAATTAAACAAATTCACCTTTATACTTTATACCCCTTATACTTTATATATTAAAAATACAATATATATGTTGTTTTAAAATTACAACATATAAATATGCATTGGATTATAAATATCAAAATATTTCTTTTACTATATAAGTTCAGTAAGGACTCATTTATTTTATTTTAAAAGTATGATTATGTGGACACGAATTTGAATATCAAATACGGCTAAATTTTTGAAAACGTAAATATAATTATAAAATTGTAAGTACGGGTTACTGTAATATGAAAAAAAAAATATGCACGTGATTGTACTTATAACAACAAATCATGTAATTCTTATTTATTTATATAAGGATATGTAGAAAAACATTTTTTTAAAACTTTAAGGAATATATTTTAACTTCATCGACGCTAATTATGTGTTACTAAACTCGCATCTTGTGTATCAATAGTGAAATTTAAATAGCAACATCAACATATATGTCTGCTAAATATAGTTAAATCTTGAGTTATCTAAGAGAAATTTTTACAAAGTTTTATTTTAACAAATTCTAATGGATATTAATATATAATGGAAAACTCGTGCATAAGTATATAATTATATGTAATTATCTTTAAACACAAAATATTCAGTATTAATACAAAATATTTTTTTTTTGTCAAAACCCCGTGCGTGCACGGGTATTATAACTAGTGAAAGTAATGTGAATATTTAATAGCTTGGACTACTCATACTTCTCCCTTGTTTCTTATATTTAGTTTTATATTAACTTTTATTATCATAAATGTTTATGTACTCTAACATTTACTCAGGCATGTTAATATATAGTATTAAAAATATAAATTGTCATGCATGCCTCCTATCTTAGTTCTTATATGTACCAATCTTTACTTATTTTTGTTAACTCTTTAAATAATCTTCATAGTCGAATTTTTATTTTCTAATTATTTGTTTTTGTTAACTCTTTAAATAATCTTCATAGACGAATTTTTATTTTCTAATTGTCTCTTATCAATTTATTTAAATATAAAAAATCATTTTTATAAGTATATACATAACGACTATATAACGGTCGTAAACTAAAACAAATAGCGTTACAGCGACTTCGTTTTTCACTATAAATTGACAACTATTGATCTTCTTCTCACAGAAACAAAACTTTTTATTTCTCAAACTCAAAATCAATCAATATATTTTTCTATAATATGTTAGCCCGGCTTTAGTTATCATCATTTTAGTATACTTGTTACTCACATACCCCCTTGTTAATCTCCTTATCGGAGTTTTTTTTTCTTCTTCTTGTACTTGTTTATATTTGTGATGTTCTCACTATTATGTGTTGCACTTTGTATCAATATTAATGGATTCTGATTTCTTGTTGTTTATTCATATTTGATAGTTTAGAACATGTCAAGTATTTCAAATATTGAATTTGTCGTTCTTGATGTTAATGGAAAAAACTATATGCAATGGGTTGGAAATATTGAAATGTATCTTGTGTTAGGATTTAGAAAATCCATTGGTTAAAGTGTCGGTCACCTCAAGTATTTTTATTCGTTAGAAAGCTCATAGTCGTAGTCATGTTATGTTAATAACTAATTAGTTAAGTAACACCGTGGAGGACGGACGGGTCTTTACCCACTGTATGCCTGATCCACAGCCCGTAGGAGGCGAGTCTTGTAAGAAACTATAAATACCCTCTACCTTCCAAGGTAGAGGGTTGGAGCTTCAATACCATATTTCTTTTGTTTCACATAGTTCCCAACTCTCTTCCCTTTCTCTCTCTAGAACTTTCTCTCTCTAAACATTGTATACGCCTCTTATGATTATGGTTTGATGTATTTGTGAAATCCTATAAGTTACAATTGGTATCAAGAGCCATGGTTTGATCACTCATCTTTCATGCTCTTTGTTTTGGTGGATTTCATAAGGTTTTTGGGGTTATAAGTGTTTAGAAGAGTTTGAATCATTTGGTCAATTTCTAGTGTAAAAGTTTGAATTTTGATTGTACTTTTGTGTTTAGGATCATCATATGTGTTTAGGTTTTGAATTGGAAGGCTTGAATCATCGTGGTTGGGTTGTTTTTGATTGATAAAGTGGTTGTTTTTTAATATTGTACGAAGCGAGTTGAGCCACGGTATTGCGTTTCTAGGAAGTGAGTTGCTTTGTTATTGGAAGCGAGTTGGTTTATGCGACTTGGCTATTAAGCGAGTTGTCTGTTTCTGCGAGTTGACACTTAAGCGAGTTTTCTTGGAAGCGAGTTGGTTTATGCGACTTGGCTATTAAGCGAGTTGACTCTTTAAGTGACTTGAGTTTTTAAGCGACTTGGCTATTAAGCGAGTTGTATCTTTATGCGACTTGGGTTTTAAGTGACTTGTCTATTAAGCGAGTTGGTTTATGCGACTTGGCAGTTAAGCGAGTTGTCCATTTATGCGACTTGTCCACTAAGCGAGTTGATCTTTAAGTGAGTTGGTTAGGGTGCGACTTGTCAAGTTTACTACTTGTCTATTGAGACTTGTCACTTCTTAGTACTTTACGTTTCTGGTCGTTCTTTTGATTTTGTAAAATCCGTGAAAGAATCAATTTCGGTTTAATCAAAGAATAGTAAAATCCGTAGAATCGGAATCATGTCTAACAACGTACCTCTGCCGTTTCTCTGTAGTTGAGGGCGTTCAGCGGTGGATCGGATACTCGTCACCTATGCTTGACATAGCGATTATGACTCATGGGCTCAACGAATTAGGTTGTACTGTTTGGGAAAGGAAAATGGGGTTAACATTCTCAAATCAAGGGTTAACATTCTCAAATCAATTGATGAAGGACCTTATCAGATTGAGACTACAAGAGATACACTTGAAACTGCCGCGGATGGTACAGTGACCTTAGGATTGGACAGACCTAAGACGTATGATGAGCTCAGTGATAAGGAGAAAAAGAGATACGATGCAGATATCAGGGCTTCAAACATTGTACTTCAGGGTCTACCAAAGGACATATACAAACTAATCAATCACAACACTTAAGCCAAAGCAGTTTGGGACAATGTCAAGATGCTTCTCTCGGTTACGAATTAACTAAAGAAGGCAGAGAATCTCAAGCGTATGATGACTTTGAGCACTTTAAGATGAAACACGGGAAAGTGTCTTTGAATATTACGTGAGGTTCCATGAGCTTGTGAGCGACATGAGGAATATTAAAATGACCATGCCAAATATTCACTAAATTCAAAGTTTGTGAACAACATGAATCCGAATGGCACAAATTTGTCACTTCATCAAGTTAACAAATGGTTTGAGGAACACCAACTATGAGCAATTGTATGCGTACTTGCTTCAGAATGAGAGACATGCTATGTTTGAACGAATGATCTTGGAAAAATTCAATTCAAATTATGGTAATGCAAGTTCGTCAAATGATTCAACAGCCTTTTACACCAATGTAGGAATAACCACCAAAGCTTCACAAGTCATACCTACTAGAAATGGTAACCACAAACTCATTCCTGATCTAGGGTATCAACCCTCAGATAGATTCTTGGAACAAGTTGCTCATCAAGTGGCTCTAATGGTTAAACAAAACCTAAACTTTACCCCACCTTCCAACAATCAACTCAAAATAGCTTCTAATCTCCACAATCATGCTACCATAAGAGAAGGAAAGGTAGTGGTGCAAAATGTGCAAGGAAGACAAAATGCGTACCTTCCACATAATGAGCAAGGTAATGTTGGAGCTGAATATGGGAATGCTGGGGGTGGTGGTAGATATATGGGTAATCAGAATCGTGGAAGGAATGCAAATCAAGGACAAGGAAAGTCACTCAAGTGCTACAACTGTGGTGGTGAAGGACATATTGCGAGGAACTGCACATCTCCAAAACGCCCTCAAAATGCAGAGTATTTCAGGGACAAGATGTTGCTGGTACAAGCTCAGGATAGTGGATGGCCACTTGTGAATGGCCAACTATAAGAAACTTAAAACAGTGCAGACACGAATGCAATGAAGATCTTGGGAGTATAGTGTTTCCCCGGGTCGTTATGTCCCAGCGAGCTATGCAATGGATCACCCGACGAATAGTGATCGAGAGATTTGAACGGAAAAGAAGGATTTGAATTATTATAACTACAGAAATAGCCTATAATTACAAAGGCTTAAATGCAAATTAAAGAGAATTAAAAAGATAAAAAATATTAAATAAACGCTATCACTATTTGCAAAATGATGTTTTTGATTTTATGTTTTTATAAAACTTAATTAAAAACTACGTAGCGTACAAAAGAAAAAGTGAAACTTACACAATATTAACCCTAAAAATATGAAAATGATATTTTACAAACCTAATGATAAAAGAAAATTATTAGAAAAGAAAATTATTTTTATAACTATTTATCTAATTATTATTAATTAAAACTATTTTTAACTATTTAATATTAACCTAAAATGCAAGAAAATATAAAACGAAGCTAGAAAAATAAAATTAAGACTTAGAAAATCTAAAATAACAAAATAGAATTTTCAAAACTATTTTTATATTTTTCGATTATTTTCTATTTTCTAGGAATTAAAAACTATTAAAAACTAATTAAATTATTTAAAAATACAAATTTAACTAAGAAAATCTAGAAAAATATTTTTGGCTTTTATATTTATCTTAACTTAAGAAAAATGAACAATTATTTTTTTTGAACCTTTTCTTAATTAATTGTATTAAATGCTAATTAAAAATGCTTAAAAACCAATTAAATCAAGAAAAATAGCAAACTGACTTGGAAAAATCTGAAAATTTCAGGAAAACTCTAAAATTATATTTGGAATCTAAGAAAAATGGAAAAAAAACAGGTGCTTGTGTGGAGGAATGTGAAACTGATGTGCAAAGTGCTAAGAAATAAGCACTTGGAATAAGCTAGTGAGCACCAAGGGCCACCAAACTGAAACAGAAGCTTGGATGAGCTAAAAGAGCCAAAATGCAACAAGTCTCAACAAGCCTAAACCACAGAATTGCAATCTACAAAGATTTGATGAAATTGAGCTTAAGACTAAAAGCGACAGGGATCTACTATGAGCTTAAAAATAAGCCAACCAATAAGCTAAAACCTAAAACCAAATATGGGACCCTGAACAAGACCTGGCTGGCTATTAACAAACCAAAGGCCAGACTATGATGAGCCAAGATGAGCCCTGTGCAGACCTTGCAAGATCACTGCGAGACTCGGTGTTAAGCGAGTCGATTACCTGAGGCACATATAACCATGTTGACAAGCCTTTTGGGGCTTAAGAAAAATTCACAAAATTATACAAAAATGAGGATAAGAAAATAGACCTACTGAAGATTTTAAAACCATAAGTTTCACTTGTTATGGCTCAAAATTGAGCTCATAAAAATTCCTCCTAGGTGGGCTGAAAAGTGATTTTTCAAGTTTTTTTGACTTTTTAACAAAACTGAAATGTTGACTATTTTGAGTTTTGATCTTGATTTATAGACTGATTATGATGTTAATTGATGAAATAACACTAATGCAAGCTTTATCTATGAATTTCAAACACAAAATGAGCTTTTGACTTGAAAATGACTCAACAGATAAGTGATTAAGACAGATGACATGAATTTTGACTTTGGACATGTGCAGGCACAAGATAATCACTAGAATGAGTTTTAATAAGCTAACCAAACTTGAAACAACAAGCTCTAACTACTGAGCTAACCTATGGCACAATGTACAAAGCTGATCCAAACACCATTGTTATAACTGATAAGAACTTAAACCTACACCAACTACTGAACCAACATGTAATAAAGATCAAACTAAGTTTGAATGACTTAAATACAACTAATTAAACACATTTGAACAAGTTATAACTACAAACACAAATATGAACACAATCTGCAAAATGGATGAAAAACTGAAATAGAGAATACTACTCACATGTGTCCAAATTGTTTGCAGGCCAAAACCAAAACCAGAAATACTCTAAGCTAATCTAATCCAACCATTATCCATCCTCTGCATCAACCATAACCAATTTCTTCACCACTTCCAAATGCACCCGTTTTTTACTTTCATTGACCAAGTAACACATTTTCTTGAAAATGAATTGTGAGCTTATAAAAAGTTATCAGAAGCTTAAATGAACTTATCTCAACTTAAAAATAAGCTAATAATGCTTTGGATACAAGAATTTGAAAATGGATTTTCCAACAGTAAACATGAAGATTTGCAACTTGAGTAAAACTTTGAATCAGGACTTAGAATTGATTACAAACACTGAGTTAACTTAAATTCAATACATAGAACTGAAATTACAACATTGTGACCTAAACTAAATCATTAATTTAAAAACGACATAAAGTAAAATTACTAAAACTAGCTACCACTCTTTCATTGCTTCTTTCTTCCTTTTATAGCTCCAAATGTCTTCCTTCTCTCTTTGTAAATCCCGGTGTCTTTTAGACCATTGCATGACTTGGTTTGATAATGGCCCTAGATTTGGTTTTGGCGGAAAACAAGTATTTGTGATTGTAGGTTGAGTGAAGGAAGGAGGTGCATTAAATGTATCTTGGAGGTTGTTGAGGATGAGGGACATGGAGGAGTAGGGTGGGTGGAGGGGATGGTGTTGAGTGTTGCGGGGCTATATGTTGGGAAGAGCAGGGAAAAGGCGCGTAGGGGTGTTGACCAGATATTTGACTTGGGGGCTAATATATGAAGGGGGTCCAAATTGATATTGACAGGGGTCCAATTGTTTGGCAGGGGTCCATTTGAGTTTTGACAAGGCCAAAGGTGTATTAAAGGGTTTAAAACACAAGGACCTTTGTTGTAAATTCTGAAATTCAAGGGACCATTGCTGCCATTTCATCAAAGTTGATCCAAGGGTTAAAAGTGACAAGTTTCAATAATGCAAGGACCAAACTTGTAATTTCTCAAAATTTTTGATATTTTTCACCAAAGGACTAATTTTGACAAGTTATGATTTAAAAAGGACCTTTGGTGATTTTTCTTTTGAAATTAGGACTCAGGGACTATTTCTGACAATTTTAGAAACTTGGGGGTGAAGCGCCAATTATGCAAACTTAGCTCATTTTCATCGATTTTGAACATTTTGCATCCGAAACATATAAAATGCAATTTTGGAATATTTTCGATATTTTGATGCATTTCGAGCATTTTAAGCGTTTTGCGAGTCAGATTTAACCAAAATGATGAGTATTTACACACTCATCAATCCCCACACTAAACTATTGCTAGTCCTAGCAATCTTTTGAGAAAAACTTAATGGTTTTGAAACTCTTTACCAAAAGCCATTACTACGGAGTAGCCAAATGTTTCGGTTCAAGTAAGAACCTTGGTACATCGATAACCAAATGATTTTGAGCAAATCATAAGTCAGAACGGATTTGATTTGTCTTTACCGAGCCGTTTTCTCGGACTAGCCAACTCTTAGATAAATTATCAATATTATCTTTGGTGAGTGATTACCAATTATGGTTTTTCCACGCCTTTACCACAAGCCATAAACTTGCGGGCTAGCCAACTCTTCACTTTTTAGGATATGGTGAAATGAATACCATACAATTTTGGGCAAATTGCAAGCCGTCAACGGATTTGAGATATCTTTACCAAGAGCCGTTTGCTCTGGATTAGCCAATCCTTTTGTTTATTAGACAAAGCGGATCGATAACCAATTGAGTAAGTGTAGAACACTTACTCCAAAAAAATTTTGGCCAAAGCGGGAATTAGGCGGTATAATTACATGATAAAATTCGTGAAATTCCCCACACTTAGAAATGAATATTGCCCTCAATATTCAAAGTACCGCGGTTATGCGGCGAGAACGTAAAAGGGAAATACTACGGCCATTAGTCCGAAAGATTTTTTTTTTTTTTTTTTTTTTTTTGAAGGAAAACTTATATACAACATGTGGGGCAACTCCCCACACTAGGGTGGTACACGGGTGAAAACCCATGTTTAGCTCTTGTTTTTGATTACCGAAGTCGCTAGCTTGACTCGACCCAATTAATTGGTTCATTGGGAAGCAAAGTGGAAGAAACAATCTCCATCGGACTTTCATTCAAGATGTTTGGACAAACATTTGAAGCACGTGAAAGTTCCACACCGATGAGATATACATAGAACCGACTCACGGATGATAAATGAAAATGCCGGGTCAAAGATAGTGTCCTCACTCCCGAGCAGTGAAGAAGAGAGGAAGTCACCGGTAGGTGAAGAAAAGAAGGAAAATCATGATGGCGATCATGATAAGATCTTCTTCCTCGGGATCAAGTCTTGATGGCACTCGTTTGGATTTTATCGGTTGAGCTCTTTGGTTTGGAAAGCATCTCGGGAGGGAGGGTGGGAAGATTTGTCATAACTATGCAAATTGAGATTCTCTCCCCGATCATGATTTTTGCCATCCAAGCAATCATACTCCAGCGGAGATATGATATGAGTGAGTTCCTTTGGAGAACTCCTCGTGAAAAGTATCTGGAGGTGGGACATGTGCGGTGCCGTGGGCTATAAATGTGCACCTCGTCCATTATAGTCTCCGTGTCGGACTCATCACTATCAAAGATTGGATTAAGCGAATTTAGAGTAAATTCATAATCGAATTCGAATAAGGGATTAGTGATAGTCGTATTAAGCTTGTGGAAACAACATGGTCAACATCCTCTTCTAAGTTGACAATCTCGGAATGTGGAAGTGATGCATCAATAAATTCTATGTCTTTAGAATATAAAGAATCGGCATCATTATAATCCTTTGTCAAAATCGGAGAAAGTCTCAACAAGATCATTTGTAAGGAGAAGACACATCACACTCATGGTCAAGAATTCCCTCGAGACTCACTTGGGATCGGGATAAGGTTCTCAACAACATGCTTTATGAATTCGTCCGATTCCTTTTCGTGAGCGATGTCGAGATGCTCGTCCCTCATGTTCGAGAGAGTGAGTGGGAGCTTGAGGTGTGATAGCGGTTGTTTGAGATGGGATCTCAAGCTTTGGGATATCAACCGATGAACTTGATGAATCTTTATAGAATTGAAGGATATCAAGTGTATCCTCATCATCACTTGTCATCGAATGAAACGAAATTGAGAGCTAGATCTTTGCTTTTCTTTTGCCATTGATTCCTAATAGATTTTTCAAAGCGCAATTTTGGAATTTAATTTAGCGACTGCTCTTGACTAACAATTCTTCCATGGATTTTGGATTATCTTGGGAATGTTTGCATTCCTTCAAATCTTTCACTAAATCCAAAGATCAAGGAGAAGATTTTGAGGAAGTGGCTCGGTGAGGTGATGCCCGATTCACTTGGTCTTGTAGAGGTTGGTCATGATCGAAGAGTCGTAATTGTTACAAGGAAATGGATTCCTTGTTTGACAATCGAGCTAAAGTGAGGACCTCCACAATACTCACAACAAGAAAGCGATGTGGTTGTGAGTCGTATGTGTTGTAGTCATAATTGTTATCGTGGAACCGCTCATAGACAAGCGTGTTTCCGATTGACAATCGAGGCGGAATGTGAACCACCACAGTACTCACAACATAAAAGCTGCTGAGTCTCGCGGTGTGGTGGCGATGGAATAAATCGGTTGTGTTATGGTAGGAATAGGGATCATGGTTATAGGCAGACCCGTTTCTGACTCCACCATGCTACAAGCGGGGCAATTACCACCATTATAAGGACCACCACACCATTGACAACCAAGAGGGTGAGGATAAGACATAGAAAGAATCAAAGGTTTTCGGAGGGTAGGGATGAAGAATCAAAGATGTGAGAGGGTAAAGATGGATATTTTGGATTTTGGATAAACATATTGTAAAAATAAGAAAGAAAATCTTTTGGGTTTTTGAATTTTATAAGAAAATATAAATACATACAGATGGTATAAACAAGGGTGAATATCCAAATCACTAATCGCTAGAGCGGAAGATAATCGGCCTGACTCCCGTGGCGTAAAATTTGATCCGTACAAACCGTCAAGTTTTTCTCACTCAAGCCGGCCACTTGTGAATGGCCGACCGTAAGAAACTTAAAGCGGTTAAGACACGAACTCAATGAAGATCGGGGAGTATAGTGTTTCCCGGTCGTTATGTCAATGAGCTATGCAATGGATCACCGAAGCGAATAGTGATCGAGAGATTTGAGCGGAAAGAAGGATTTGAATTATTATAACTACGAAATAGCCTATAATTACAAAGGCTTAAATGCAAATTAAAGAGAATTAAAAGATAAAAATATTAAATAAACGCTATCACTATTTGCAAAATGATGTTTTGATTTTATGTTTTATAAAACTTAATTAAAAACTACGTGGCGTATAAAAAGAAAAAGTGAAACTTACACAATATTAACCCTAAAAATATGAAAATGATATTTTTACAAACCTAATGATAAAAGAAAATTATTAGAAAAAGAAAATTATTTTTATAACTATTTATCTAATTATTATTAATTAAAAACTATTTTTAACTATTTAATATTAACCTAAAATGCAAGAAAATATAAAACGAAGCTAGAAAAATAAAATTAAGACTTAGAAAAATCTAAAATAACAAAATAGAATTTTCAAAACTATTTTTATATTTTTCTGATTATTTTTCTATTTTCTAGGAATTAAAAACTATTAAAAACTAATTAAATTATTTAAAAATACAAATTTAACTAAGAAAAATCTAGAAAATATTTTTGGCTTTTATATTTATCTTAACTTAAGAAAAATGAAAAATTATTTTTTGAACATTTTCTTAATTAATTGTATTAAATGCTAATTAAAATGCTTAAAACCAATTAAATCAAGAAAAATAGCAAGTGACTTGGAAAAATCGAAAATTTGAAACTCTAAAATTATATTTGGAATCTAAGAAAATGGAAAAACAGTGCTTGTGTGGAGGAATGTGAATCGATGTGCAAAGTGCTAAGAAATAAGCACTTGGAATAAGCTAGTGAGCACCAAGGCCACCCTGAAAGCAGAAGCTTGGATGAGCTAAAGAGCCAAAATGCAACAAGTCTCAACAAGCCTAAACCACAGAATTGCAATCTACAAAGATTTGATGAAATTGAGCTTAAGACTAAAAGCGACAAGGGATCTACTATGAGCTTAAAAATAAGCCAACCAATAAGCTAAAACCTAAAACCAAATATGGGACCCTGAACAAGACCTGGCTGGCTATTAACAAACCAAAGGCCAGACTATGATGAGCCAAGATGAGCCCTGTGCAGACCTTGCAAGATCCCTGTGCAGACTCAGTGTTAACTGAGTCAGTTGCACAGGGCACATATGACCATGTTGACAAGCCTTTTTGGGGCTTAAGAAAAATTCACAAAATTATACAAAAATGAGGATAAGAAAATAGACCTACTGAAGATTTTAAAACCATAAGTTTCACTTGTTATGGCTCAAAATTGAGCTCATAAAAATTCCTCCTAGGTGAAATTTGGCCGATTTTCAAGTTTTTTTTTGACTTTTAACAAAAGCGAAATGTTGACTATTTTGAGTTTTGATCTTGATTTATAGGCGATTATGATGTTAATTGATGAAATAACACTAATGCAAGCTTTATCTATGAATTTCAAACACAAAATGAGCTTTTGACTTGAAAATGACTCAACGAGATAAGTGATTAAGACATATGACATGAATTTTGACTTTGGACATGTGCGGGCACAAGATAATCACTAGAATGAGTTTTAATAAGCTAACCAAACTTGAAACAACAAGCTCTAACTCTTGAGCTAACCTATGGCACAATGTACAAAGTCGATCCAAACACCATTGTTATAAGCGATAAGAACTTAAACCTACACCAACTATTGAACCAACATGTAATAAAGATCAAACTAAGTTTGAATGACTTAAATACAACTAATTAAACACATTTGAACAAGTTATAACTACAAACACAAATATGAACACAATCTGCAAAATGGATGAAAAAGCGAAATAGAGAATACTACTCACATGTGTCCAAATTGTTTGCGAGCCAAAACCAAAACCGAAATACTCTAGCTAATCTAATCCAACCATTATCCATCCTCTGCATCAACCATAACCAATTTCTTCACCACTTCCAAATGCACCCGGTTTTGACTTTCATTGACCAAGTAACACATTTTCTTGAAAATGAATTGTGAGCTTATAAAAAGTTATCAGAAGCTTAAATGAACTTATCTCAACTTAAAAATAAGCTAATAATGCTTTGGATACAAGAATTTGAAAATGGATTTTCCAACAGTAAACATGAAGATTTGCAACTTGAGTAAAACTTTGAATTAGGACTTAGAATTGATTACAAACACTGAGTTAACTTAAATTCAATACATAGAACTGAAATTACAACATTGTGACCTAAACTAAATCATTAATTTAAAAAACGACATAAAGTAAAAATTACTAAAACTAGCTACCACTCTTTCATTGCTTCTTTCTTCCTTTTTATAGCTCCAAATGTCTTCCCTTCTCTCTCTTAGCAAATCCCAGCTGTCTTTTAGACCATTGCATGACTTGGTTTGATAATGGCCCTAGATTTGGTTTTGGCGGGAAAACAAGTATTTGACAGTTGTAGGTTGAGTGAAGGGAAGGAGGTGCATTAAATGTATCTTGGAGGTTGTTGAGGATGAGGGGACATGGAGGAGTAGGGTGGCTGGAGGGGGGATGGTGTTGAGTGTTGCAGGGCTATATGTTGGGGAAGACAGGGAAAAAGGCGCGTAGGGGTGTTGACCAGATATTTGACTTGGGGGCTAATATATGAAGGGGGTCCAAATTGATATTGACAGGGGTCCAATTGTTTGGCAGGGGTCCATTTGAGTTTTGACAAGGCCAAAGGTGTATTAAAGGGTTTAAAACACAAGGACCTTTGTTGTAAATTCGAAATTCAAGGACCATTCTTGCCATTTCATCAAAGTTGATCCAAGGGTTAAAAGTGACAAGTTTCAATAATGCAAGGACCAAACTTGTAATTTCTCAAAATTTTGATATTTTCACCAAAGGACTAATTTTGACAAGTTATGATTTAAAAGGACCTTTGGTGATTTTTCTTTTGAAATTAGGACTCGGGGACTATTTCGACAATTTTAGAAACTTGGGGACTGAAGCGCCAATTATGCAAACTTAGCTCATTTTCATCGATTTTGAACATTTGCATCCGAAACATATAAAATGCAATTTTGGAATATTTTCGATATTTTGATGCATTTTCGAGCATTTTAAGCGTTTTGCGATTGATTTAACAAAAATGATGAGTATTTACACACTCATCAATGTTTTTAGTACAAGCTCGGGATAGTGGAGCGGTTTTGGATGAAGAAGAGTTGTTGTTTCTTCTCGAGGAAATGCCAAAACCTATGATCTTTGATGTGGATGAGCGACCAATTAGGAAATAGGTCACAATCATCAAAATGCCTTTCAAGTTCTTGTTGTGATGCATTTGACTATGATGTCGATGATGAACCCTCGCCCAAACAATCTTCATGGCTAGCATTTCACCAATGGTCTCTCAAAGGTCCCATCACCACAACAGTTGGTCCATCCAAAGATTCAATCATTTTGAGGTATTAAAACTATACGATGAAGTTGATGAGCAAAAGATACATAACGAAGTACAATCTCATGAAACTTATGAATCAAATATTGATAATGTAGATAATAGTAATATTGTCCCATATGATCAATATGTGATACAAAGTGAAAGTGAAATTGTACCAAGTGATGCATCTTCTGCAGTCAATGATGACTATGTCTTTGATGAATACACTGCATGTTCCCCTGATGATTATGTTATCTCTGAACTTAATGCCTATAAAGAACAAGTTGCCATTTATGAACAACGTACTAAGTTTGAGTTAACTACCCGTGAGCAGGAAATGGATGACCAAATGCGTACAATTATTAGAAAAAGTAATTTTATGGAAGAAATATTAAAACAAGAGCTAGATTCCTTGAAAGACAAGTTTTCTAAAACTGTTAAGCAAAAGTAAGAACTCCAAGATAATGTTAAAGTTCTTAAACAAGAATTTAATGCTAAGGAATCAAAACTTTTGAATGACTTTTCCAATCTAAAAACTTTGAAAAACAAGCTTGAAAATAAATTGTACGTACAAGGGAATACCATTCGATCGCTCACATGATCACTAAGCATAGAGTTCTCGCGATAAGCATAGCATTCCCTCGTAAAGGAACCCGATCACGAATATGGTAAAGTAGCTAGAAGCTCGGAAGGTAATATATGATGGTAATGAAATCCTTAAGCCTAGGCGAAACCTAGTTGCGCTAAGTGCCTTGAGGAAGATATGCAATTAGAAGAAGTCAATAGGGAGAAAATGGATAAGAAGCTAAAAGATCCTGAGTGTAAAAAGCAAAACATAACGTTTAAACCTCATGATTACACTAAAGAAAATTGGATTTCCCTGAACATGTTTAAGCCTCAAACTCTATTAACCCCAGAACAAGTTTTTTGGAAAAAGGACATAGATATGCAAAAAGCTAATGCACTTGTTAAAGTAAACACTCCCCTTAGGAAAATGCCTCCAGCGACTGTGTATCCTCTGAATACACCAATGCATTTAGTTCCTAGATCTATTCCCACTAAGAGCAAGACCTTAATCAGCCTATATGTTTTTTATCAACTATTCGTTGATTTTGAGAAGACATGTAAGAAAAGAATCACACCTACTGGGGATAAGCGAAGGGAGAGGGTTTGAGCAAACTAAAGAATGCTATTTAACTGAGGTCATACCTTTCTTTAAACAATTAGAAGGTCAATTTGAAAGTCTTAAAAAAGGGATAGATTCGGATATTAAAGAAATAGAAAAGGAATTTGATGCAATGATAGTTGAGGTCAATGATTATGAACGGGAACTCAAATATAATGAAATTGAAAGGAAGAATCTGCATATCTTAAATGAGAACTTAGTATTGAGTTGTGTGGCTCAAGATGTGTTTTATACTGTTACTAAGCATTCTATTATTGGTTCTCAATTTCATGAATTATCTGTTGCTTTGAAAGTTTCCCATGATCGTGTTATTGAGCTTGAAAACAAAAACTCAAAACTAAATAAGATAATTGACCAGGATAATCATGATAATTTGGTAAAACATCTTTCTAAGCTAGAAGTTGAACATTTTGATTTGAAACTAAAATATCAACATCTCAAAGAAAATGTAAAAACCTCAAACATCAAGACGTCCTCAAATGTTCCAGAGTTTGATGCAATTTTTGAAATAAACAAACGTGACGAACAGATTCAAGCTCACTGTAACACGATCAGAAAGTTGAAAGCCCAAATTTCACAATTAAAGGGTGAAAAGAACAATGTGTTGGCTCCCAAATGCCTCCTCCTTTAGATTCTCAAGTTTCTCAAAACTTTCATCTTCAAAACATCATTAATGTTTTACAACAAGAAAATGAGAGTTTTCTAGAAGAAAATGAAAAGGTCAAACGACACTTCAAAGAGTTATACGACTCAATGAAAGTCACTCGTGACAAAAACAATGAAAAATAACCGTTACAAAAGGAAATTGAGAATCAAGAGTCGGGTAAAAGGAAAATGCCACTTGTTTTAATGAGAATGTTGCATCAAAGTCATCTGCGACTCTAAATATCTGTGACTGTTAAATACATTCCTCCTCATCTTAGAAATAACGAACTTGTGTTTCATAACTATTTCTTTCACCTTAAGGATAGTCTAGAATGTATCCGTGAGATTGTAGAAGAGGATTACATAAATAAGTCACTTGATAGTGAAATTAGGTTTGCTTGCATTCAGGCCAAACAATCTCAGGAGCTGTTAGAATGCTTAAGAGCAACATGTCCTAAATCCTTATGTGAGAAAGATAAAGTTGTGATACATTGTTCTATGCCTAATGCTAAGTATGCAACCCATTCTATGCCCAGTATCAAGAAAGTGAATTTCAATGTGCCTTCAAGTAGCTCAGATCCCAGCACTTCTATGCCCAATATTAAGAAAGTGAATTTTAATGTGCCTTCAAGTAGCTCAGATCCCAGCACTTCTAAACCTGAATTGCAAAAAGTAGCAAAACCAACTAATGTTCCCATTCCTCTACAGAGTATAAAGTGACACCAAAGCGAAAGCGGTCAAAGCCTCAAGGCAACACAAAGAATGATAGGACCTTGCAAGCTAGGAATGTTCGATGGAAGAGAGTAGAAGATCACCTTAGGAAGAATTTGAATAAAGCGAATCGTGTTGATTCTAGTGTTAGCTCTAAGGGTCTTTGTAATTAATGCGAATTCGCTACTTTTGGCAAAACATGTAATGATGATTGCTTGGTTTCATTACTAATCATGTATGTGGTGTGAATGATTTGATTAATCTTGTTAAATACCCAGTTAAAATTGTTAATGCCAAAATCAAGCTAAGAAGGCTAGAAAGCAAAAGGCGGAAGAAGGTTAGAAAACATTGAAACCCAGGGAAGAAAATTTAGTAATATAGGTTATCAATGGATACCTCTTGGCGAAAATTTAATCTTAATGAGTTGTGCCTAAATTTTCTAAGTCAATGCCCATTAGAAATGGATGCCCACCGGTAGAACTATACCTTTAAGAAGTGAACATGCTTTGAATAGATCTCTGTTTCTACTAGCCCGGCATCTACCACTAATGATTTTATTGACTGTTTACGATGTGGTTGTTCCAATCTCTTTGTCTAACCAAGTGGAACCCATTATTGTATGGGGTTCCCAATTATCCGATTATCCATTCTTGTGCATGTTCAAGCGTAGATCGTTCAAATCGTTATGTGGTACCGGACTCAGTCGTTCCAAGCATATGACCGGAGATCGCTCATGCTCATGAACCGTGAGTAAATTCATCGGATGTTAGATTTGGCGACCATTTTGGTGCAATTATGGGTTATGGAGACTATGTTGTTGGTGATAGTGTAATCTCCGGTATATTATATAGAAGGTCTTGGTCATAACTTTTTTTCATTGGTCAATTATGTGATTCCGATCTAGAGGTGGCTTTTAGAAAACATCGTGTTTAGTTAGAGAACTTGATGGTGTGGAACTTTTAAGAGGAACACGGGTTCAAACCTATACACCATCTCTATCGAAGACATGATGAAGTCTTCTCCAATCGCTTGTTGTCAAAGGCTTGAAAACAAAGTCATGGTTATGGCATCGTCGTCTCAATCACTTGAACTTGGCACCATTAATGATCTTTCCGAAAGGACCTTGTAAGAGACTTACCCAGTTAAAGTATGAAAAAGATCATCTTTGTTCGACATGCCAATTGGGAAAAGCAGGAAATATGCCAACAAACCCAAACCTTCAAACTCAGTTATGGAAGTTCTTCATACCCTTCATATGGATTTGTGCGGACCAATGAGAGTGCAAACGATAAATAGGAAGAAATATATTTTAGTCGTTGTTGATGACTACTATCGATTTACTTGGGTAAAGTTTTTGAGGACAAAGGATGAAACTCCAAATGTCATCATCAAACTTATCAAGCAGCTTCAGGTTCGACTTAACAAGACTATTAGAATTATTCGAACATACAATGGCACTGAGTTTGTTAACAAAGACCTAAGTCAATTTTATGAAAGCATTGGAATCAGTCATCAAATAAGTGTTCCACGCACGCCTCAACAGAATGGTGTAGTTGAAAGACGAAATCGAACCCTTGTTGAAGCTGCAAGAACTATGCTAATTTATTCAAAGGTTCCAATGTTTCTGTGGGCTGAAGCCATTGCCACTGCTTGCTACACCAAAAATTGTTCTCTCATACACACCACTCACGCAAAAACTCCATACAAACTTGTTCATAAACGAAAACCTGATCTCTCCTACCTTCGTGTATTTGGTGCTTTGTGCTATCCAACGAATGACGGTCAAGATTTAGGTAAACTAAGAGCTAAGGCGGACATTGGAGTTTTTATGGGATACACATCAAACAAGAAGGGTTACCGAATCTACAACAAAAGAACTCGAGATATCATGGAAACTATTCACGTCACGTTCGATGAGCTGTCTGGGCAAATGGCTCCAGGACAATCAAGTTCTGGACCCGCATCACAACCTTCATTAAGTAGTCCCATTAGTTCTTCTCTTGTACAAAATCCTCACCAAACAACTCCATATGTACCCCTTCGCAAGATGATTTGAAGAAATTGTTTGATCCAATGTTTGATGAACACTATGAGCCAATTGCTAATGATCTATCAAATCCATCAACAGAGGCTCTATCCTATCCCATCAGCGTAGATAACCCTTCGTTTCTATGTCATTGAGTCAAGAAGCGCCTACTGCTGATCACTCAGTCTCATCATCAATTCCTCAATCATCAAGTGTACATGCTCCCTTTGAGAACATATTTGCTCCTGTTGATGGAGATAATCCCTTTGCTACTCTCGAAGATGGAGATAATCCCTTTGCTACTCCCGAAGATGCTCCCTTTGAGAACATATTTGCTCCTGAACAATCATCAGAACCATCTTCATAAGGGGAAAACGACTCTGCTACTTCAGTTCCTCAACAACAACCACACGAACACCTTAGAAAATGGACACATGACCATCCATTGGACAACATCATTGGAAACCCCTCTCGTCCAGTATCCATTCGTAAACAACTTGCAAGCGATGCCTTATGGTGCTTCTTCAACTCAATACTATCAAAGGTCGAACCAAAAGGCGTTAAAGCGCCATGAATGAAGGCAATGGTTCAATGCCATGCAAGAAGAAATTCATGAGTTCGATCGACTAGATGTATGGAATTAGTACGCTCCGACCGTGCTATGATCATTGCTCTAAATTGGATCTTCAAAGTAAAACTTGATGAGCATGGTGATGTGTTAAAGAACAAGGCTCGATTAGTTGCAAAAGGATACCGTCAAGAGGAGGAATTGACTTTGAAGAATCATTTGCTCCGGTTGCGCGTGTCGAGGCAATCGAATCTTCACGGCTAACGCCGCAAGTAAAAACATGGTAGTCTATCGGATGGATGTAAAGACGGCTTTTCTTAACGGAGATCTTAAAGAAGTCATATCGTCGACCAACCCGAAGGTTTTGTGAATCGAGCATCCTACTCATGTCTATCGCTTGAAGAAGGCTCTTTACGGTTTGAAGCAAGCTCCAAGGGCATGGTGCGATCGCTATCAAAGTTTCTTCTATCTACCGGATTGACAAAGGAGCAGATTGATCCGACATTGTTCACCGTAAAGTCGGAAAACACTTAATCTACGTTCAAATCTATGTTGATGATATTATTTTTGCCTCGACCGACCCCAATGAATGTGACCGTTTTCTAAGGAGATGGGCTCCAAATTTCAAATGTCAATGATGGGACAAATGTCATTTTCTTGAGATTACAAATTTCACAAAGTCCGGAGGCATTTTTATCAATCAATCTAAATATGCAAATGAGATTTTAAAGAAATTTGGATTTGATTCTTGTGACCTGTTGACACTCCCATGGTGGAGCGTACTAAAGCGGATGAGGACCTCTCGGGGATCATGGTTGACCGGACTAAATATCGTAGTATGATTGGGTCCACGATGTACCCATCGCGATGAGACCAGACATTTTATTATTTGTATGCATGTGTGCTAGATACCATGTTAAGCCTACCAAAAGCACCTTAAAGCGGTTAAGCGGGTCTTCGGTATCTCCAAGGAACCATCAACATGGGACTTGATGACCAAGGACACCGGTATGTCACTAACGACCTATGCAGATCTTGACCATGCGGGATGTCAAGATACACGTCGAAGCACGTCGGGAGGTGCTCAGTTTACGGGTGATAAGCTTGTGGTGGTCTTCCTAGAGATCGTTTGAGTTTATCCTCCACGACTTGGTCTAAAGAGTCTACAACCGGAAACACTCAAACGTCTTCAAGAGGAAGGCGAGGAGTAAATGTTTTTCTTCATCTATCTCTTGTAAATATTTTTTTTCAAAAATCAAAATACAAAATTATAAAACCCACAAAAGAAAATAGAAAATTATAAAATTTCAAAAATCCATAAAAATTTGAAAAACTCAAAAAAAATTCCAAAAATATTGTCATTTTGTCATATTTTTCTTAATTCGATAACATCTACGGACTTTGTGTTGACATTCAAAGAGTGTCACGGGTCTTTAGATGTTCTTCGAATGTACATAAATTGTTTAAAAAAAATGAGACGGAGAAAAATGGTGGTTTATTGTCATTTGAGGCAGTAACCCGTTTTAAAAGAAAGAACAGAGCCATGCTTAATCTTATTTTTCAAATCTCAAACTCTGATTCTAAAAACACAGGTTTGTCACCAAAAAGACAAATGTTTCCTTCACAAATATTTTTCCTTCTATAAATTCTTCTGAAAAATATTTGTCATCTAATGAAAACAAAATTGCTTTGAAAATAACTCGGTCTCTATTGTTGAAAATCATATGGACTTATCAATTATCAAAATCTCTATCTCTCAATCAACAACTGATGTCATTGATTGAGGGGGAGAATGATTTCAATCAAATCAAAAAGCTTTTTTTTCAAACAATTGGCACGTAAACGAGCAAGGTCTACTTTTGGATAATCCAAAAGAACAATTTTTTACCATGTTTTATACAATTGGTTCAAGACCTTGACTAATGTTATGTTTTCATAAGATACTTAAGCATATTTGAACAATGGAGATTAAAGTCTCAAAATATGATCCTTATCAGTTAAAAAATGTTTTTCAAAAGAAAGTCACAATTCTCCTCAAAAGTTTTTCAAAATTAATTTAAATCAATAGAGATCATAATTCTCAAAAGATTTAAAAATTGTGATCGGGGGAGAATTTGTGATTTAAATTGGATATAAGCTGATAATTCGATAAATAGTTTAGAAATATTATAACAAGCTCTACGATGAGTGTGTAAATACTCATCATTTTGTCAAAATGGCAAATTCATCGAAAACAAAACACATCAAAATGATCAAAATATCACAAATCGGTGTTTTATGTGTTTTAAATGCAAAATATCAAAATCGGATGAAAACATATCAAATTTGCAAAAAGTTTAGTAGTTTCAAAAATTGTCAAAATAGTCCTCGAGTCAAAATTTCAAAGAAAATTCATCAAAGGTCCTTTTTAAATCATAACTTGTCAAATTTGGTCCTTTGGTGAAAAATGTAAAAAGATTGAGAAAATTACAAATTGGTCCTTCAAGTTTGCAAATTGGCAGAAATGGCCCCTGGAAAAATTGAAAAAGGCAACTTTGGTCCTTGTAATATCACTACTTGTCAATTTCAATCCATAAAACATCTTTGCAAAATTACAGGTTTGGCCCTTTGGTTTTGTTGGAATTGCATAATGGGTCCTTGTGTTTTAAGCCTAGCCAATTGGACCTTTTATCAACCTTGGCCCAACTTGGCCCAACCCAAACCTTTACCCATTGTTTAACCCAAATCCAACCCTCACCCTTTGATATTAGAACCGGTCAAACGGTTTGACCCTCCCTTCCCTCGGTCACGAGATACAAACCCATCATCAGCGCCCCCCTCCTCCACCATCATTCACCTAACCTACCCTCCACCTCGCTCCAAGGATCATTTAATGCTCCCATACCAACCCACTCAAGCTCCATTTGTTAAACAACTTTTGGCGCCAAAACTCTTTAAAGCGGCTAGGATTAATTTAAGTAATCCAGGGCTACAAGTGTTCTTTGGGATTTGTCGATTAAGCTTATAAAGGCCAAGAGAAGTATCAAGGAATAGTTAGCTTTTATATTTTTAGCAATGTATGTCTAATTGTAGTTCCATTTGTCTTAAATAAATTTTATCGTAATTCTAAGCTTGTTTTGTATCAAATAACAGGTTCTCAGTGTTTACAACTCATTTCAAACTTGAATTCCAAGTTATGATCGGTTTCCATATGAATTGTCCTTGTTTAAATTTTAAGTTCTAAACTCGGTTTTAAAACCTTTAGCGACATTCTTAATTTCAAATAAGCTCATAAAAGCTCATCATAGAAAGCTTGATATCAAATTTCAAGCAACTTTTGATATTGGTCAACAAAAGTCAAACGGGTACAAAATTGAAGCGAATTGGAAATGGGTTGTTGAGACATAGAATGGGTTGCTTTGGAGTGATTTGGGTTGCTTATATAGGTTAGAGGTTCTTGGTTCTCATAGTTGCTAGCCATTGTGGCTTGGACTCTTGTAAGTCATTTTCACAAGTTTATGCACCATCGTAATTGTAATTTAAATAGGTTAAAACACTGTTCTAGTAGTGGTAGTTTAGCTATATTAAGTTAATGTGATTACAAAATAAGTTGGTTACGTGTTGGATTTATCTTAAGTTGCAAAATCAAGTCCTAAAGGGTGTTTGGTTCATAGCCTAAAACTACCCTAAAGGCTTGTTCGGGGCTTAAGTTTGTTGTTTCATGTTTGCTTGGTCTTAATATGTCCATTTGAATCATCATTTGGTGCTGCTACAACAAAAAGTCAAAATTGATTCTAAACTTGTCTAACTTGTCCTTTGTTGGGGATTTGTGATTAGCGAGCCATCGGTTTGTGTTTAGAAACCCATAATCTTGCTTTCATTGTACTTAATATATCACATAACATTAATCTCGGTCACAAAATTTGGATTTGAAGTTCATTTAAGTCAACATTCTTCATTTCATCAAAAGTCAAAAGTGGTTAAAAGTCTGTTTTGGGCTCGTTAGTAGGAATTGTTTTGAGTTCATAATTGAGTCTTATCAAATGAGAATTGCGGTTTCATAAAGCTCAAGGGTCTTCTTTCTTATAAGCATTTTGTGGAATTTTGTGATTTCTTTAAAAGCTCCATATAAGCTCTTATTTTGGGTACAAAATCCCTGCACCAAAAGTGGTGAACAACGAAAATGCGAGCTTATAAAAGCTCACCATGGTGCAGTTTTGGCACAATCATAGGCGGCGGTGGTGTTTAGGGCCCTTTCTGTTTTTCACTCTAAGCTTATAAATAAGCTTGTGCTTAGCCTTAACGGTGGACCTTAACCTTTGTTTGGATAGTATCTCATGATTTTGCTTAGATCTCGATTTGAGCTCATAGCCTGTTAGGAGTAGTTAGAAATAGTTTCAACTAGCTTATTTTAGTAGACTTAAGCCTTGTTCCTTTGTTTGGATAGCTTAGTAGCTTATTTGCTTATTTTCTAGCTTAATCATATAATAGTTTCATAGGACTCATTAATCTTACACATAATCTGTTGATTTTCATTTTCATAGATTCATAATATAATTTTAAAATTTTGAAGTTTTCATAATTTTTGGTCTTAATTTGCTATTTTCTCATTTTAAATAGATTTTAATCAATTTTAATTAACTTTTAATACAAAAATTCGAAAAGGTTCCAAAAAATAATTTTTCAATTTTGTTAAGTTTAGATAAATATAAGAAGTGAAAAAGTAATTTTCCAGATTTTCATAGTTTATTTGGTAATTTTAGTAATTTAATTAGCTTTTAATAGTATTTAATTCCTAGAAAATAGAAAAATAATCATAAAAATACAAAAATAGTTTTGAAAATTCTAGTTTGATATTTTAGACTTTTCATTTCATAATTTTATTTTCTAGCTTTGTTTCCTCATTTCTTATATTTTAGTTAATAGTTAAAAATAGTTTTAATTAATAATAATTAGATAATTAGTGATAAAAATAGTTTTCTTTTTCTAAAAGTTTCTTTTATCATTAGGTTTATAAAAACATCATTTTCATATTTTTAGGGTTAATATTGCTTTAGTTTCACTTTTAATTTGTCGTCGCGTAGATTTTAATTTTAGTTTTATAAAACATAAAACGTTCATCATCATTGTAAAAATAGTGATAGCATTTATTTAATAGATTTTATCTTTTTAGTTTATTTTAATTTGCATTTAAGCCGCTTTTATCTCATTGGCTTTTTCACGTAGTTATAATAATCCGATCCTTTTCCGTTCAAACTCCTCGATCACTAAACGTTTGATTGATCCATTGCATAGCTCATTTGGGACATAACGACCGGGAGACTCTATACTCCTCGATCTTCATTGATTTCGTGTTGTCGTTTCAAGTTTTCTTACGCTTGAGAGAACTTGACGGTTTCTTGTGAATCAAATTTTAGCGCGCCATTGGGAGTCAGTGCTATTTGTCCTTCGTCTAGCAGATTAGTTGTTTGAATCCTCACTCATTTGTTTATATCATCCATCTCGTATATATATATATCCATATTATCTTCTAAAAATCCAAAACCCAAAACAACCAAAAACGTATAAAACACAAAAATATTTTCTTTTGTTTCTATATATGTATCAAAAATAAAAATACAAAAAGAATCGTCGTTTTCTCTAATAATTAACAACTTAAAGATTACCACGAAAACCAAGGCGGTTGCACTACCTAGCTGGGGTGCGACCATAATAAGTTCGAACTAAAGATATAAAACTTGCCTTTGTGTCCATTGTGATTGGTGTACCTTTTTAAAAAGCCATTCATCTTGGATTATTGGTTAAGTTCACTTTGTTGTTTTGCCTCGATTTTGTGTTAATTGATTTTGTTGTGATATCGACGTTTCGAACCGGAAAAGCCAAAATATTCTTCTCACCACCATTTTACAAAACGTCTTCATAATTCTCATTCTCATCGAAAATTTTCATAATTCTCATTTCTCCTTAACTCGAGTTTCCTTAGAGTTAACTCTAGTATGCGCATCGCTCTTCTAGATCTGTAAGCCCATTTCGTGAGCTTGTCAAGATTCCAAGAAGGCGTGTTAAGTGACTTTCTGCTCCATCGATCGGATCGAGATCCGGATGCTCGCACTACTTCCGTTATCATGGCGGATGAGATTCCTATGCGCGAGCTTCTCGAGCACCCATCGACGGGTATGGAGATGCTATCGTTAATGCCGACCATCGTGGTGAAAACTTTGAACTCAAGACCGGTTCTTGAATCTTGTAACCTCAAATCAATTCTTCGGTTTTGAGCGGACGATCCTCATGCTCATATTCGATGGTTTAACAAGATTGCATCTACCATCAAGTATAAGAATGTCCCTTACGAAGTGTTAAGCTTCTTACATTCCATTTTCTCTTGAGGGCAAGCCGGATTTGGCTTGAAAAACAACCCCTCGGTCTATAGAGACATGGGAAGATCGGTGAAGAAATTTGTGAATGAATTCTATCCACCATCCAAAACCACGAGTCTTAAAAATGAAATCATCAAGTTCACCGAAGTTTGATGAATCCTTGATGAATCGTGGGATCGTTTCAAGGAATTGCTTCGCAAATGTCCTCACCACGGTTTCTCCGAGTTGATGCAACTCGATACTTTCTACAATGGGTGAGTCAATCGATCAAGATTCTCTCAATTCCTCCGCGGGAGGAAATTTCCTAAACAAAGCGTCAAAGAAGCTTTGGCGATAATCGAAAACAAGTCCAAGGTCCGTGACCGCAAGCAAGCGGTTGTTTCTCAAGTCGGTGTTGGTCCTTCTTCTTCTTCATCGCCCGTGAGTCGGTCTAGCACCGATGCTAAGATTGATAAACTCACGGAAGCTATCAAGCTTTGGTTCTTTCCAACCGAGAAGAAAGTTTTTTTCCACAAACTTCACCTCTGCTGAAGTTAAGAAAGTGGAAGTCTGTGTTACTGTGGTGGCCCCATGCTTACTATAATTGTATGGCCACCGACGGAACCCTTTGAAGCCAATCTTTGTGGGCGGATGCCTAATCAAGGAGGCAATCAATATCGTGCTCTGTGAGACCCGAACCACCGTCCTAACCACTACTCGGACCTCCGGTTTCAATCAAAACCAAAACCGTAATCGAATCAAAGCAGACCAAACCAAGGTTATCAAAACCAAGGTAATTTCGGTCCAAACAACGGTTTTCGAATCGAATCAAAATTTCCAACAACAAGGAAATTACAATAGAAACCAGTCGGGAAATTTCAACCTGTGGCATTTTCATGCAAACAATCAAGGAATTTTCATCATCAAGGCCCTAATCCTAATAATAGAGGCCGAATTTCCTGTGCAAACTCAAGCCATTGTTCCAACTGCCCATCATCGATGAGTTGTTGAAACAATTCATGAAATCCCAAGAAGAAATGAATCGGTTGTTGGTTAGCGGATTGTCGACATCAAGAAGTCTTTAAATGATCGACCCTCGGGCTCGGTGCTTTACCTAGCAACACGATCGCTAATCCGAGGGGCGATGCAAAGGCGATCACAACCAGTGGTGCTTCATATCGGACCCGCTATTCCTACTACCTCTTCTTCTTCTTCTCTCCCAAAGGTAGTGGAAAGTGAACCTCAGACACACAATGGACCTATGACTCCAATGCCTCCTCCTCGTGGCATTTAGTCAAGTTACCAAGGAAACAACGGACAAGGTGCATTATTCAAGCCCACGGTACAAGACACGTCCTACCGGTAGTCCAACCTCAAGTGGTCCGAAACCCAAGCACGAGTTGTTTTGAACCTCCGGTTTGTGACCCTAAATCCAAAACTTCTATTCCTTACCCTCACGGTTACATGAGCAAAAGCTCGCGAGAAAGCTAGTCATCGATGGAAAAGTTCTTTCAAATTTTCCAAGAGCTTCACTTTGACATAAGCCGCGGATGCCATCATGTTAATGCCCAAGTTTGCATCTACTCGAAACATATGTTGAGCAACAAAGAAAAGTCGTTTGAAATGGCTAAGACTCCTTTGAATGAAAATTGCTTTCGGATCTTGTTGAAAAGCTTCCGAGAAGCTAGGAGATCCGGAAAATTTCTTCTTCCTTGTGTTTTCTGGGATGATTGAGTGCTTTGCCTTGCCGATCTTGGTGCAAGCATCAATCGATGCCGTATTCGAAATGGAAGAAACTGTCTCTTCCGGAACTTATTCCTACCGCATGACTCTTGAGCTTGCAGATCGATCTATCTCGCGTCCTCTTGGCATCGCCGAGGATGTATTTGTCAAAGTAGGAAAGTTCCACTCCCACCGGTGATTTTGTGGTCGTTGATTTCGATCTTGATCCTCGAGTTCCCTCATTGTTGGGCGGGATTTTTGAGGACGGGCCGTGCTCTCATAGATGTATTTGAGCAAGAAATCACTCTACGTGTGGGTATGTAAGTCATTACTTTTAACCTCGATCGGACTTGAGGTACTCCTCAAATTGTGATCTTGAATCAATTAATCGAGTCGATTTAATTGATATTGCTTCGCAGGAGTACTCTCAAGAGTTTCTTGGTTATCTTCATAATTCTATGGTGGAAATTCGATTCCACCACATCTTCTCAACCGATCATTGCCGACTCTTCCCTCTCTCACTCCGTTTGAGGAGGTGACTTCCTTCAGAAGAGATCGATGAATTCACGGCCACGATGAATCAATTCCGCTGGAATTGATGGTGTTTATGATTCGGAGGGGATATTCTATATCTTGAGCAATTGCTTAATGAAGATCCTTTACCTTCACTCCTCCGAAAGAAATCACAAATGAGGAAATCAAATCGCAAACTGCCATCGATGAATTTCGAGGTTGAACTTAAGGACCTACCTCCTCATCTTGAGTATGCATTCTTGGAGGTAATGATAAATTACCGTCATAATTGCTAAAGACTTGGTGAGGAGGAGAAAACCGCTCTCATAAAGGTCTTGAAGTCACACAAGCAAGCAATTGCTTGGAAACTCTCCGATATTAAGGGTATCAACCACGAGTTTTGTACTCACAAAATCTTAATGGAGGATGACTTCAAACCAAGAATTCAAAGTCGAGAAGGGTGAATCCTAAAATTCACGAGGTTATCAAACAAGAGGTTCTCAAACTTCTTGATGCGGTCGATTTACCCGATCTCGGCGGTCCTTGGGTTAGCCCAATTCATTGCGTTCCAAAAAGGGTGGCATTCTTGTTGTCACAAATGAAGAGAACGAGTTGATTCCGACTCGATTGGTTACGGATGGCGTGTATGCATTGACTATCGAAAGTTAAGCGAAGCCACCGTAAAGACCATTTTCTCTACCCTTCATGGACGGATGCTTGAGAGATTAGCGAGGAGCAGTACTATTGTTTCCTTGATGGTTTCTCGTGTTACTTTCAGATCCCCATTGATCCGCGGATCAAGAGAAAACCACATTCACCGCCCATACGGGACGTTTGCCTATAGGCGTATGCCTTTTGGCTTATGTAATGCTCCCGCACGTTCCAACGTTGTATGATGGCCATTTTCCACGACATGATCGGAAACTATGGAGGTGTTTATGGATGACTTCTCGGTCATTGGGGACTCATTTCATACTTGTCTCTCCCACTTAGACAAAATGCTAAAAGGTGTGAAGACACCAATCTATGTCTAAATTGGGAGAAGAGCCACTTTATGGTCAAAGAAGGCATAGTCCTTGGCCATAAGATTTCCAAGAATGGGATTGAGGTAGATAGAGCGAAAGTTGATGTCATTGCTAAACTACCTCATCCCACTACTGTCAAAGGTGTTAGGAGTTTTCTTGGTCATGCCGGGTTTTATCGAAGATTCATTCAAGATTTCTCAAAAATCGCTCGGCCTATGACCCATCTTCTCGAAAAAGATGCTCCTTTCATCTTCTCTCCTGAGTGCATCGAAGCTTTTGAAACACTTAAGAAAAAGCTTACGGAAGCACCCATTCTAGTTGCCCCGGCGGGACTTACCTTCGAGCTCATGTGCGATGCAAGTGATTTTGCAATCGGTGCGGTCTTGGGGCAGCATAAAACCAAGCATTTCCGGCCAATCCACTACGCGAGCAAAACTATGGTGAAGCTCGGACTCATTACACCACTACGGAAAAGAATTATTAGCGGTGGTGTATGCGTTTGAAATTTCGCCATATCTTATCTTGACCAAATGCGTGGTGTATACGGATCACTCGGCACTCAAATATCTCTTTGCAAAACAAGATGCAAAGCCGAGATTGCTCCGTTGGGTTCTCCTCCTACAAGAATTTGATATCATCATTCGTGATAAAAAGGAGCCGAGAACACAGGTCACGATCATCTCTCGATTAGAAAACCCTCACCAAAATGTGTTCGAGAAAAGGAAATTAATGAAACATTTCCTCTCGAAACACTCAATGTGGTTTCTTTCGCGGAGACTCTTCTACCCATGGTTTGCCGACTTTGCAAATTACCATGCGGGTAACTTTGTAGTGAAAGGGATGTCGTCCCAACAAAAATAAATTCTTTAAAGATGTGAAACATTATTTCGGGACGACCCTACTTGTTTAAAATCTGTGCGGATCAAGTCATCCGGCGATGTGTGTATGGTCGAAGCCATTGACATTCTCAAGGCTTGCCATTACGGACCCTCTTGGGGGACATCATAGCCCCAACTACACCGCCAAGAAGGTGTTTGATTCCGGATTCTATTGGCCCACGATCTATAAGGATGCCCATGAATTGTTCAAAACACGTGACGCTTGTCGTCACGGAATATCTCACAAAGAATGAAATGCCGCAAAACGCCATTCAAGTGTGTGAGATTTTTGACATCCGGGCATTGATTTTATGGGGCCATTTCCTTCTTCTCACGGAAATAAGTACATACTCGTGGGTTGACTACTTGTCAAAATGGGTTGAAGCTAAGGCTTTACCCACCAACGATGCCCGAGTTGTTGTGAAATTCTTGAAATCCTTATTTGCTAGGTTTGGAACTCCACGAGCCATAATCGATGATCGTAGTACGCATTTCTGCAATGACCAATTTGCAAGAGTCATGCAAAAGTATGGTGTAACTCACCGTACCTCTCTGCGTACCACCCACAAACAAGTGGGCAAGTGGAAGTCTCTAACCGGGGATAAAGAATTCTTGAGAGGACGGTTGGCGAAAACCGTGCCTCTTGGTCGGATAGGTTAGATGATGCACTCACGGGCCTTCCGTGACGACCTACAAAACACCCATCGGGTGCACTCCATACAAGCCGGTGTACGGAAAGGCGTGTCATCTTCCGGTTGAGCTCGAGCACAAGGCATCTCGGGCCTTGAAGCATGCTAACTTTGATATTCGAGACAATGGTGATCATCGGAAAGTTCAAATGAATGAATTAAATGAACTCCGTGATCAAGCTTACGAGAACTCTTTGATCTACAAACAAAAGACAAAGAAGATTCATGACTCAAAATCAAGAACCGCGTTTTCAACGTCGGTGATCGAGTCCTTCTTTTCAATTCAAGATTGAAGATTTTCTCGAAAGCTCAAGTCCGTTAGTGCGGACCATTTACCATCGCTAAGGTTTATCCTTATGGTACCATTGAGTTATCTCAACCCGATGGTCCTAATTTTAAAGTGAATGGTCATCGAGTGAAGCATTACTTTGGAGAGGACATTCCATCCATGGTTGTCCGGATCTTCAAACTTTCCCCATGAACCAATGAATGCGGGGATCGAGTCAAGCTAGCGACTCGGTAATCAAAACAATAGCTTGCCATATGGGTTCTCACCCATATTTCGACTTCTTTCTACTTTCTACCACCCTAGTGTGGGGGTTGCCCACATGTTTTGTATATAAAGTCTTCAAAAAAAAAAAAAAAAAAAAAAAAAAAAAAAAAAAAATCTTCTTTCTAAATAATGGCCTTAGTATTTCCTTTCACGTTCTTTGTTTCGCATAACCTGGTACTTTGAATATTGAGGGCAATATTCATCTCTAGTGTGGGGGATTCACGAATTTTATCATGTAATTATACCGCCTAATCCCGTTTTGGCCAAAAATTTTTTTTGGAGAAAGTGTTCTACACTTTCTCATCCAGTTATCGATCCGCCATGTCTCAGAAGACAAAAGGATTGGCTAATCCAGAGCAAACGGCTCTTGGTAAAGATTTCTCAAATCCGTTTATATGGCTTGCAATTTGCCCAAATTGTATGGTTCTCAACTCACCATATCCTAAAAAGTGAAGAGTTGGCTAGCCCGCAAGATTATGGCTTGTGGTAAAGGCATGGAAAATCCATAATTGGTAATCACTCACCAAAGATAATGTTGATAATTTATCTAAGAGTTGGCTAGTCCGTAAGGTACGGCTCGGTAAAGACAAATCAAATCCGTTGAATTTGGTGGTTTGCTCAAAATCACATGGTTATCGATGTACCATGGTTCTTACTTGAACTGAAACATTTGGCTACTCGTAAGTAATGGCTTTTGGTAAAGAGTTTAAAATCCATTATGTTTTCTCAAATCATTGCTAGGGACTAGCAATATCTCGATATGGGGGATTGATGAGTGTGTAAATACTCATCATTTTGTACAAAATAAGCGCAAATTCATCCGAAAACACTCGAAACACATCAAAATGATCAAAATATCACAAATCGAGTGTTTTATGTGTTTTAAATGCAAAATATCAAAATCGGATGAAAAACATATCAAATTTGCAAAATTGCGCTTTAGTCCCCAAGTTTCAAAAATTGTCAAAAATAGTCCCCGAGTCAAAATTTCAAAGAAAAATCATCAAAGGTCCTTTTAAATCATAACTTGTCAAATTTGGTCCTTTGGTGAAAAATGTAAAAAGATTGAGAAAATTACAAATTGGTCCTTCAAGTTTGCAAATTGGCGAAATGGCCCTGGAAAAATTGAAAAAGGCAACTTTGGTCCTTGTAATATCACTACTTGTCAATTTCAATCCATAAAACATCTTTGCAAAATTACAGGTTTGGCCCTTTGGTTTTGTTGGAATTGCATAATGGGTCCTTGTGTTTTAAGCCTAGCCAATTGGACCCTTTTATCAACCTTGGCCCAACTGTTGGCCCAACCCAAACCTTTACCCGCTGTTTAACCCAAATCCAACCCTCACCCTTTGATATTAGAACCCGGTCAAACAGTTTGACCCTCCCTTCCCTCCAGTCACGAGATACCAAACCCATCATCACCAACCTGTGCGCATGCCTGCAACGCCCCCCCCTCCTCCACCATCATTCACCTAACCTACCCTCCACCTCGCTCCAAGGATCATTTAATGCTCCCCATACCAACCCCACTCAAGCTCCAGCTGTTAAACAACTTTTGGCGCCAAAACTCTTTAAACGGCTAGGATTAATTTAAGTAATCCAAGGGCTACAAGTGTTGCTGGGATTTGTCCAAGAGAGAGAGAAAAGCAGGATTAAGCTTATAAAAGGCCAAGAGAAGTATCAAGGAATAGTTAGCTTTTATATTTTTTAGCAATGTATGTCGAATTGTAGTTCCATTTGTCTTAAATAAATTTTATCCGTAATTCTAAGCTTGTTTTGTATCAAATAACAGTTCTCAGTGTTTACAACTCATTTCAAACTTGAATTCCAAGTTATGATCGGTTTCCATATGAATTGTCCTTTGTTTAAATTTTAAGTTCTAAACTCGGTTTTAAAACCTTTAGCAAGACATTCTTAATTTCAAATAAGCTCATAAAAGCTCATCATAGCTTTCGTAAGCTTGATATCAAATTTCAAGCAACTTTTGATATTGGTCAACAAAAGTCAAAGCGGTACAAAATTGAAGCGAAATTGGAAATGGGTTGTTGCGAGATATAGAATGGGTTGCTTTGGAGTGATTTGGGTTGCTTATATAGGTTAGAGGTTCTTGGTTCTCATAGTTGCTAACTTAACGTGGCTTGGACTCTTGTAAGTCATTTTCACAAGTTTATGCACCATCCGTAATTGTAATTTAAATAGGTTAAAACACATTCTAGTAGTGGTAGTTTAGCTATATTAAGTTAATGTGATTACAAAATAAGTTGGTTCTGTGTTGGATTTATCTTAAGTTGCAAAATCAAGTCCTAAAGGGGTGTTTGGTTCATAGCCTAAAACTACCCTAAAGGCTTGTTCAGGGGCTTAAGTTTGTTGTTTCATGTTTGCTTGGTCTTAATATGTCCATTTGAATCATCATTTGGTGCCTGCTACAACAAAAAGTCAAAATTGATTCTAAACTTGTCTAACTCGTCCCTTTGTTGGGGATTTGTGATTAGCGAGCCATCGGTTTGTGTTTAGAAACCCATAATCTTGCTTTCATTGTACTTAATATATCACATAACATTAATCTCGGTCACAAAATTTGGATTTGAAGTTCATTTAAGTCAACATTCTTCATTTCATCAAAAGTCAAAAGTGGTTAAAAATTTTTTGGGCTCGGTTAGTAGGAATTGTTTTGAGTTCATAATTGAGTCTTATCAAATGAGAATTGCAGTTTCATAAAGCTCAAGCAGGTCTTCTTTCTTATAAGCATTTTGTGGAATTTTGTGATTTCTTTAAAAGCTCCATATAAGCTCTTATTTTGGGTACAAAATCCTGCACCAAAAGTCGGTGAACACCGACTTTTCCACGTAAAGTGTAGCTTGTGTACGAGCTTATAAAAGCTCACCATGGTCTCGTTTTTGGCACAATCATAGGCGGCGGTGGTGTTTAGGCCTTATCATTTTTCACTCTAAGCTTATAAATAAGCTTGTGTTAGGCCTTAACAATGGACCTTAACCACTGTTTGGATAGTATAGCAGCTTTGCTTAGATCTCGATTTGAGCTCATAGCCTGTTAGGAGTAGTTAGAAATAGTTTCAACTAGCTTATTTTAGTAGACTTAAGCCTTGTTCCTTTGTTTGGATAGCTTAGTAGCTTATTTGCTTATTTTCTAGCTTAATCATATAATAGTTTCATAGCGACTCATTAATCTTACACATAATCTGTTGATTTTCATTTTCATAGATTCATAATATAATTTTAAAATTTTCCTGAAGTTTTCATAATTTTTGGTCTTAATTTGCTATTTTCTCATTTTAAATAGATTTTAATCAATTTTAATTAACTTTTAATACAAAAATTCGAAAAGGTTCCAAAAATAATTTTTCAATTTTGTTAAGTTTAGATAAATATAAGAAGTGAAAAAAGTAATTTTCCAGATTTTTCATAGTTTATTTGGTAATTTTTAGTAATTTAATTAGCTTTTAATAGTATTTAATTCCTAGAAAATAGAAAAATAATCATAAAAATACAAAAATAGTTTTGAAAATTCTAGTTTGATATTTTAGACTTTTTCATTTCATAATTTTATTTTTCTAGCTTTGTTTCCTCATTTCTTATATTTTAGTTAATAGTTAAAAATAGTTTTTAATTAATAATAATTAGATAATTAGTGATAAAATAGTTTTCTTTTTCTAAAAAGTTTCTTTTATCATTAGGTTTATAAAACATCATTTTCATATTTTAGGGTTAATATTGCTTTAGTTTCACTTTTTAATTTATGCGTCGGCGTAGATTTTAATTTTAGTTTTATAAAAACATAAAAACGTTCATCATCATTGTAAAAATAGTGATAGCATTTATTTAATAGATTTTATCTTTTAGTTTATTTTAATTTGCATTTAAGCCGCTTTTATCATTGGCTTTTTCCCGTAGTTATAATAATCCGATCCTTTTCCGCTCAAACTCCTCGATCACTAAACGTTTGATTGATCCATTGCATAGCTCATTGGGACATAACGACCGGGAGACTCTATACTCCTCGATCTTCATTGATTTCGTGCTTGTCGTTTCAAGTTTTCTTACGCTTGCGTGAGAGAACTTGACGGTTTCTTGTAATCTCCTCCTCCTACATGTGCCAAACGATTTCAATATTTCGTGCACATGTTAAGGGGAGCATCTATATTAAACCAAAAGGAATTGAAACGTGTTTGATTTAAAGTGCAGGTTCTCTCTAATATGTACATAACTCTTTCTAATCTCGATGCACATATTGAGGGGGAGCAATCATAAGAAAACCTCATCCTTCCTAAAATTGTTTTATCCAATGTAATTTTAAATACTAGATTTGATCGGGAAGTGATGATGATCATTTTAGAAAAAAAAAGTAACTCAATGATTGGATCTTTCATTCTCAATCTAAGATTTCAAAAGTCCTCTTGCTTCCATGTGCTAAACTAATTTCTAATACTTGAAGCACATGTTGAGGGGGAGTATTTCTAAAATATCAAAAACAATTAAGGTACAAATTACTTTGATTTTATATCACAAGTACCTGGATTGATTTTCAAATGGTTTTCAATTGGTTCCAATGGTCGATGAACAATATCAAAAAGACCGACCAAATTTAATTTATGTATGGTGATATAAGGATGGTTAGGTTAGGTATTCGTCTCACGATCCCGCCAGAGGCGGAGGGATCTACCAGGACAATCCACTAGATAGTGTAGAGTCCTTAGGTATGATGAAAAAGGAGAAAAGTGAGATATGGGAAGAGTGCGGATCGAGATAGAACTAGAACTGGAATAAACCCAACAAGGTTCTAGTAATGAAGTCTCGTAATAATCAAGGGGTTGAAGAATGAAAAGAAATAAATGTGAAAAGGGTGAAAATAAATAGCCCTCAATTATTTCAACCTTAGGCGTAAAGGGTTCAATTCATATGCTACTAGTCATTACTTAGGTAACACCGGTATTGAAGACAAGACGTCATGGACCCGATGACGACCGCACTACATCTTCCCAAGCTACTCAAGTTCCTCTTAAAAGGACTTGTTTCATTCTCACGGGAACCTATATTATCTATCGACTTTCTCTTAGGGATGGTTGATATTGAAGAAGGAGACCCTCTCCTAGTCTCCCATAGGAACCAAATGTGCACTATTGAGTCTAGAGCCACGAGATCATCTATAAATCTCATTAGGACATTGTCAATAAAGACTCTGTTTCACACAATGTGGAAAAGAGATCATATTTTAAGAGTCCCACGATTATCCTTGTGGTATTGCCGTAACATCCGAGTGATATGATAACACATTCACAATGAAGATGGAAAGCCTTCTAGAGCCAACATCAAACAAGCTCTTGGTAGGTAGCATGTGAGATCTATCAAATAGATCAACCATGTGACAACTGAACAGAAATAATGGAGCGATTCAAATTTAAGAATCAATCCTGGTTCAGGTAATGGATTGACGGATACCTTTGAAAAACCGGTCGTTGTGCTTAAAATTATTTTCTCTAGCACATCGACTGTGTATCAATATTTCAAAATAAAAGGTGTTTATGATTGATAATTGATTTTCCTTAAAACCTTCGTTGTATTGCAAAAACATATTGAGCAGTACACGATTGCTTTTCAAATCTCTTTTCATCAATCTGTGAATCTCAAAATTTGCTGGTTCACTCACTCCGTGTTGTCTTCTTTGAGACGTCCGGTTTGAGAACGGCTAGGAAATTCTTCGAATTATACCGATCACAGCAAGACTTGTCTCGATCAACATGGAATCGTGGTCGTGTACCTCAATTCAACGAAGAGATCAAAGACACTTTCGTGCACTTTATTGCTAACTGTTGTATGCGGTACACCCGACGTTTGCGGTGATCGAATTGAGAAGATCAATCCATTGCCGCATGCTCACACAACACATTCATTTCTAAAGAAATCATGAAAAATGCATCAACGACTCTGATATTTACACTCCATGCTTCGCTACGCCGCAAATATCATGAATCAACCAAAGCTTCCGCTACTCGATGAAAAGAAATCATGATCCGAATGTGAGCATGTCGGTCCAATGTCACAACATCACATTATGTCAACACTACAAAGGAAAAGTCAGAGATTTATGGTTGCTGATGATCTCAAAGTTGGCTCATAACTCATCATCACGTGGATCAGTTAAAGACCTCCACTTGGATTAACCAAACATGCAAAACATGAAGAATCAGAGACTACGGGCTACAGAGCAAAGAATTTAATCAAGAATCCAAGAACAATAAAAATGTAATATCTGTTTGTATTCAATGTAAATTGAGGTGACCTCCCTTAGGGGGAGATTGTTATGATTTAGAAAATCCATTGGTTAAAGTGTCGGTCACCTCAAGTATTTATATTCGTTAGAAAGCTCATAGTCGTAGTCATGTTATGTTAATAAGTAATTAGTTAAGTAACACCGTGGAGGACGGACGGGTCTTTACCCACTGTATGCCTGATCCACAACCCGTAGGAGGTGAGTCTTGTAAGAAACTATAAATACCCTCTACCTCCCAAGGTAGAGGGTTGGAGCTTCAATACCATTTTTCTTTTGTTTCACATAGTTCCCAACTCTCTTCCCTTTCTCTCTCTAGAACTTTCTCTCTCTAAACATTGTATACGTGATAAGGTTTTAAAATGTACCTTTTTGAGGGGTCGTTTAAGCCCTTATTTGATCACTTTTGTATCCGTTATTGCTTAATATCGTTCCTTTTCACTTTTAGGTCTCTTGAAGGCAAAGCGTCGTAATGGCACTTATTTGGACGAAAAGGCGGATATATGAAGAAAATGGCCAAAGTCAAGAATCGAGACACTCAAGTCGCTAAATTAGAAGGGAAGGCGTCATCGCTAATCTGCGGCCGGAGGAATTTGTGACGGCTCGTAAGAGAAATTGCTAGTTTTTGGAGGACGGCGTCGGGCTTTAAAAGAGTAGGCCGTCGCAACTCGCACGGCCTAGATTCAATCCAGACGGCGGAAGCTAAAGAGGAGGCGCCACAAGCATAAGGTGATGCCGTCGCAAGATTAACTTGGCCAAGACGAAACCCTAATGACGGCGACACGACGGCGTCACAAATCATAAGGTGACGCCGTCGCACATGTAATCTTATATATAGAATCCGAATTTTTCGGTTTAGAGAGTAGTCTTTTGGGTAAACTTTTGAGTAAAACCTAAACCGAACCAAGGTCGTATTTTAGGTTCTAAACCCTATCTTACACCAAGATAAGTTGTTTACTTCATTAATTTAATTATGTCTTCAATTATTTGTGTGTATGCTTGCATGTTCTCCATGTCCCGCTAATTTACTTGTGTGTTTGCTTAGGAATATGAAACTTAATTATTGAATATTGATTGGTTGTTTCTTATCTTAGTTTATTAATGATCTAGTAATGCGATAGGTCATTCGTTGTGTACTTAATGCTTTATTAATCTTTGTGAACCTTAGGTTATAGCACTTTGAGTTGTTGTAAGCTAAACTATCCAAAGAGGCCTTAGAGTTAGAGTTTATCATCCCTAGTGGGTTTTGTAGGCGAGACCCTTTGGTAACTTCAAAGACTTAGGAGAAACGATACCCTACAACTTTAGACACACAACGCAACTAGGAATAAGGACGTGACAATTCAACCACCAATAGAAGATAATTAAGGAGTAGTAAAACCTAAGTAAACACATCTTTAAACTATCATACGAGCACACAATAATTAGACATAGACTACCACCACATTAGTTTAGATAATTAGATAATATTAGAGTAATCGGTAGAAATACCAACCCCCAAATCCAAACCCCGAGATTCGTATTTTCCTTTTCTAAAAAACATAAAAGATAAAAATAATCTTCCTCAACCCCAACCTTAGCGTAGTAACTTCTCACTAGCATTCCTATTCCCCAGAGAACGATATCAATTCCGTGGCTTACCCTAATACTACACTACAACGATTAGGTTCATCGCCTAGGGTGTTGAAAACTTGCTCGACGAAAAGAAGTTCCTTTGACCCGACGCGGCTGTGTAAGCGTATCAATACGCCTCTTATGATTATGGTTTGATGTGTTTGTGAAATCCTATAAGTTACATCTTGAAACCATGGGCCTTCTTGAGGCGATACATGAAACAACAATTGCACATAGCAAGATAAAGCGAAGAAAACATTTTCCTCCACAAACACTTTGTTGAAGTGTTAAAACTTGAATTTTTAATACAAGAAAACCAATCATTATTTGGGATGAACTTAAAAGCGGTTTAATCACAAAGTCATGTCATGCTTCTGTTGTGAGGCATGAATGACATACTATAGGATTTCGTGATTTTCCAAAAGTATCTCAAGATAGCTCGACATTGTTAAGGATCCATGCAAGACTCAAATTCGTGGACAAACTGTCACATAGGAAGAATTATTGGAGAGAACATACTCCACTTTTCATGCATCAAACATAAACATGTTACAACACTATCGCAATATGAAGTTTGATAGTTATGCTGATTTAAAATCATGTCTCTGAGTTGCATATCAAAATAACGAGCTACTGATGAAAATTCACCAATCTCGTCCTATTGTATTAGTAGCATTTCCTGAAATAAATGCAATACACAATGATGGTCCTAAAAATAATGCACGAGAACAAGGACGAAACCATGGTCGAGGTCATGGTTATTCTCATGGTCACAACCGCACATTTGTTCGAGACCATAATTCTAGTGGAGGTCGATTATATGGTCGTGGTTGTGGTCGTTGTCGTAGTTTTAGTCAAAGAACTAACACATACCATGCTCCAAGTTACAAAGGCTAATCATTTAACAAGCTCACAAAAAATGATGGTGAAGTGAGTACTTCCTAGGAAACAGAGGGTTCTTGTTTTCGATGTGGAAGCATGGAACATTGCTCATAAGCATATCGTGTAGAAGCACATCTTTGTAAGCTTTATGAGGCATCTCTTAAAAGAAAAGAGAAATAAGTGAAACTTGTGGATCAACTTGATTGGATGCGCGTGACCTAATATCACATAATATTAGGGTTTAAGAATTATTTTATCTTTTAAGTTTAACCGAATTCTAGTTTTTCATTGAGTAGATAATATGAGGTTTAGTTATATCTCAAATGTAATGGACTAACATGTGAAAGGCCCGGGCAAAGATTTTTTTTTTTTTTTTTTTTTTTTTTTTTTTTTAATATTAACACCAACACTTATATTAACACATAAAACTGTACATAACATATATCATTCGTCTTGACCCGTACATGATCAAAATGGGTCAATATGGGCAAGAATGGCACTATGCCAAACACCCTTTAAACTATAAAAAAAAACTACTTATGTACTTGATTATCACATAACCATGAGTTTATATGTTCATACACAAAAGCATACAACCTAGGGCGTTTCTTGGTAAGAGAGCGTGTAGGGAAAAGGCTCATTACCTAAGTATCCCACCGAGGTCTAGTTCTCGGTCTTCGTACCCTTCGTAGCACTACCACTAGCTTCACCTATAACAAGTACAACAAAGCAACGTAAGCATAACGCTTAGTGAGATAACATATAAAAGATACTAATCATAACATGGCATAATATTATGGTTGCTTCGTAGACAATGAGTACATATTGTGAACCCATACTGGTTCAGTATAACTGAAAATGTTCTGGTCGTCCACTTAGGACGTCTAAGTCATATACTCAATGAATTTGAGCCGCTATACACACTGGTCATCCACTTAGGATGTCTAAGTCTCATTTTACAAAATGAGATGCTAATAAAGGCTCGGTCGTCCACTTAGGACGTCTAGGCTCCCTTTCGGAGCATGTCATGACATAATAACACATGTCGTCCACTTAGGACGCTATACAAATAATATTATAATATTTAGGCTGAAAATATTTAACTAAATCCAAACGGGTCATTTGGGGCTGATTTGACCCGTTTAACATAATTCACTTATAAACATACTATAAGTGACTCATTTAGGTACATAACGTATAATTATAACACCATGAAATTGTAACTCGAATATACTACATGAACATGAACGTGAATACCACAATTAGAATGGCGCACTAACGGGTTACCAAGGACCCATTTCTATACTTAAATATGTTACTCACCTTAAAGCCGCTTGAATAGAATCACGAGCTTCCTAAAGACGTCCCGGTTAACACTTATAACCTAGGAACACATAATTTATATTAAGCTCATTAGGAACTTGATAAAACTTATCATAATAAGCTAATAAGCCATAAGGGGTGTTTGGTTCATGGCTTATGTAACCATATCAACATGATTTCTGAAATTTAACACCATAAAATGGTGTTATAACATCCAAATAGGCTACCCATCACTTGGCTAATCATTTATACACAATTACTAGGGTTCTTGATGATTTCTCAAAACCATATTTTTTACATAATCATGTAAAATTTCACAACAACCCTATAATTGGCATAAAAGTTCAATCTTTAAGCATTACCTACCTATGGGTAGCTCTAAAACACTAATTCAAGACCAAGATAAGATTTATACCTTGAATTGATTGATGGAAACCCTAGGAAAACCCGTTTATGAGCTTATTAATTGTAATATCTTGTTCCAAGCTTGCACCATATTGACTTGGACTTAAAACCCTAGATCAAAAGGATGATTTGAATGTTGTCGTGAGTTTTGGAGAAGGAGGGAGAATAATATTGATGTTTCTGGATTCTGGATTCATACAGATATGATATAAGTTTAACACTATGACAACTTTAGTCCTTAATGGTAAGACTAGTACAAAGATAGTCCTTATGCTTTAAATTTATTTGAGAAGAGGTCCTAACAAGAGTATAATAGTATATAAATCCTTACCTGAAAGGTTGGGGTGTTACAACTCTCCCCCACTTATTAGGTTTGTGTCCTCACAAACCATTCCTTATAAAAAGCGGGGTAGTATTTGATGAGATCCTCTTCGGGTTCCCAAGTTTACTCTATCCCCTTTTTGTGCTTCCATCTGACTTTAAGTAGAAAGACCTCTCTTTTTCTGAGTTTCTTGACCATGGTGTCAACAATCTCTACCGGCTCTTCAACGTAGCCAAGTTTCTCATCAACTACTATGTCCGCTAGAGGGACATACTCTGCCTCATCTGCCAGACATTTTTGTAGCTGAGACACGTGGAAAGTATTATGGATGTTGTTTAACTCTTCTGGTAACTTAAGTCTATACGCTACCTTTCCAACTCTTTCAGTTATTCTGAATGGACCAATGTAACGTGGTCCTAACTTTCCACGCTTCCTGAAACGGATAACACCTTTCCATGGAGAAACTTTCAGCATAACACGATCACCGACCTGAAATTCTATTGGTCGTCTCCTCTTGTCCGCATAGGACTTCTGTCGATCCTGGGCCATCTTAAGCCTTTCTTTGATCTGATCAATCTTTTCATTCGTCTGTTGGACAATATCAGAACTGGCTAATTCTCTTTGTCCAATCTCACCCCAACATATAGGAGTTCGACATTTCCTTCCATAGAACATCTCGTATGGAGGCATCTTAATACTGGAGTGGTAACTGTTATTGTACGAGAATTCTGCTAACGCTAAGTACTTATCCCAACTACCGCCAAAGTCAATAGCACAGGCTCGAAGCATATCTTCTAGTGTCTAAATGGTCCTTTCACTCTGACCATCTGTCTGTGGATGATAAGCTGTGCTAAAATGGACACGAGTACCTAGATTCTCTTGAAATTTCTTCCAAAATCTAGAAGTAAACCTGATATCTCTATCTGATATTATAGAGACTGGTACTCCATGTCGGGCCACTACTTCGTGAAGATACAACTCCGCGAGAGCTTCTGAGGACATCGATTCCTTAATAGGAATGAAAATCGCACTCTTTTTTAAATGATCTACAATCACCCATATAGCATCATGCTGACGCGGTGTCTTGGGTAATTTCGTGATAAGATCCATAGTAATCCTTTCCCATTTCGACACAGGAATCTCAAGAGGTTGTAGCTTACCATAAGTCTGTTGATGTTCTGCCTTAACTTGAAGACAAGTAAGACACTGCTCGACATATTGTGCAATGTCTCTTTTCATACCTGGCCACCAATAATCTGGTTTAAGTTTATAATACATCTTGGTGGCACCTGGGTGAATGGAATATTTTGCCTTATGAGCCTCATCAAGCAACAACTTTTTGAGCTCTTTATCATTCGGTATCCATATTCTACCGAAGCGTGTTCTGACCCCTCGTGAGTCCACAACTAAGTTGTGCACCTGACCCACGAGCCGTTCTGAATTTACATCGCCATTTTCCCATGCTTCATGCCGAATCGATTTAATATGCTCATAAAAGTCCGGGTAATCACCATCTGAAGTGATTTGACCAATAAGGAGTTGTGCCTTGTTTTACGGCTCAAGGCATCTGCTACAACGTTTGCTTTCCCTGGATGATAAAGGATTTCACAATCATAGTCCTTGACTAGATCTAACCAACGTCGCTGCCTCATGTTGAGGTCACGCTGATCAAAGAAGTATTTGAGGCTTTTATGGTCGGTAAAGATCTTGATCTTTACACCGTAAAGGTAATGCCTCCACAGTTTTAAGGCAAGGAATACTGCCGCTAGCTCTAAATCATGAGTAGGATATTCTTCTTCATGTTTCTTAAGCTGTCTAGAGGCATAGGCGATGACTCGACCTCGCTGCATAAGAACACAGCCGAGGCCATTAGAAGATGCATCACAATAAACTTCGAAATCATCATTGCCTTCTGGTAATACTAAGACAGGAGCCTGACTTAACTTCTGTTTAAGAGTCTGGAAGGTGACTTCCTTATCCTCATCCTACTCGAAATTTAAATTCTTGCGGGTGAGCTTAGTAAGCGAAGAAGCAATCTTTGCAAAATCTTGGATAAAATGGCGGTAGTAACCCGCAAGTCCAAGAAATGATCTAACTTCTGTGAGAGTTTTGGGTCGCTCCCAATTCATGATGGCACTGATTTTAATAGGATCTACTTTAATGCCCTCACTATTTATGACATGCCCGAGAAATTGAACTTCTCGGAGCCAGAATTCACACTTTGAGAACTTAGCATAAAGCTTTTCTCGCCTTAACATACTGAGGACTTGGCGCAAGTGGGTTTCATGATCACTAGCTGATTTGGAATAAATGAGGATATCGTCAATAAACACCATAACTGATTTATCTAACATCGGACGACAGACCTGATTCATTAGGTCCATAAAAGATGTTGGGGCATTCGTCAAACCAAATGGCATAACTGTAAACTCATAATGCCCATATCTAGTCCGGAAAGCTGTCTTCGGGATATCTTCTTCCCAAATCTTTAACTGATGATATCCAGATCTGAGGTCTATTTTTGAAAAAAAAAAACTTGCGCCCTGTAACTGATCAAATAAATCATCTATCCTAGGAAGAGGATAACGATTCTTGATAGTAACTTTATTAAACTCTCGGTAGTCGATGCACATGCGCATACTACCATCCTTCTTTTCACAAAGAGCGGTGCTCCCACGGGAACCATGGGCGAATGAAACCCTTATCCAGCAATTCTTGTAACTGCTTCATGAGTTCCTGCATTTCTGATGGGGCAAGTATGTAGAGAGTTTTGGCAATAGGAGTACTCCACGAATAATATAAATGTGGAACTCACCGCTCATCGGTGGCATACCCGGAGTTCCTCCGGAAAGACATCGGAAATTCCGAACAATTGGAATATTATCAAGATTTGGAACAGACTTATGAATATCGACAACATGAGCTAAATAGGCTTGACAGCCACGTGCCAAGTATCTCTTGGCTCTAGCATAAGTACAAATAGCAAGGTTAGCCTTCTTACGCTCGCCATAGATGATTGTTTCTCCCCCACTTGGGGTTCTGAGTCGGACTAGCTTATGTCGGCATACAATGATGGCTTCTGATAAGGTTTTAAAATGTACCTTTTTGAGGGATCGTTTAAGCCCTTATTTGATCACTTTTGTATCCGTTATTACTTAATATCATTCCTTTTCACTTTTTAGGTCTCTTGAAGGCAAATTGCTGTAATGGCACTTATTTGGACGAAAAGGCGCGGATATACGAAGAAAATGGCCAAAGTCAAGAATCGAGACACTCAGTCACGAAAGACAAGGTGACGGCGTTATCGCTAAATGCGACGCCGTCGGAGTATTTTGTGATGACACATAAGCCAAATTTCCTATTTTCAAGTGACGGTGTCGGGCTTTAAAAGAGTAGGCCGTCGCAACTCAGACGGCCTAGATTTGATCCGACGACGCCGGTCAAGAGGACAACACAAGCACAAGGTGACGCCGTCGCAAGACTAACGTGGCCGAGACGAAACCCTAATGACGCGGCGACTCGGCGGCCACAAAACATAAGGTGACGCCGTCGCACATGTAATCTATATATATAATCCGAATTTTTCAAGATTAGAGAGTAGTCTTTTGGAGTAAAACCTAAAACCGAACCAAGGCTGTCTTGTACAAGATTTTAGGGTTCCAAACCCTATCTTACATCAAGATAAGTGTTTTACTTCATTAATTCAATTATGTCTTTGATTATTTGTGTGTACGCTTTCTGCTCTCCATGTCCCGCTAATTTACTTGTGTGTTTGCTTAGGAATATGAAACTTAATTATTAAATATTGATTGGTTGTTTCTTATCTTAATTGTTAATGATCTAGTAATACGATAGGTCATTCGTTGTGTAATTAATGCTTGATTAATCTTTGTGAACCTTAGGCTATAGCACTTAGAGCGGTTGTAGGCTAAACCATCCAAAGAGGGCCTTAGAGTTAGAGTTTATAATCCCTAGTGGGTTTTGTAGACGAGACCCTTTGGTAAGTTCAAAGAGTTAGGATAAACGATACCCTATAACTTTAGACACACAACGCGATTAAGAATAAGGACGTGACAATTCAACCACCAATAGGAGATAATTAAGGAGTAATAAAACCTAAGTAAACACATCTTTAAACTATCATACGAACACACAATAATTAGACATAGACTACCCATTAGTTTAGATAATTAGATAAGTAGAAGTAATCGGTAGAAATACCAAAACCCCCAAACTCAAACCCCGAGATTCGTACCTTTCTATTTCCTAAAAACAAAAAAAGATAAAAATAATCTTTCTCAACCCCAACCTTAGCGTAGTAACTTCTCACTAGCATTCCTATTCCCCAGAGAATGATATCAATACGTGGCTTACCCTAATACTACACTACAACGATTAGGTTCAACGCCTAGGGTGTTATAAAACTTGCTCAAGAAAAGGAAGTTCCTTTGACCCGAACGACGCGTGTAGCGTTATCAAGTTTTGGCGCCGCTGTCGGGAATAGAATAGCTAGTTAGTAATCCACCTCGTTTAGGTTTCTTTGCTTGATTCCTATCAAGTAAAATTTTTCTCATTTTTTAGCTTTCTCATAGTCTAGCCCCCTTCTTCGTGACCTTTGTTCGTAACCCAATCACTTTTCATCATGGAAGGTGACAAACCACCAAACAACACTTTACCACCAAACAAGTACCCACCGCTTGACCCAGCCTCTGCCAACCAACTTCGAGCCCATATTATTAGTGAAATTGGAGAGCTTAGGAAACTAAATAAGATAATTGAAAATACGCTTGAGGAAGCCCTTAAGGAATCTAATCACCCTTTAGATAGTGATTCGACCTCAAGTGATTCGGATGATGATCTAGAAGAGGGAGATTATAAGATGTTAGAAATTATGGAGGGTAGTAAGGAGGAGGAAGAACTTAGGGAGTATTTCGATTCATACCTTAAAGGGAAGGAAACCGCCTATCACTATAACGTGGTTAACTTCCCAAGACCACCTTTCGAGCCTCGCATAAGAAAGGGAAACCCTAAAAACATCAAGATACCGTGTATGATTGGATACTTATATAGGGATCATACCTACATTGACTATAAGGCACCCATGAATATAATGTCTAGGCTCTATTACAATTGGATCATGAGCAAAAATCTAGAACCTATGAGGGACACCTTTCGCCCTAGGAAAGCAAGTAACTATGTGGGGAGGGTTAAGGGATTGCATGTCTTCGTAGGTAACTTCACATATAGGTGTGATTTCATGATTTTGGAAAATGTTAAGGGCATCATTGATGGTTTTTTAGGAGATGTGATACTTGGGAAACCATTTATAGAGGAGTCTAAGATGGTTTATGATCGAGAGAAAGGAATAGTCGAGTTCTCAAATGAAGCCGAGAGTGTTAAATATATAATGCCCCACAAAAATAAGAAGTTTGAGGGCATGGATAATTTAGATGTGGATAACATTCCGGCAATCGAAGTAGACTGGAAGAACAAAGTTTACTACAGTGCTTGTCTTGAACTAGGCCCTGAATATATTCGTGATGAGAAAAGGGTTAAGGAGATCGAATGGGCCTCTAAGATTAGGAAAACGTAAGGGCACGACTACGAGTCTAGCTACAAGACTCTTAAATAAAGAAAAGCGCTTCGTGGGAGGCAACCCATGCTTAATTGTGTACTTGTTTGTGTCGTATATCTTTTATTAATTGTTTATTCTCATGTTTAAATTTGTAAAAATGCTTTATTTTGTTTTTAACCTCGTCTTAATTGCATATAAAGGTATTTTACATAAAGCATAAGTGTAGGGAGGATTACACACGTTTTCAAAAGAAACGTAAACATGAGAATAGCAATTAATTAAAAGATATATATGTGTGTTTGTTCGAGTCAAATGCTTGTATCGAGTCATAATGGATGTTTTGCGTAAATTTTTCGATTCTAAAGATGTAAATTTTCCGAATTTTTTCGTAAAATCGAGACCGCTTTTTGTCGATAACTGACGTCGCCAGATTGCAACTGACGCGCCGTAAAGGAGTAAAACAACATTACTTTTTTCTCGTTTTCGAGCTACTTATAAATTTTTGAATTTTCGTGTCTTAATTTTCCGAAATTCGAAACATCCATTCCACAAGCATTATATCTTAGTTTAGTAGAGTCTTATATATATTATTACCGCCGATTTTACGCGAAGGTTTCATTTGTTTTCTTCGAATGTGCAGGTTTTATTTATCAAGAAGAAGAAACAAAAGATTGGAAGGAGCTTTTCACGCACACATTCTTCTTGGAAAGGATTTAACCACTACTTTACCCGGATCCTACCGAGCTAATCAGGGGAGTACTAGTTTCTTTCGTTTTTAATTACCTTCCATTATCATAACTTTGATACTTTCGGGGAACATTGGGGACAATGTTTAGTTTAAGTGTAGGGAGGGAAAATAAAACGGGAACTTAGAAACTATGCTTATCCTTGATTATTTGCTTTGTCCAATTGTAATTGTGTAATAAACCATGAGAAAATGTCGGTTAGGGTAAATTTGGCACCAAATTTAAAATTTTTCATGACATATAGGAGTGGGCCATTAGTCTTAACAAAAGCGTCACACGGATAGGAAGTTGCATGACTAGCACAAAAACCCTTTACCACCTAAATTCCACCCAAAATGTGAGGATCGCCCTTAGATTAGTAGGAATTAAAAGCATTCATCTTTAATGCTTAGAGTGTGAACCGGTAGTATATTAGATTCTAGAACTTGTTTTGTGATGCATTCCGAGATCGCTAGTAAGACTACACTTGTGTAGTTAGGAATAACTAAATGATAAGAGGCATTAGGATAACCCTTGTTTGATACCCGTAATATAATTACTTCTTCCACATCGGTTGAGTAATTCCCACACCCTTTGCGTTGTACTCATCTTTAGTACACGATACCCTAGTTAACCCTCGAGCCTATCCTTTTCGCGGTTCTCGTGATGTTTCGGTTTTTCCGGAATATCAATGAAGAGCATTGTTTACACCCCACCCCCAAATATACACCCAAATCGCCTTAGCCTACCTTGTATGCACTCAAATTTAGTGCATTATTGTTATCACCCTAAACCCTTAGTTCAATTATCTAGTTGCTTGCATGAGTTGCTAAGTCGAGTCATATCCTTTGTACACAGTTTTGGGACGATTGGGACTCATGGGAAAAAGTTAAAGTTTATAAAATGATTGGAAGGGAACGTTAAATTCCTTTATTTGCGTAATAACATACCCCAAGTGTTTTGATCTTTTCAATTCGGGTCAAATTAGTGTTAGAGTAATAAAAACTCAAGTGTATGGATGTGCCTATAAATCCCTATCATTTTGATGTTACCGTAGAGGATGGTAGAGTAAAAGTGTATGAAAAAAAAATCGAAAAAAAAGAGAAAAAGAGAAAAGAAAAAAATAGAGTGTTAAAAAAAAAAAAAAAACAAAAAAAAAACAAACATACGGGCTACCATCCTACATCTATCCTTTAAATTTGTGTTTGTTTGTTTCAGTTAGCTAGAGTCTAGAGTGTCAAGTCTTGGCTTAGCAACGCCATTCTTCGTATGCTTGTAACAAAAAGATTTTTGACTTGCCACCACTAAATAGCCTATCCCACCAAACCATTTGTTTCCCTACCGTAAGCCTAACATTACAACCCTTTAAAGACCTCTTTGATAGTCTTTCCTAGGTGCTTACGCCCTACCCGTTTCTATAACAATTACCAAGGACCTCTTTGGAAATGGTTTGGATAACCACTTGCCACTAGCAAGATTTTCCTACAACAATTATCACATTATTATAAACTATTTGACATCAACAATATCTTACACCGTTGATTAACAACAGTTACCCTAACAACAACAAAACTATTCCATTTGAGACACTATATAGACGAAAGTGTTAGTTAACCATTTGCTGGACTAAGGTATTCAGAGATCACCCACGAAACAACTAAGGAAACCATACAAATACTAATTAAGCTCCATACCGCACACTATCACCAAAAACTCCATGTTAGAAATTAAGGTTTTATTGAAAGCCTCGATACAATAAGATATGATTCGTTTTAAGAATTGGGAAAAGCCAAACTTGAGGTATATTGGACTCAATAAGATTTTAAAACATCTTATACCTTTAGATTATCAACTTAAGCCACGATCAAAAACTTAGAATGGTGCATAATATGTTCTATGACCGAAACTTAAGAACATAAAGATTAGAATTCAAGATATACCCAAACTTTCCTAGACAATTCAACATAGGATAACATACACTGAATTCCGGGACGGAATTCCCATTAAGGTGGTGAGACTGTAACAACCCGCATTTTTCGAGTTACTTTTCAAATTTTTGAAAAGTTACTATTCACTTTTACTATTCACTTTCACTATTCATCCCGTAAAATTTTTAATCCACATTCTCGTAAGATAAATTATTTTAGTAATAACCTGAGAGTTCGACCATCGTTAGATCATTTTCGCAAAAGTTATTAAGTAAACATCGTTTTAAAGTTTCGTTTTAGACGGTCCACCGTTTAAACATCACGCGCATAACGAAAATCAACTCGACAATTTTCCTCGCATCGATAAATTTTAGATCACTCATGATTAATTTGAGAATTTTAAGATTTATTATTTTATGTTACCAAATAAGCCCAATACGAACAAAACTAAACTTACGTTTTAAACAATTCTACTTACATCCGCACTTAACGATTCTCAAGATCTGTGTTTCTAATATGTTTTGACACTTTTACATTTTTGGAAAAGTCAAACATATTTCCTCCTCCTTTGACCATAAAGGAATTAACCTTGTACGTTCTACATTTCGCTTAAATCGCAGAACTTTTAAACTTCACGAATAATCGTAAAGTTATCCCGCGTATGACTGAAAACCACATTTTGACATCTCATATCACTTTTAGACTAATTTTAATCTACTCTAAATAAATTCACGGTCTTTCCCCGAAATTTCGTTCTTTTTCGATAAACTGCAATTACGCTGCTTTTGACCCGTATTTTCGACTTTTAAGCAGCGTTTTTGCACCCAATGAGACTTATCACCCATTTTATATTTTTAGATGGAGTATAATGATGAGTCTCATCATTCTTCCAAGTTTCGTATTTTTACGATACCCGGTTTTACCTTTTTATGGCTTCGGTTGGCATTTAACGGAACCAAAACTCACTCCGTAACCAAGATAATACCAAAACTAACCACCTAAGTCATCTTATCTTCACTTGGCCGACCTAAGGGGGGGGGAGTCATCATTTTGGTGGCAAAATCCTAACCATGCTTACTTTAGATCATTACAAGTGTCCTAACTTAACCATGGTTAATATATAACCCAATATATGGTTAACCAAACTTACCCTCCTATAAATAGCAAGTGATATGCATCCTAAGAACCCTCATAATCTTTTTTGGGTCGTTCATATCACAAATCATACATATCTTCCATCATTTGATCTATAAACTCCAAGTTTATGCAAGGAAGTTCCAAAGATCAAGCTACTACATCAAATCTCTAGCAAGTTTAAGTGATCTTCTTGAGTTTAGATCCACTCAAGTCACTTAGTACTTCATCACCAACTCTTCAAGTTTGCAAGGGTGCCAAGGTGTGGAAAGCTAGCTCAATCCAAAGTCTTAAGTGATCAATCAAAGTCCTATCCTTACTAAGTTACTCCTTTCTTAAGTGAAAGCCAAAAGTTGTAAGCAACTTATCACCACCATCATCTCATCTTTATTATTCATAATCTTAACTATTTCATGCTATATATATAGTTACTATGTTGATTCATGATGTACATATACTCAATCACTTGTTTTAATTCACATATTGTCATAAAGTAACAAACTAGTAAACTAGTCATATTCTACACATATGAGACCATTGAAATCAGAACATATGGACTTTCTAACTTACATAATATGGTAGACAAGATAAAAGGTAAACATAGCAATTTGAATCACCCAAACGGACAAACGAGTCAAAAGTTATAGACAAAAGAAGTTAGCGAAACCTAAACGCCAAACCGCCATGTATAAGTCGTTAAGAGTTCTCATTGCTTTAAAAGTGATACTTCGGTCCGAATCATCAAAAGTTAAAACACGAAAGTTGTCCGAACGACGTTTTCCTTCAATATCAAAGAAGCTCGGACCTTGAAAACGCATAAATAGGCCATAATCTTTCAAAAAGAAACCGTAAATATAGTCTCATAACTATACTTTTGTCACAACTAAAAGCAAACCAAGAGGCCTAATGGCCATAAGCCAAGACCACGGCTACGGCTAAGGTCAAAGCTAAGTCTCAAGACCATGGTAGTCAAGACCAAAGTCACGACAAGGCCATGGCTAAAGCCTTAAGGCTTGTTTACCCAAGACCGTTAACTAAGGTGATCATATTTATGAAAACAACGAGAACTTGTAAAAACTAGATACTTATTAAAAACATGATAAACTTTATGTTATAACAATCTTCACTCAAAACATATGTTGTATCTACTAAGTGCTACAAAAGTAGGGAGCTTCATGTGAGGGGTTTCATTTGAGTAAAACGTATCGACGAGTTGCTGGATTTACGATTTAAAGTGTCCTAGCTCTCTAACGCCATCGCATGACCTCTGAATTATGATGGCCCGAACGGTAGTACGATATCTATAAACTAAATACGTTTTCTCATAATAAAGATCTTTCTATAAACATCAAATGATAATTGACTACATCATGATCAACATAGGAATATATATAGGATGGTTTATGTTTTCTTAAACATTATTCCAAACCTAAGTCGCAACATCCTATTTTAGGTTGCTCGTAGAAGTTCTCACGGCATATCCATCATTCTCATTATACATTTGATATCATTTACTCTGAGGTGAGTTCATAGCCCCACTTTCTATTACTTAATTGTTTTACAAACCCTTGGGGGAGATACATGCTTTATTTTAAATCGAACACATTGCTTTCAAATTATACTTGAATATATTAGTTGCACTAAGTACCACTATTGCCAATCTTAAGTCCCTATTATCATGAGCCATTAATCACTTCATGAGTGAACGCGAATAATGTGGATAGATCTATCGAATGACAAATCCCGTTTGTGTTACCGTGTCCGTAAACAAACGCACTCTATTTGAAGATCCATAGGTTTAATGGCAAATTACCTATTAGGGCATCGGTTACTATTATATGACGCTTGTTAACGTTTTCGGTATCATGAGCTTAGTGCAATAATATCTGCTTTGTTTTCAACATTATGAGTGTATAACAACGTAACTCACACAAACATTATGTGTTCAACTCGATTTCCAAAACTCTATGAATTTCACTCAACCTTTGTGTTGACAGCTTTAAGCATGTATTTCGTGTCCATAATGTCGGAAGTCGGCACGGAAGAGCAAGATATATCAAGAAGGCTATAAATTTTATTATCATTCGAAAACCCATTTAATGTATTTTGTAAACAATGGAACCAACTGGGACCTCATTTTTGTAAACTATGATATTTATATAAATCGAATGAAAATCTTTTAAAACGACTCCATTAGAGTTCGTTTTCTATTGTTATGATTTGTTGTGCCATGAAGTAACACCCGTTTGAATTCACTGCAGATCACGAAATTGGGGTGTTACAGATTGGTATCGAGCCACGATTATAGAGAAACGGGTCTAATTGAGACTTAAACTATAACTACTTTTACAAACAAAAACATTTTATAGCCTTCCGCTCTCCGTGCCTTCCATCCTCCGACGATTATGTGACTTTTAAACATTTTAAGCTATACAAACATACTAGTATATTGATATATACACTTGACATAATTTCAATCATAAACAAAGTACTCAACATATATGCGTATGCCTATTCTAAGGCATTACGGAACAATCATATTTTCCTAATCTCCCAATCATGCATCTACTCGTGCTTTTTAGGATTACGAAACTTTATCCAAGACATTGTAACCGACTACAATGGTCTTTCCTACTTCCGCACATTGTGAGATACAATGGTCTCATTCATTTTCAAGACACCGTGAGATACGGTGGTCTCTATTACATTCTCGAGACATAATCGTAAATCCTACGGTGGTCTCTCTTATTTCTCAAGACATCGTGGGTGAAACAATGGTCTCAACTATTTCTCAAGACATTGTGAGTTGCACAATGGTCTCTATTATTTCCTAGACATTGTGAGTTGCACAATGGTCTCTTCATTATTTCTCAAGACATTGTGAGTTACACAATGGTCTAATTTATTTCTCAAGACATTGTGAGTACACAATGATCTCTATCATTTCTCAAGACATTGTGGGTTACACAATGATCTCTCCATCATTTCTCAAGACATTGTGAGTTGCACAATGGTCTAATTTACTTCTCGGACATTGTAAGTTATACAAAGTCTCTAGGAATTATCTTATAAACCTTATATGATATTCTTTTACATGAAACCCGTCACAATCTATCGATTTTCCTAATGGAAATACAAGAAATAGGATTCCTAAAGGACAAAGTGACTCATCATCTACAAAAGCTGAAGTTCAGCAACTTTCTCTACATTCATCAAAATTCTCTTCTGAAACCTTCATTGTTAAAGGTTCGCGATTCTAGCCAAGTAAAGACTATTTTAGAATTACTTAAGATTTCCTTTCAACATGTATCTACCCATACTATCTTCTATGCAATGGAATGTGAAAACATAGGTTACAAGTCTTTTATGGCCGTGACTTGCAATCGGATGGTTTGATATCGCTTTGCTTAGTGGACAATTTCTCAAAAGCTATGAACATATCACAAGTATACCTAATTTAGGTATTTGAAAATTTATCGAACCTCGCTAAATATAGCCTAATCACCTATATTTAACCTTGGGATAATGGATCATAGTCGATTAACTATGTTCGACTTAAATTTTTCAAACATTGAGAATAGTTATACAAGGGTTATATTCAGTTAATTTCTTACTTAAACTCGATAAACCACCGTAATTCATTAAAAGATCTAGAGACGCGATAGTGTTTTACCACTCAATGAGATCTTAACATCTTATTTATACTACCTAATTTCATTCTTGAAAGTTTTCATTTATGAAATAATCCTAACTACTATCTTAGGATAGTCATCAAATCTTCTCGTCATTTCTTAGAAGTGCTAGCCTGTTTAGGTTTCAAGGATATCATTCCGCCATAATACTTTAAAATTCACTTTTGATTTTAAAACAAACTTGACATCTCTACCTAAGAATAATGGTAAGCGTATGCTACACTCTTCTAATCGTCAACATATCACATCATTATCTGAACCCCATTGAAAGTCAGTACGTAAAACTTCACAGTACCATGTTTCTTTCAAACACTAGTAGACATAAACACTATACGATATAACTTTCATCCCGAAACCACCTAAGACATGATCAACTTTGGAAATGGTTTGGATAACCACTTGCCACTAGCAAGATTTTCCTACAACAATTATCACATCATTATAAACTATTTGACATCAACAATATCTTACACCGTTGATTAACAACAGTTACCCTAACAACAACAAAACTATTCCATTTGAGACACTATATAGACGAAAGTGTTAGTTAACCATTTGCTGGACTAAGGTATTCAGAGATCACCCATGAAACAACTAAGGAAACCATACAAATACGAATTAGGCTCCATACCGCACACTATCACCAAAAACTCCATGTTAGAAATTAAGGTTTTATTGAAAGCCTCGATACAATAAGATATGATTCGTTTTAAGAATTGGGAAAAGCCAAACTTGAGGTATATTGGACTCAATAAGATTTTAAAAACATCTTATACCTTTAGATTATCAACTTAAGCCACGATCAAAAACTTAGAATGGTGCATAATACGTTCTATGACCGTAAACTTAAGAACGCAAAGATTAGAATTCGCGATATACCCAAACTTTCCTAGACAATTCAACATAGGATAGCATACATCGAATTCGGACGGAATTCCATTAAGGTGGTGAGACTGTAACAACCCGCATTTTTCGAGTTACTTTTCAATTTTTGAAAAGTTACTATTCACTTTACTATTCACTTTCACTATTCATCCCGTAAAATTTTTAATCCACATTCTCGTAAGATAAATTATTTTAGTAATAACCCGAGAGTTCGACCATCGTTAGATCATTTTCGCAAAAGTTATTAAGTAAACATCGCTTTAAAGTTTCGTTTTAGACGGTCCACCGTTTAAACATCACACGCATAACGAAAATCAACTCGACAATTTTCCTCGCATCGATAAATTTTAGATCACTCATGATTAATTTGAGAATTTTAAGATTTATTATTTTTATGTTACCAAATAAGCCCAATATGAACAAAACTAAACTTACGTTTTAAACAATTCTACTTACATCCGCACTTAACGATTCTCAGACCGTGTTTCTAATATGTTTTGACACTTTACATTTTTGGAAAAGTCAAACATATTTCCTCCTCCTTTGACCATAAAGGAATTAACCTTGTACGTTCTACATTTTCGCTTAAATCACGTAACTTTTAAACTTCACGAATAATCGTAAAGTTATCCCGCGTATGATGAAAACCACATTTTGACATCTCATATCACTTTTAGACTAATTTTAATCTACTCTAAATAAATTCACGGTCTTTTCCCGAAATTTCGTTTTTTTCGAAAACTGCAACACGTTTTTGACCGTATTTTCGACTTTAGCAGTGTTTTTGCACCCAATGAGACTTATCACCCATTTTATATTTTTAGATGGAGTATAATGATGAGTCTCATCATTCTTACAAGTTTCGTATTTTTACGATACCCGGTTTTACGTTTTATGGCTTCGGTTGGCATTTAACGGAACCAAAACTCACTCCGTAACCAAGATAATACCAAAACTAACCACCTAAGTCATCTTATCTTCACTTGGCCGACCTAAGGGGAGTCATCATTTTGGTGGCAAAATCCTAACCATGCTTCCTTTAGATCATTACAAGTGTCCTAACTTAACCATGGTTAATATTTAACCCAATATATGGTTAACCAAACTTACCCTCCTATAAATAGCAAGTGATATGCATCCTAAGAACCCTCATAATCTGTTTTGGGTCGTTCATATCACAAATCATACATATCTTCCATCATTTGATCTATAAACTCCAAGTTTATGCAAGGAAGTTCCAAAGATCAAGCTACTACATCAAATCTCTAGCAAGTTTAAGTGATCTTCTTGAGTTTAGATCCACTCAAGTCACTTAGTACTTCATCACCAACTCTTCAAGTTTTCAAGGGTGCCAAGGTGTGGAAAGCTAGCTCAATCCAAAGTCTTAAGTGATCAATCAAAGTCCTATCCTTACTAAGTTACTCCTTTCTTAAGTGAAAGCCAAAAGTTGTAAGCAACTTATCACCACCATCATCTCATCTTTATTATTCATAATCTTAACTATTTCATGCTATATATATAGTTACTATGTTGATTCATGATGTACATATACTCAATCACTTGTTTTAATTCACATATTGTCATAAAAGTAACAAACTAGTAAACTAGTCATATTCTACACATATGAGACCATTGAAATCAGTAACATATGGACTTTCTAACTTACATAATATGGTAGACAAGATAAAAAGGTAAACATAGCAATTTGAATCACCCGAAACGGACAAACGAGTCAAAAGTTATAGACAAAAGAAGTTAGCGAAACCTAAACGCCAAAACCGCCATGTATAAGTCATTAAGAGTTTCGCTGCTTTAAAAGTGATACTCGGTCCGAATCATCAAAAGTTAAAACACGAAAGTTGTCCGAACGACGTTTTCCTTCAATAGCAAAGAAGCTCGGACCTTCATAAATAGCCATAATCTTTAAACCGCCAGTAAATATAGTCTCATAACTATACTTTTGTCACAACTAAAAGCAAACCAAGAGGCCTAATGGCCATAAGCCAAGACCACGGCTACGGCTAAGGTCAAAGCTAAGTCTCAAGACCATGGTAGTCAAGACCAAAGTCACGACAAGGCCATGGCTAAAGCCTTAAGGCTTGTTTACCCAAGACCGTTAACTAAGGTGATCATATTTATGAAAACGACGAGAACTTGTAAAAACTAGATACTTATTAAAAACATGATAAACTTTATGTTATAACAATCTTCACTCAAAACATATGTTGTATCTACTAAGTGCTACAAAAGTAGGGAGCTTCATGTGAGGGTTTCATTTGAGTAAAACGATCGACGAGTTGTTGGATTTACGATTTAAAGTGTCCTAGCTCCTAACGCCATCGCATGACCTCGAATTATGATGGCCCGAACGGTAGTACGATATCTATAAACTAAATACGTTTTCTCATAATAAAGATCTTTCTATAAACATCAAATGATAATTGACTACATCATGATCAACATAGGAATATATATAGGATGGTTTATGTTTCCTTAAACATTATTCCAAACCTAAGTCGCAACATCGTATTTTAGGTTGCTCGTAGAAGTTCTCACGACATATCCATCATTCTCATTATACATTTGATATCATTTACTCTGAGGTGAGTTCATAGCCCCACTTTCTATTACTTAATTGTTTTACAAACCCTTGGGGGAGATACATGCTTTATTTTAAATCGAACACATTGCTTTCAAATTATACTTGAATATATTAGTTGCACTAAGTACCACTATTGCCAATCTTAAGTCCCTATTATCATGAGCCATTAATCACTTGAGTGAACGCGAATAATGTGGATAGATCTATCGAATGACAAATCCCGCTTGTGTTACCGTGTCCGTAAACAAACGCACTCTATTTGAAGATCCATAGGTTTAATGGCAAATTACCTATTAGGGCATCGGTTACTATTATATGACAAAGTGTTAACGTTTTCGGTATCATGAGCTTAGTGCAATAATATCTGCTTTGTTTTCAACATTATGAGTGTATAACAATGTAACTCACACAAACATTATGTGTTCAACTCGATTTCCAAAACTCTATGAATTTCACTCAACCTTTGTGTTGACAGTTTTAAGCATGTATTTCGTGTCCATAATGCTATAAATTTTATTATCATTCAAAACCCATTTAATGTATTTTGTAAACAATGGAACCAACTGGGAATTTTGAGCAATGGACTCCATTAGAGTTCGCTTTCAAGAAGGCTATAAATTTTATTATCATTCATGTAAAATTTCACCAATTTAATGTATTTTGTAAACTACCTATGGAACCTAATTCAAGACCAAGGACCTCATTTTGTAAACTCGATATTTATATAAATCGAATGACCAAATTCTTTTAAAACTAGACTCCATTAGAGTATTGATGTTTCGGATTATTCATGATATGATATAAGTTTAACACTATGGCAACTTTAGTCCTTAATGGTAAGTAACAGTCCTTATGCTTTGAATTTGAGAAGAGGTCCTAACAAGAGTATAATAGTATATAAATCCTTACCGAAAGGTTGGGTGGTGTTAGTTTGCAGAGCTTATACATGTATAATTTCGTGTCTCTTTTACTTATCAAAGTAACCCATATTATCATTTTGATATTTATAATTTCATGCTTATACATAATTTAATCTAATAATCTATACTAAAAGGTGTATTATTTTTTCTTGAATCTTGAAATTAAAGGAAACTTAAATATGGTTAGAAAACTTAAATATTGTTTAATCCCGAAATCCTCAAAGTTTTATTATTTTTCGTTATAACCTATAAACTTTTTTCTCGCAATAACTATAAATTGAACCCGTAAGTGTTGCATTAAGGGTCACATAAAAACCACAAGTTCGCATGTATAATTATTTGATGTTATACATAGTCGCTTTTCGTGGGTATTTGTCTATAAATAGCAACAATAAAAATAAAGATTTTGCTAATAACAACCCTATGAGTTTTGTTTAAGCATGCCTTAATTAACAATATTTCCCAAATAAAACTCATCATTATCATAAATACATGATTTAACACATATGATTAATGTAAGTGACTTTTAAAATGACATGTATTAATACCAAGTTAATTCATATTTGGAAATGCTTCTTAATTACGGTAAGCTTAAACAACACTCATTGGGTTGTTGTTAGCAGAACCCAATATATAAATGTTTTTAAGAAACAAATGTAAAGTTTAGGGGCTATTTGTTATATTAATAGAAATACTGTAAATTAGGGATTTCTAATGAGTGCCCGCCGGGCACCTTATAAAATATAAAAATGCATTTAGCGTGTAGTTAATGCATTCAAAATTTTATTTTTGAATAAAAAATGCATTTAATAAACATTAATTAAACTTTTAAATTCCTATAGTTAAATGTGATTTTTCACTTAATACACTCAAACTTTTCATTCATTTACATCTTAAAAAAATGTCCACCGAGCATCCGTTAACAAACCCTTTTAAATTATGAAAACTAATAATTTTACACTTAAGTTCATAAAAGGTAGGTTTAAGATTAGATATTTTAATAATTTTTTACTTAAATGTATGTTTTATTTATCCAATCAGAATATAACGTTATTGTAAATACAACTCTTTAAGTTTATTTAATTATCCTATTTTTCTTTTAATTTTTCTTTGTTTTCAAGATACATTCAAATTTTTTATAGCTTTTTTTTTCTACATCAAATTACAAATAAAATTTATTAATAGTTTGGCAAAACCAATTCAATTTTCCCTTTTTATTGTCCGATAGTAAGACCTGATTTAAAATAAAACTTTCCTATTATTTCAATTTAATTGGGAAAATTATCTTATTTCAATTATTTCTTTTCCTTAGATTTACTTAACCAAATCGAGAGCATTAAGGTATGTTTCGCGAAAATAGAAATAGTAGGAAACAATAGGAGTCAGGAGTAGCGAGAATCAATAGCTGTTTGTTTTAATAAAGTGTTTGGTAACATAGTTGTATGGTTGTAATTATTAAATGCAACTGTCAGATGCTAGTTAATGCTCCTTCAAGTAACATTTTGATTTGAAGCATTTAACAAAATTAGTAATGCTAGTTATTTTTTGCCAAACAGAACATTGCATATAAAACGCTAAACCCTAGTTGTTAGTTGCTTCAAACGCTCCATTATTGTTAAACATACAAAATGAACATGTTATACTTAAAGGGTTGTGGAAAACTAGAAGGGGGTTGAATAGTTTTACCGATTAAAACTTTGTTTTAAACTATTTAGATAGACTTATGTCAATCAATTTAAATGTGTATGTTGGATGTTGATAGATTAGCATATAAATGAACAATGCAAAGATAAAGAGTAAGAAGCACAAAACCACGACGCGAGTATTTATAGTAGTTCGGCTACAAGGACACCTTCCTTGCCCTACTCCACTCCCCGAGTCACCTACTCGAGAGTTCGTAATCACTACACAACACAAACTCCTTGTGGCAGAGAAGCCTTCACAACATCGCCTACTCTTTATCCGGTACAAGGCTAAACACCGGGTTCTTCCACGAGGTAGAACCAAACCTATCACAACGTCGCCTACACTTTATCTGGTACAAGGCTAGATACCAAGTTCCATTACTAAGGAGGAACTACTACCCAACACTACACAACACCTATCCCAAAAGGAGACACACTCCTTATTACAACATCATCAAGGATATCAATATCCTTGGATACAACCTATTTATGTTGTACATCGATGCACCATATCGATTGTACACTTTTGGCACCTTTCACTAATGCCCTTGACACGATCTTTTGGCACCTTTCACTAATGCCTTCAACACGGACCTTTGGCACCCTTTACTAATGCCTTTGACATGGACCTTCGGCATCTTTCACTAATGCCTTCGACTTGACCCTTTTGGCATCTTTCACTAATGCCTTTAACACAACACTTCTAGGGAGAGGAAAGAACTATCAACAAAGAACTTCATTAGTCTTGATGATGACGAAGCTTGGCAACTAATGGACTTGAACTTGCTCGACTTTAAGTGGTGGTGATCTCGCCTTTAAGAGGAACTTAGAGAATCACACAAACACAAAACTACATAGAAAGATCCTTTGGATCTTAGGTTAGAGAGTTTACAATACTAAAAGAAAGTATGTGTAGAATTGGCACCTTACAATGAAGAAATGGCTCACTATTTATAGACAAAAATCACTATTGTCCCCCGGATCCCTTGCTTGAGGGATCCATCCAGTGTATTCCTGGGGATCCGTAGGACGCTCCTCCTAAATGGGTTATGGGTCATGGATCATGGGTCATGGGTTATGGACTTTGGATCATGGGTATCCAAATAGATACAATGTATCTAGAAGATGCAATGCATCTAGTCAATGGGTCATGGGTTAGCTCCATGGGTTATGGATAATACCCAACATGACTTCATGCATGATGTCATTTAATGGGTCATGGGTTATGGATCATGCTCCATGGGTATGGACTTTGGGTTTTACCCAACTACATTCAATGCGTCTAGTACCTAGATTTTTACCCATTACATTACCCATTATAATATATACTAAGTACGTATATATATACCCATTATGTAAACACTATTTGTTATACATATGTATTTCTATAAATGTAACCACTATTACTTGTTTAGTGTTTTGTATGAGAATGTAAGTGTGTTAGTAAACTATTGGCTCAAACTATTTACGTATTTTATTTGTTTCGTTAAAATGATTTTACGTTTGTTATCGACAAAACATTGAAGATCGTAAAATATAAATAAACGCTTTTACGGCTTATTTGTATTAACAATCTCCTCTTTTGTTGATGACAAAACATAAGATTATTTTAAGGAAAACTAAAATTGTAAAAGTTTGAATTGGAGTTTTTACTCTCTTCTCCCCCTTTTTGTCGAAACAAAAAGAGTGTCGAAAAGAAACTAACACATTGTTTTGAATAAAAACATGTGAAAAGTAAAAATATGAAAAATAGAGAGTAAGAAAAGAGAAGGATTCTCGTCTTAGCTCCCCCTTGACGGGTGTTTCCCTTTGTTAAGGGCGTCAAGTAATTAGGAAGACTAAGCGAGTGTTTTGCAATTTTGTTTGCAAATGGTTTCGTCTTTATGAAGAACATGCTCCCCCTTGACAAGTGCTCCTTCGTGAGGAGGACGTCAAGTAGTAATGTATACCTATGTGAAAGTATTGCAAAGGATTTTGCAATTGTTTTTGCTTTGACAAGAAAACTCCCCCTACCTAAAGGTGTCAAAGTCTTCATGTGTATATTGAAAATCTACAAAACAAAGGTTAGAAAACAAGTATATGATGCATAATTTCCTGCAAATAAGACTCAAATTAGTGAGAAAAATGGTTTATGTTGCACGGATCCTACGGTTCCTCCATGGGAGGGATCCGTCTAGGCCAAAGTGAGGGATCCGTCTGCCTGTATACTTAAGACAGCAATATGGATGTAGAAAGTGGTGTCAACACCAACAATAGTGATGTATTAAGGCACCAAACATATTCTCAAGACCATATGGCATATAACATGTAATTTCATTCAGTAAAAACACGAGAAACGATCTACATATCTCTAAAACTAAGAGAATGACTAAAACATGTAATACATTTTCTAATATTTCTAAGAAGTAACGAAAACTTAAAGTGCATCAATGTTCTTGAAATCTAAGGATGGGTAGACTTGTTGATTTGGTCCAATCGTTCAAGGAGATGATTAAACATGAAATGCAGCTCATTTCGTACTTCTTGAACAAGTCCTTGGGTGAGTTGACAATTAGAGCAATTATTGTCATTACTAGGAAACGGAGGAGGCAGAATGTTTTGAGGAGGCTCCACAAAGGATGGTGGAATTTGTGAAGGTGAGTTGAGCGACGTAGGATGTGGTTCCACTAGAAATGAGGGTGATGATGCACGAGTTAGTGGTGGAGATGGGAAGTCCTTTATATGGTTGGGTTTTTGGTGATTTCTTGTCTCCAAAGATGGACTATTTGATGATGAAGGTTGTAGCAACTCGTAAATTTTCATAAGGCAAAATGACTATTTTGCGCTTTGACTATGACTTTTGACTATTTGACTTTTACCATAACGTAAAAGCAAATACTGTAACTGGTAATTTCCCAAGTTAAATAATTCACTCTGTTTTGGATTATTACACTCTGAATATTTGTGTTCACCTATGGCTATAAATAATTATTTAAAGTTGTTACTTTATTAATTACGAAAGTTTAATCGTGTAAACTTTCCCTCGCGGTCAACACAAGACTACGATAAGTCTGGGTGTTCAAAATACTCTATTTTCACCAATAGTCATATTTTATATGAACTATTGCCACCTTATTAGTTTTACGTAAATATTTTACTCTTTACGTAATACGTGTGCTCAACCTACGCCATTAGGTTTTAACAACATAGATGCACCATATTAGACTTACTACACTTTTAATATACCTAGTTGGAGTATATTGATAAGTTTTAACATTTTTGTAAGTATTATATTTTTACGTTACCCGGTTTTAAGTTTCGTAACTTAAGGGCTTAACATTAGTAATTACCGGGATCAAACTATACCCTCTAAACTCTAAACTATCATTATATACAAATATCTTTGCAAGATAACCACAAAATCTCTTATTATACCACATGATGCCACGTTAACATTACTACACCTACACATGTTATCTCTAAAATGAAGTAACATATGATTCATATCATTTAATTAGTACTTATCACACTACACATGCAAAAACTAGATCAATTAAACTTCATATCCATCCTTGTGCTCTCTTTTTCCGTATAATAAACCATCATAAATCACCATCATTTTTGGTTTTTAGCTACAAAGATATACATGAAAGATTGAAGGTTCAAGATGTTACAACTAGTCCTTGTGTTGTTTTCATGATCCTTTGGTTGAATTAGGAGCTACACAAGGTATTTAGGGGCTGAATAAAAGGAGCTATTACAAGGGTAAAGAGATTAGTGAACTTTGGTTAAAGGGTTGAAGACAAAGGTTGAAGATTGAAAGAAGTTAGGCTTGATTATTAGTAACTTTTCATCCTATCCTTTGTAAGGTTTGAGTTTATTTTCATATTCATTCAATAAGGTTGTAATAATCTTTATAATTATTTGATGTAATTTGATATAATTAGTATATGTAACATGGCTTAATTGATGTTGTACATGAGGTTGTGATCATGAAAACAAGCTAAAACAAGCCTTAGGTGGGTTTTATGAGTTTGAATTCTGCAACAGTCCCAAAGATTGATTAAACTAATCATCTCAGTAAACTTTGAGGTTAATTCAATAAGATAGGCTTGTAGATCTATGTCTTATGGTCGTTTCTCCGGGTGGCGCACGTCATATCTCATCCCGATGAGTAAATGAGAGCCAAAATGGCAAAACATGTCAAAATCTGCACACCAGATTTCATTTGGGAAAAACCCATGGTTCTGGTCATTTCTGGAAGTCGACTCAGTTTTATGAAATGTAGCTAAGACATAAACTTGAAGTTTGGCGAAAGCCACGTGCCAAAACAAGTTGTAGAACTCAACTTATGGTCGTTTTGGCAGGATTGAATGTGCAGCCAAACTTTCTGCAATGAAATACAAGTAATTACTTGTAATTAAACTATTAATATAAGTAAACTTTGGACTTTGGACTTGATTAAGCTTGAGAAGATGTTAGAGGAAGTAAAAACTAAAACTTGGGCTTTTGAATCACTTAAAAGGACATGTGGTTTAAAAGTTATGCCTAGTTAAGTGTTACTAGAGGTAAATATAGTGCTGGAACAAAAAGTTGCTGATACGATTTTAAAATGAGGTTTTGACCCTTTTCTGCTCCGAATCAGCAAAAGTGTAAAATACGAAAGTTGCTCAGAATGACGTTTTCTACAAAAACTCGGGAGCACATAAGCAGAAAGTGAACGAAAAGCCTGAAAACGGCAAAAACTAAACTGGCCTTTGTTGACTAGAAAACAACCATGGCTAAGAAACCTTAGTGTATTTTGATCCTTTGAGGCCGAAACGAAGCCAAGGTTAAGCCGAGGCTGTTGTCTTAAGGTCTTTAAACTTAGACATAACCATAGGAATGACCTTGAATATCATCTCAAGTTGTTTAACCATAACTTAGCCGCACGGCTAGTTTGGGCTTAATGACCCGAAACTTGTTTTAAAACTTGGTTCATTGGGTTATACTTTGCTAGACCTTGACAAACTAAGTAAATGACCATATGTCATGTTAAACTACTTCACGACACACAACTTATATCATTATATCGTCACATAAGTCAATCAATAGTCTTTGACGAAACACGACACATGTTTTATATAACATTTGTCTCGTCAAATACTTCACTTATAAATGACAAGTACAACAATAGTAGGGAATTTCATTATCATAAAGAGGCCTCTTCGGGGTGTCGTATCGACGAGTTATGGATTTACGATTTAAAGTGTCCTGGCTTCTCATACGTTCACTACACGACCTCTTGATTTTGATAGCCCGAACGGTGGTATGAGGTCATTTATAAAAAGGCTATAAGCCAAACAAACACTTAAGGGGTACCTTAACTTAAGATCCATGTACAACATCATAAGCCAACATACTACATATACTTGTACACTTATATCGTACACTATACTAAAACGCGATTACTATGCTTTCGTAGGTAATCGTTAAAGATCGTGATCTTGTCATACTCCACCGTTGATAAACATTATATCGTTACACTTCGCTGCTGATCACTACAGTGAGTTTCATAGCCCCAACTTTTGTTTAACTGTTTTATAAACTCTTTGGGGGAGATACATGCTACTGCTTTTACTACATGCTAAAATGCTTTATTATGGACAATTACTTGCAAAATGAATGCCTTGACTGTATTATTGCATGCCTAAGTTGTTTTTGCCAAAAGTCCCCAACATCATGGACCACTAATCACTGGGAGTGAGCGCAAATATTGTGGATAGGCCTATCGGAATTGACGAACCCGTCTATGTTATCGGAAATAACAAGGCGCACTATATTTGAGGTTACCTAGGTATATGGCAAAATACGTACCCGGGGCAAGTTACTTATATATTTATATATATCGTCCGGTGATATGTATACAACAGTCAGTCGTGAGTACCATGAGCTTAGAGCAATAATAACTATCAAGAAGATAAATGTACACATTGCAATTATACTACAAACTATATTGTCCACTACTGTTTTCAAACCTATACGGTTTCTATCGTTTGTATTGACCGGTTAGGCAATCAAACGCACTATGGGTGTATAACAATGTAGCCCACTACTTTCATAAACTTGATATCTTGTGATCAACTGTTTTGCTTACAAACCTATGAACTCACTCAACCTTTGTGTTGACACTTTTTAGCATGTTATCTCAGGTTCGAAAGGAATTAGCTGGCATGGCATGTGAAGGCACGGAAATTTTTTTTGAAGACGATGCATATATTATCATTCGAAAAACATTACAACTTTTATGTTGTACTTTTTATGATTGTACAAACTTGTGCGACCGGTTTGTAAACTCTGATATTTTAATCGAATGATAATTCATTTCTAAACGTCTCATTTAGAGTCGTTTTTTTGTAACTTGTGCTGTGAACTATGAAGTAATACCCACAGTGACACAATCTTCTGCTGCGATAATTTTGGGGGTGTTACAAAGGTGGTTCCCTATTTAATGAGAAAGTTGGTGAGTGGGAGGTCCTTGGTGGTAAGTCTTCTAACGAGTAGAGATTTGGATGTGGTTCCACTAGAAATGAGGGTGATGATGCACGAGTTAGTGGTGGAGATGGGAAGTCCTCTATATGGTTGGGTTTTTGGTGATTTCTTGTCTCCAAAGATGGACTATTTGATGATGAAGGTGGTTCCCTATTTAATGAGAAAGTTGGTGAGTGGGAGGTCCTTGGTGGTAAGTCTTCTAACGAGTAGAGATTTGGATGGGAAAGAGGTTCGGTAAAGGGATGTAGTCTAGGTTCTAGAAATAAAGGCTTTGGTGTTTTACTAGAGCTAGGAGTCTTTGGTTTAGTGCTTGATGAAGGCCTTTCTAACTCAAAAGGTCGAATGCTAATCCTAGCGTTTTTTCTAGCTTTGGTTAATTGAGTTTGTTGAGGAGGGATTCTAGCATTTGGACTTCTTTACGGGGGATGACTCGGTAGAAGATATCTCATGAACCATATGAGCATTCTTTTTGGATGAACCTTTGGTTGAATAGTTCTTGCTAGATGCTTTAGTCATAGTGAAAGAGAGGATGTAATAAATGTCTTAGCTACTGATTTTTTGGATTGTGGTATGAATGGTGGTTTAAGCTCATAAGAATACTTGGTTTATTAAGGATGAAGTTGAGTTAATGAATTAAATTCTTGACCACTAAGAATTTTTGCATGCACTAAGGTCAACTATAGTGTTGTTCTATTCTAGGGAGTCATTTAATAGCAAGTAAAAGTGTTTAGACTACCAAAGAGAGTTTGAATTGGAAGAGAAAGCTGATCAAAAGTTGTTCTGGAAACCCGGATCCCACGGTTCCCTATCTTTAGGGATCCGTCTAGTTATAAACTAGGGAACCGTCTATCAGACAACAAAATGGTGGAGTGATTATGTTCTTTTAGGGTTTAGTACCTATAAGTCTTGAGTGTTTGGGCTCCCTAAGATGTCTTAAATGGTATGGGACTTAAATGTCCAACAATAAGGAGTGAGGATACCTAATGATGGTTTTTTGTAAGAAAGTAGACTTTTTGAGAGTGCAACTAAGTATTTAAGGATGATACTAATGATTTGAGGATGACAAATGAGGAAAATTGATCCTAGAGATCAGATGGTGGCTTAAGAAAAATTTGGAAAATTCCTAAAAAATAAAAAGAAATGAAAAACTAGTTTTAAGCCTATTTTGAGGTAAGGATGACTAAAATCAATTTGTCAAAATTAAGAGAAATAGCAAACTAAGTGTTTTGAGACGTGAGGAACAATGTGTGAGTATTGGAGCGGAAATATGGTGAGTTTTGGTGAAGTGATAAATCAAAAAATACCTTGAATGTGATCCTATGTTAGCTATGAGTGAGTATACAACCTACTGATCTTGAGGAAGATTAAATAGATCCTAAAGTATCATGTTTAGCTAGTATGATAAGGTCTAGAGGATTGGAATGAGGTGAAAGTGTATAAATTCCTTGTATGTTTACCCGGATCCAATGGTTCCCTCATCTGAGGGTTCCGTCTAGTTATAGCTCAGGGATCCGGCTACTGCTGACCAGTAGCTTCTCAGCAAATGTGCAGAATTTGCACTCTTTAGAAAATACTCATCCTAATCATTTCTACATTCAATAATCAAATGAAAACAATAAATATTACGCATGGTAAGTAAGGGCGACTAGAAGGTAAGCAAAATGAGCGGGACCGACTTCTTGACTGTAATCAATCCGTGTAAAATTCTCATTTTTGGGTTCCCTAGGTTAGAATGTTTTAGTTCATGTCATGTCATCCACTAAAGCTACGTCCTAAACTACAGAAATATTTTTTAAGTTGTTTTACAGACCATTGTTCACAAATTAAGGTCTAAGACCTTACCTTACCACTCACTTGATCTCCTACTCCCTCGCCACCAATCTTCACTCTTTAAACCTTCACCCCCACTTCTTCTTCTTCATGAGGAAGTTAGCCAAGCATTTGAACATCCCCTTTGTTTGTTGAAATTCTTGTGATGGGCTCGGATGTTTGGCAGTTGGTCAATGTATGCTAAGGGGTCAAGTTGAATGTTTCCAATGGGGTTGCTTCCTTCTTCTCTCTCTTTCATCTGATGAGTCCGTTGGTGGGTGATGTCTCTTTCCTTCAACCCTAATCCTCGTAGTCTTCTCATCGGACAAGAGCACCATGACCTTGTTGCAAAAGGTGTGGTCATTGGAGTAGGGAGATGGATCTAGAGCAAAGACGAAATTTGCTAGGCGAGTCAAGAGCATGGCATATGGGAGCACCATCTTGTCCGTCCTTTTCACACTTGCCATCCATTTGACCATGTAATAGGCGAGATTGAAATGAGTCTCGGTAACAAGGCAATAGATTATGTAGCTTAGGCAAGCGTTGGGATGATCCTTATTTCCCACCAAACAAAGGACGTTCTCCCTTGGCACTAGTTCCCATTTATTGTATAATGGGAACATCTCCGAAAGCTCCATTTGAAAGGGATCTCTATAGATGACCTTTGACTTCCTATTGACTCTTGACGGAGAGGCTCTTTCCATGAAGACGGTATCTCTTACCGTAGCCGGTTCCGGGAGGGGTGTGATGTATACCTTGTGATGATCCACCATGTCATGAAGATCGGCCAATGACCATTCATTTGAGTACATGCATACTCCTCGACAAGGGATACGAAGTATCCTAGCAAACTCTTCAAGAGTGAAGGTAAACTCGTGCTCATTGATGATAAAAGCTATCGAAATGGTTCCATCTTCATTTCGAATGATCCTCATGCTTTTGTAAAACTCTAGGACAAACACCAGACAAATTTGTTCATTGATGCTCAAGAGGCAATGGAAGTTGATTCCCGCAAAGACTTGGGGAATGTCGGTGTTGTTGATGAATGAGGGTTCAACTACTCGTCCTTCGTGGAATAATCTCTTTTCCAACATTTTGAAGGCTTTTCGGTCATCCGGGTTCAAGCCATCCTTTCGATGATACATGGGAATGTAATGTGCCGTGTCTTGGTAATCTTGTTGTCTATTGCTAGGCATGATTGGTCCTAACATCAAAACCACAATGTGGTGTAAATTGTGTGAATAGTATCCGAATGAGGTTTATCACAATTTTGCTCAATACATCTTCATTGAATTCAAGAAATGAGTTTAATTTGTATTAACAATGTTGATTCTTTGATTTAGTTTATCTTAGAAAACAATGTGATACCAAATTGTGATAAATCCATTTGAACTCAATTTCTTAAAATGGAAATTGTACTCCTAGGAATTAAAGAATGGAAATAACAATGTAGTGAAGATTATACTTACACAAGTGATTGTTTCCTTTGAAAATATGATGAATGAACTCCTGTGAACAGTAAATTAGGTTTTATGTTCGTGAGTTTGAGAGAGTAAAGTGATGAATAGAACTCCACAGTGATCATCTATTACTTAATTTGTCTTCTGATGTGCCGGTTCCCACGGATCCCTTGAATGAGGGATCCAACTAGTTTAAACTCAGGGATCCGGCATATCAGGAGTTAACAGTTTAAGTGAACTTTGATAATTTTGCTTTGGGAGTTCTAATTCTTGGCTAGATTTGGTGTATTTGCCCTATAACTTATGGTTTGAGGTTTTGACGTGTTTTACTTGCCCTATTTGACGAGGTTCCCTTTTTATGAATAAATCATAATTTTTGGGAGGTTTAAGGATTATGATAAAATACTATTTTATCATGATATGAGGAGTTTCACATGGACACTTATTGACATAGATGAAATGTCAACAACCTTATGTGAGGAGTGATGACCAAGGCTCTCGAATAGCCTAAGATATCATTATCACTATGTCACACCCCCAAATTACCTGTTTTGCAGCGGAATGGAATTCCTGGGGGATGACTGTCATAGCACCACAATCACAGTTATATTGAACGACCTAAAGTGTCGTTTGGAAAACACATCGTTTGATTTATTAAAACAATCAGAGTTTACAAAGTATAGGTCCCAAATGAAAATCAATTTGTGCGGAAATAAGTTTGTTACAAGCCAAACGATGTTTTAAAGTGCATAAATCCCATGTGTGACGCGTCGTCACCACGACTCTATGATATGTCCATATGCATGCCATGAAGTGTATGCCTTAGATACCTGAGATAAAACATGCTAAAAAGTGTCAACAAAAAGGTTGAGTGAGTTCATAAAGTTTATGTTGAAATGAAAACCTTTAGAAAATGTTCATGCAAGAAAGGCATTGTAATCCACTCGGCCCAAGTTCCGCCCATACAAAACTTGCAACCTGTGTATTTACAACCCACTGCCAAAATGTGTATAGTTTATGTTCAAGCACATGATGTCAAATGAATTCACAATAGTACCTAACTCGACGTAAAACCATAGCACATAATCAATAGCACCTGACTCAATGTATCAGTAGTCAACTGCTTTAGAACATTATACGACGTAGAACTATAGCACATAATCAATAGCACCTAACTCAATGTATCAGTAGTCAACTGATTTAGAACATTATACGACGTAGAACTATAGCACATAAACAAGAACAATTGATATAGTACAACATTCGGTTTTGAAACGATGGTGATCATGATAGAATTTATCCTTAAATATATAAAGTACTTGTGAAAAATAGTTAAGCATGTATCTCCCCCAAAATAGTTCAAAACAATTGAAAATGGGGCTATGAAAACTCACCTGGTGCAATGTTTATGATGATATAATGGCAATACTGAAATGAGGCGCAACCTCTAACCGCGACCTATTATGAATGATATGTTCTAATGTAAATCATGAAACAATGTCGTGCATGCAAACTCATATGATATCCATACCACTTGTACATTTGAAAATGATGTTTATCGTTGAAATATATGTTTATGACATCTCGTAATATTATAAAATACTTTACAAGTATTTACGTTGAAACGACCTCCTACAATAGTCGTTTAATGATTTATCAAGAAATTATAGCTTTTCGTCGTTAAATAATGTCATTTGAAAAATTCATGAAAGTGACTAAATAGCCTCGAAAAGCTAGTCGTAAAATGGTGCACATCGAGTGTTAGGAAACGAACTCAACGGTTTTGGAAAGCTTGTATCATTATCTCAAAGTTTTAGCTTTTAAGTTTTTGTCCTAGAGGTCTCGATCATGGAGAAGAACATAGGTAAAGTATGGTACTTGTATCCAAAATATTGTTTAAGGGTAATTTTCGGCAAAGTTTAAGTGACCGTATTTTACTCGTTACAACTCCGTTTGATGAACGGTTGGACATTTTGGAAAATAGGCTAGGCGAACTTACTTTTACTAGAAGACATCGTTTTCTGAAAAGTACTGTAAAACCTGAAAATTTAAAATCCAAATAAAGACTAAAATACCCTTGGAATTAAAAATTATAAAATACGTAAAATATATTAATAACACTTAAAGAAATTAAAAGATTAACTTGCGAATATTTAAAAACCCTAACTAAAATATATTACGAATTGATTTTGGTACGACGAAGAATTAAAGTTTCAGTAAATGATTTGGGCCGTGATTTTTGTGTTCGTGAGCCAAGGGTCAAGCCCAATGGTGGCGTGGTGATGGTGATTCGGTTGGACCCAAAACCCAAACCCAATTACTTTCCTAGTTTAACTCAAATACTACAACTATATATACCATACATAATCATAAGTTTGGAACCCTAGTTATTTTGCTCTTCTTTTCTTTTTCTCCCTATTCGCCGAAGCATAGACAAACACCCTTGGTGTCGATTTTGCTCAATCAAGTGAAGGTATATCGTTTATTTGTCTTCCTTTAACGTACTTTGCATGTATATGTCAAGTTATATTTTGTTTCGCGCGCTTTGTTTCTTTTCTTTTGTGGCCGAGAGGTGTGAACCGAAACAAGAGAAAACCCTAACTAAGTTAACCTAGTGACTAATTAAGAGTTGGATATGTAAGATGTAATAATGAATCGAGTTATGTTTGTGTCGTTTTAATAATGGCCGAACCATATGAGTTTTGGACCGAACCATGTTTAGTTTCGAATAATGAATATAACTTAATAACTTGAATATGTAAAGTAAGAAGATGAGCTAAGACTAGTGTTAAACCCTAATTGGAATCGAGTTACATATAAGATTTGAAGATACATTAATTAAGTAAAGGTTATATTAACGTAAACCCTAGTTTTGACATGTTAATTTAGTAAGTTATGCTAAACCCTAATAGAGTAAATGTGTAAGTAATATGAGTAATAAGTAACTTATATGTCACATAAAATCATAAACGTGTATGGTGAAACATAAAAAGGAAAGAGTATTATGTGACGTGTTAGGTTAAGTAACTAGTCATTAAAAGACGTAACATGTAAGTTAATGCATATTAATGAGACATTAAAGAATGAGAAACCCTAAACTTTAATAAAAGACATATAAACCCTAATTTACGATATTAATATTAAAACATTTAAGTCTCATTTAATTATGGAAACCCTAAAATATTAAAGGATCATTTTGATGATTATGGAATCATTAATAATATACGACATTAATGTATATAGGTTCTGTGAAGAAGGAGTAATTCTTTGCTTCCCTGTTTCGACTTTTGATCTTTTGTTTTCGAATAAGGTACGGATATTCTGACCTTTTCAGTAAAGGTTTCATATACGTTTTCTTTTCGTTTTCATATTAGGATTTCCTAAGCCTTTGCTATGAACCCTAATGTGTCTATTTGAGCTGTTGCTTATCTGGACTTTGATTTTTGAATCATAAACCATTTGATTTTGAACTATATGATATGAAGATTTTGATTTTGAAAACATGATTAAACATTTGATAAAATATGATCTATGTCAGTTATGACATTCTTATTTGACCTCTGATAGTTTGACACCCGAACCAATTATTAACTAGTCATGGGGGTTCCATGTCCGTGTCAACAAATGCACTTCGACATGACTCTAGGGCGATAGAGTGATGTTCGCCACGCCCCTTATCTCGTTATCTCGTATGAGCTCAATTTGAATTATATTATTAATATCTGTCGCTGGGCGATGGATGCATCCTAGATCCGTTATATGCCATATATTATCCGTTATCGTTATATGTTATCCGATGATTGATGCTGCGTGCATGCACGCCCTTCATAACTCGTAGGTCTCCCTACAATTGTTGCCTTATGTGATTATGATATGTTTCGATATGGCATATGTGTCGGGTTCGAGGTAGTTAGCTATAAAACTTATTCGTATATTCGAATTATCTTTTGAAATGAATATGACTTCACCGCTTTTCTTTCACTTTACTTGTATTCGTTTCGTTTCGTATTCGCTTTCGCTTATATCCTGCTCTTTGGGCTTTTGAAGCTCACCGACTTTTCTTTTCTTCCGCGTGTATCTAAGCATCGAGTCGGGTATTGCTTTGGGATGAGTCTTGAGTGGACTTACCTTAGAGATTTAGCTTTGATCTTATGATGCCATTTAGACTTTATGTTTTAGACATTTCATTTGGAGTTTATTTTCCGCTGGGACCTATGTATTGAAGTCTTTTGACTTGGATTATTTCCATATTTATGTTGAAGATTTCTTTTGGTTTATATGTTTGCTTTGATATGACACCATTACTTGTGATTCCTTTACCCTTGTGGGGTCGGGGCGTTACAAGTACTCTATCAATGTTAAAAACGACCCTCAACATGGTCATTCGCGGCCGATATTTCTTGGTTATTAGAAAATATATAGTTATACTTATATAAAATAGTTACGGCAACTTTGTTAAATCGCGTGTAATTTAATCGTTACAAGTCCGTTTTCTACGTTTTATATGCCCTTAGCTTCGTGTTAAAGTATACTAATATATATTTGATAAGTCGACACATTTTATAACGCTTAAGACTCATTTTTGACTCGTAAAAGTTGAGAATACATGTGAATTTTTCAAACAAATAGTTTTCGTCGTTAAACTTAAAAATAGCATAACTTCTTCGTTATAACTCCGCTTTAACCCGCTCAAGTGGCCACATTTTCGTTTTAAAGTATATTTTCCAAATATCTAGCCCAAAATTTTTACAATCTGTCGAAAATTCCAGAATTCAAAAATATGATCGACCTTTAAATAAAGTTGTCGAAATGAGTTTTCTCGCAAAAACCTATTCTAACCAATTCAAACCAACGCATGAAGCTATTCTAAACCTACCATACACCTTCTTAGGGTGTCATGGGTTCCTAGACATCACCAAAAGTGATATGTTTCAAGGGATTAATTATAGGATAATTATAACTAATAATATGTAATAAAAACATTAAAAGTGGTATAGACTCATATGTAACATGCATGTTTTCTTGCAAAAATGATGAAATAACATAAAGATGAATATGAAATATGAATATGAACATGAAATGCTTACTAGTAACTTGATGAGGTTAAATGATCAAGGGTTAATCCTAACACCCTAGGTTTTTATTTCAAAACCTAAACTAAGAGTGTAACTAGAGTGTAATAAACTTGACTTGAAAATTTTTTATGTTCTTCTTCTTGGTCTTCCTATATGGCCGGTTGAATGATGAAGGAGAGAAGAGATCTTTTATTTTTTTAACACTTGAAGATATGAATGAATGTTTTGATGTTATAAGTATTATACATTATATGTAAGAGATATTTTGCAAATGAAAGATGTGAGTCACCCTTGTGTCGACAAGAATGATGTATATTTAAAGTTTATATATATATATTTTATTTAGTATTTAAGTAGAGTAAAATGTGTAGTTGTTTAAGCATAAGTAATAACTTGTATAAATATTTGAGCTTGTAGGGTAGCGTTAATTAAAAATAAATTTTAACGGGTCAAGATAAAATATATTGAGGTCATAAAATTATAAAATACATTTCTTGCAAAATTTGAGTGAAATAATAATTATCGTGTAGTATTTAAGAAAACCGTCGTAATTATGTAAATATAACAATTTATATACAAAATAAATTGAAAACATCGGTAAAGTAATAATATTATTTTTATAATCTTAATATGAGTACAAAAATGTATCGGAATAATTTTTGGAAGTGTCGGATCAAATGTTCAAATAATGTTTACGCGATAGCGTTTATTTAATAAGAAAATAGACGTTTAATGTAAAATGCAAAACCCATGCATAAATTGATATGAAATGATGTTACTAATGATGTGTAAACTAAATCTAGTCTATATGAAATGTCCTGAAATTACGGGTTGTCACACACTAGTTTGTAGTTTTGTCTATAGAGATCAACGAAAAATACTATTCTTGATAATGAGTTCAATATAGATAACAACTTTAGTGATTTATAAGTAAACGTATGGAGTCTACTAATCTTTACATGTTTAAACGAAATGATATTATCAATTAAGCTAGAAATTATACAAAAATAATTTATTTGTAATTAAGTTATTAACGAGCTTACTTTTGCTATATATATTCTTTTTAAGAAAAAGGAATATCGATGCGAAATTCTTCATGATCTTCTAAGATGCCAAAATCCTTTGCTATATATATTCTTTTTAAGAGAAAGGAATATCGATGCGAAATTCTTCATGATCTTTTAGGATGCCCAAATCCTAGTATGGAGGATTCTCAACAAGGAAAATATTAGAAATATCTATCATTATCCAACATTATAAAATATGATGATTTTTAAAATGTGACCTTTTGTTTTTAAGAATTTCCTTCTTTGTAGTTTTCAATCATACACGGATCGTATCAAGTTTTAAAAGTACAATATACTCTTAACAAACTTGGTAACGAAGCTCTGGTACCAATTGTGGAAAACTAGAAAGGGGGGTTGAATAGTTTTACCGATTAAAACTTTGTTTTAAACTATTTAGATAGACTTATGTCAATCCATTTAAATGTGTATGTTGGATGTTGATAGATTAGCATATAAATGAACAATGCAAAGATAAAGAGTAAGAAGCACAAAACCACGACGCAAGTATTTATAGTGGTTCGGCTACAAGGACACCTTCCTTTCCCTACTCCACTCCCCGAGTCACCTACTCGAGAGTTCGTAATCACTCCACAACACAAACTCCTTATGGCGGAGAAGCCTTCACAACATCGCCTACTCTTTATCCGGTACAAGGCTAGACACCGGGTTCTTCCACGAGGTAGAACCAAACCTATCACAACGTCGCCTACACTTTATCCGGTACAAGGCTAGATACCGAGTTCCATTACTAAGGAGGAACTACTACCCAACACTACACAACACCTATCCCAAAAGGAGACACACTCCTTATTACAACATCATCAAGGATATCAATATCCTTGGACACAACCTATTTATGTTGTACATCGATGCACCATATCGATTGTACACCCTTGGCACCTTTCACTAATTCCCTTGACACGATTTTTTTGGCACCTTTCACTAATGCCTTCAACACGGACCTTTGGCACCCTTCACTAATGCCTTTGACATGGACCTTCGACATCTTTCACTAATGCCTTCGACTTGACCCTTTTGGCATCTTTCACTAATTCCTTCAACACAACACTTCTAGGGAGAGGAAAGAACTATCAACAAGAGAACTTCAGTAGTCTTGATGATGACGAAGCTTGGCAACTCATGGACTTGAACTTGCTCGACTTCAAGAGGTGGTGATCTCGCCTTTAAGAGGAACCTAGAGAATCACACAAACACAAAACTACATAGAAAGATCCTTTGGATCTTAGGTTAGAGAGTTTACAATACCAAGAGAAAGTATGTGTAGAAGTGGCACCTTACAATGAAGAAATGACTCACTATTTATAGACAAAAATCACTACTGTACCCCGGATCCCACGGATCCCTTGCTTGAGGATCCGCCCGATGTATTCCTCGGGATCCAGAGGACGCCTCCTAAATGGGTTATGGGTCATGGATCATGGGTCATTGGTTATGGACTTTGGATCATGGGTATCCAAATAGATACAATGTATCTAGAAGATGCAATGCATCTAGTCAATGGGTCATGGGTTCGCTCAATGGGTTATGGATAATACCCATCATGACTTCATGCATGATGTTATGCAATGGGTCATGAGTTATGGATCATGCTCCATGGGTATGGACTTTGGGTTTTACCCAACTACATTCAATGTGTCTAGTACTTAGATTTTTACCCATTACATTACCCATTATAATATATACTAAGTATGTATGTATATATATATATATACCAATTATGTAAACACTATTTGTTATACATATGTATTTCTATAAATGTAACCACTATTACTTGTTTAGTGTTTTATATGAGAACGTAAGTGCGTTAGTAAACTATTGGCTCAAACTATTTACGTATTTTATTTATTTCGTTAAAATGATTTTATGTTTGTTATCGACAAAATATTAAAAGATCGTAAAATATAAATAAACGTTTTTACGGCTTTTTTGTATTAACAAGGGTTATGGTAAAAAAAGTAACTAAAGTTTTCAAAAAATTTGTCCTAAGTTACTATAGATTCATTTTGTTGATTCAGGTTACTAAAATTTTGGAAGCATACACGTCGATAAATTCAGTGTTAGTCCGAGTAACCCGTATGTATATTTTAAGTTCAGTAACTTGAGTGAACAAACCTTCAAAGTTCGATAACCTGAATTTATATTTTTATAAGTTCAGTAAACTGAGTGAACAAAGATTCAAAGTTTAGGAATCTAAGTGAAACTATAGCAACTTAAGAAATTTTTTTTGAAAACCTTAGTAACTTTTTTGTACCGTAACCCTACACTTATAAACAACCGGTAACATAAGTAACAATCACAAAATGAGAAAATAAACCATAACAGTATAACACTAATCAAAATACAACTTTTGATAAACCCAGAGGACCTACCCAGAACTTCTCCCAAACTAAAGAACCCTCATTTCATCATCTCCAAACACACCTTCATTCATTCATCACTCCAGTTACAATCTCTTAAACCCTAATAAATAAATCATCATGAGACGAGCTTTACTCAACAAAATCCCAATCACCCATTTCTTAAACCCTAATCATTCATCCCTAACACCAAAACCCATTAACCCATTTCACTCATTTAGATCCAAGTTTAGATTCTTTTCAACTGATAACAATGACTCTTCATCACCTGCATCTGAAACTAATACCATTGTTCAACCGCTGAAAAAAGATCTTGAAGTCCAAGATGTTAGTAATAAAGGTATATATATAAACCCTTTCTTAGTTTACTACTTTTTTGAATTTTTATGAGATTGATGTTGAGGGGGTGTTTGGATTATCTAACCCTGCAAGATTTAAGCTTTTCACAAATGCAGATAAACCCATATCAGTTACAACTTAATTTGCATCAGGAGGTATTTAGATTAGCTTATTTTATGAGTTTATCGTATTATTGAGATTTCAAAAAGCTAATAAGGTCACCTTTTTCGGCTTATCAATTTATGTTTATGGCGTAAGCCATAAACTTAAGTTGGTTAGCTGATAAGCCGAAAAAAGCGACCTTATCGGCTTTTCTAAATCTCAATAAGCTGATGAACCCGTAAAATAAGCTAATCCAAATACCCCCTAAGGCAAATTAAGTTGTAGTTGATATGGGTTTATCTGCATTTGCAAAAAGATTGAATATGTAGTGTTAGATGGTTAGAATAGATAAATATACTTTACCCGGTTTGCGGAAAGTATTGTTAGTTGACCTACTTGTGTTTTCTTACCGTTTATAGCAACATGAGGCAAAAGTTTTTGATATTGTTGGTTAAAGAAACAAAAGTATATCGCTATGATTGGTAATAAAGTAGGTTAAAACATGTAAGTATCTTGCTGTTATGCCCCGCCCAAAGGACAATTTATGGAAGACCTTTTACCAATCATTTCAAATGAGTTTTATGCTTTAGACTGACTCAGGTCGCCGCTCATGAGAAAATGTGCTCGTGAGAAAACTGACCATTATATGCAAAGTCCTACTGAGCTACACGCTTGAGGGCTGTCTCCAAAGTTGCAGCCTGCCAAGATGAACTAGGCTACGCCTTTGGGGTTCTGTTAACCCTTTTTATATAGTAGGAATTAGGTAAGTTTTTTTTGGCATGATTATTATTCCATGAAACGGATTCTAAGTCAAACCAATGTGTAGGTGATCGGAATTTATCTGCATTTTCAAATTGTGTAGTGTTAAGGGATTAGTTCAGAACATTTATTAGTTTCTAAGGACCTCTTTAGTTACCGAATCATTTGCCGGTAAGAATTTAGGATTCTGGTTATTATATTTTTAAAGTTTTTATTTTGTGGCAGAGCTGAAAACGCAGATAGAGAAGTACTTTAAAGACAAGGACGAAGAGGCGTTGCCTGATGTATTAGAGTCAATATTTAGGAGGAAGGTGACACAAAAGCATGAAGACACAGATGATGAGCTGCTAGATGAGTTTCGGATGAAACCTATTGATGGTGTCAATGATAAAGAGTTTGAGTCAGATTTTGAGGAGATACATGATACAGATGAAGAGAATGATAATATTTATGATGCGAAAGAAATTGTGACCAAGAAAATGACGAAAGATGAATTTTTTTACATGGATGATAAAAAGTGGGAAGGTATGATTAAGGAGGCTGTTGACAATGGTAATATTAAAGACACTAAAGAATGTGAGCAGATACTTCAGGACATGTTCATGTGGGAAAACCTTCTACCAGGTATATTCATATTATAACCCCTTTTTGTTTGATACGTTGTTTGTGAAATAACTGATACTAAGCCAGTACAAGCGATCCGCTATGGTTAAATTGTTTATACTTAGTTAGCAAGAGATATTTATGTAACTGTTTCTGGTAGGTCTTAATAAGGCCAAATTATTTTTGTAAAATGTTATATGGTCATTTGCTATCATTTATCCACCTAGTTGCACTTAGATGTTAATATCATATATCCACATATTTGGACTTAGATAAGTAGTATCATTTAAACACTCTAGTCTGCTTATCTGCTAGTTAAAAATAAGCACTTACGTAGATAAAAAAATTTCTAGGTTATTGTTGAATTCGTAAGTCACATTTCTAGGTTTTTTCTTATTTCACTGGATTAGTGAATACAGGTCCTGGAAATAATATTTGATTGTTGCATCTGAAAGCACTTCAATCCTCTTGCTTCGAGGTAGATGGTATTTGTCGTTGGTTTTAAATTGAGTATGATTATTCTCAGGATTTTTAACGCCTTTTGAGTGTCTTGCTATTTACTTAAGTGTAGTTTGTTTACTAGTTCAGTTGTCTTGTCTCCTAGGAATTTTGAACTGTTCACATCAATGGTTCACACTTAAGAGAATGAAAAGAAACTGAGGTAAAAACCTGTAGGGGACTAGACTAAAATGCCTTCAATGTGTCACACATTTAGCTGACAATACATGTAACAGAAGGTTTAATCGTAATGTTCCATGTCAAGATAATGTCACAGCTTAGAAGACCAAAATGCCTTTTATGTCTACAAAAAGCTAATTGTTGTTTTTTAAAGAATGAGCTGTAGTTAGTTGATTTTATAATAAGACGATAGTTTACTTGTCTTCATCATTGTCAAATTCACTTGTCCAAACTCTTTGTTACCTTATCTTTATTGTATCTTCTTATAACGCACACCCAATCCACACCTTCCTGCAAAGCATCATCATATGATCTGAATTGTGGTGAATTGGTTATTAGTGATAGATTTGCAGGAGACACCATTAAATCGTATTAGAATCAATGAGTGGTATATAACTTTTTTTCTACATCATCTTTTAGTATCTTTTTATCTCTTTAATGTTTTTAACATTCATCATGCCTGAGCTCCAGTAGAGGTCATTAGATTGTCTGTGTTGAGCTCATTTTGAGCTTTACCCCATTTTGTCTATTTTATCTCACGTGATAAATATAATAGATATTAACAATATAGTGTTTTTCTAGAATCACTTACTGGCTTACTGCTGCTAACTTAATAAACATGTATTGTTTATTACTCTCTTATGTTCCGGTTCAAAAATATACCTTTTTATGATGAGAGATACTATAGTGTATATATATATATCTTAGGCATTTGAATTTGCTGTGAATTCAGATCATTTGAAGAAGATCGTTGAAGAGAAGTATAATGAGATAGCAGACATGGTTGAAACTGGTGAGATTGAACCTGAACAAGGTTATGAGATGTATCAGGAGTTTGAGCATAACATGCTCATGAAGCACACAAAGGAGATAGAGGAAGCGGGTCCACCAAAGTTTGACAGGTCTTCTGAGACGGAGAAGAAGAACACAGATCTCCCACCTGGTGAAGGACCAGAGCTTAGGTGGCAAACACGGGTTGTGTTTGTTCCTGGTGGTGATTCATGGCACCCGAAAAACAGAAAGGCAAAATTGGCAGTCACTGTGAAAGAGCTTGGCCTTTCGAAAAATCAGTTTCGACGACTGCGGGAGTTGGTTGGGTTAAGATACAATCCAGGAAAAGATGAACTTACTATAACTAGTGAGAGGTAATCTTTCTAATCAAACTTATAGACATTCTTAAAATTTTTTTATTATAGTTTTATATAGCAATGGTAGTTACCAAGCTTGGATGCTTAACTTTATTTGACCTAGGGTGATTTGGGTAACGGGTCAAACATATTCAGGTCAAAGTGGGTAAGTTTTTTCGGGGTTGATATTCTTACAAAATCTATAGCATTTTTTTTAATAACATATCAACCTACTTTTTCGTTTGTCCCATTTTTGTCATCGTTCTGCTGTTGCAAAAAAAAAAAAGGCGTTTTAGTCGTCATACCTTTTATATATAAACCATCTTTTTTCGTTTGTCTCATTTTTGTAAAAGGTAGGGCGACTAAATGGGACAAATGAAAGAGCACGATCATAAACCCAAAATTAGTTTGTAAAATGATTTAGGAGTTTTGATGTACTATTATTTCACTTTGGGTGACTTTTGGCAAGTTTCCGGTTTAAAGTTGATATATTTTATTTACTTGTCTGATGTTACTTTGTTAGAGATAAAATATTATTCGTTACGACCGAGTCACAAGTAAATGTGTTGAAAGTGCCGCTTAAAGTTTTATATGTAATTTGTGGAAAACGTTGATTGAATAAAGTTTATATCTCTTGTAGGTTTGAACACCGTGAGGAGAATAGGAAGGATTGTCTCAGAACTTTATTTGGTCTAATTGAGGAGGCTGGTAAAGCTGATAAGCTAGTTGATGATGCTCGAACTAGCTATGTGAAGAATAGGCTTCGAGACAACCCTAAGTTTATGAAGAAGCTGAATGCTAAGATCCTGAGGAATGCAGGACCCGAGTCGTTGCATGCATGATGATATAAATGCATGTATGTGTGTGATCACATAGACTGAAATTTATACAAGTCGACTCGAGATAATCAAAATTCAAATCAAGTACGTGCCAAAATAGACCCCCTCTAGACAGCTCACAATTGTTTCTAGCTCGTGTTCTGTTAGTTCAACTAGAATATAAGATCTTGACTAGTATACATCCGTTTAAATTTTTGCTTCTCGGGTATCGAGATTTTAGCCCTTAGGTGAGATTTAAGCCATAAAATGCACGTTTTTGTTGCAATTTTTGATGTTGTAGATGGTGTATTAATTTGGTGTTCTGCGTTTTCGTTCCAAAAGATGTTGCCCATAATGTTTATGTAATTGAGCATGTTTGATTCAGTCTTAACCTCAATTTGATAGCTTAAGAATATCGTTACACGTCATAGATCTTCATTCATCTGTAGCATTTCTTACGATTTTTTAAACAATTTGGTTTGTAAAATGTACAATGAACATTATCAACATGTTGCACAAACCCTTTATGATATTAGATAGTACACAAATCCTTTTTGTGTGCCTACCAAGTGACGCCGCACACCCACAAGTAAGTATTGCTGCTTATTTGAACAATCTTCATCAGCTCATATTCTTCAATGTTGTAACGGTAATGGGCATGAATGCATGATATATGTTAAATTCAAACCGGCGTTAAAAGTTTGGTGAAAGCACATTCAAACCGGCGTTAAAAGGATCCGCTCATATTCGTTTGAACATGAGATATATGTTAAATTCAAACCGGCGTTAAAAGTTTGGTGAAAGCACATTCAAACCGGCGTTAAAAGGATCCGCTCATGTTCGTTTGAACATGAGAGGTAATGTTATGCTTGTTCATGTTCGTTTGAACATGAGAGGTAATGTTATGCTTGTTGTGATAGTACATTGTCATTATTGCAAAACATTTATTTTATTTTAGTTCAAATATACAATCACATTAAGCATAACATTACCTCTCATGTTCACTTCCTGATCCAACTTTGAAGAGTTTATCCACGATTTGGAATAAATCGATGTTGGAAAATTTAGTGCACTTGTGGGATTAGTTCACACCTTGTAATGGGTTAGGAGGTACGGAGTGTACACCCATTGGGTCCATGAACACCGACTCTTATAGTGGTTTGTATTGGTAGTCTTGGTGAAAATCTTGCTTGGTGAAAATCTTGCTTGTGGAAAGTATCGCTTGTGGTTTCCACCGATAAGCGATGTTTCCACCGATAGGCGATGTTTCCATTGAAGTGGTGTATCCACCGATAGTGCTATGAAATCTTGATAAGCGATTTCGATCGATAGGGTGTACTTCCACCGCAAGTGAAAGTACCGCTAGTTGAAAGATCGCTTATGGAAAGTATCGCTAAATGGCGATTACAACTTCTTTATGACCACGCTTAATTGGTCATGTAACCACTAACTATTATAATGGTGATAATTATGAGGCTATTAATGGGCGATTAATACTCATAATTCCATTGAATAGCTCAAGAGTAACCTCCTATATATTGGAGATCCGAACACGCATGAGGAATACACGAAAACACTAAACACTTCTAAGCGAAAGGGTTATTGAATTGTGCCTAATTCTATAAAGCGCATTTGGTCTTATTCCAAGTAGATATTCGTAACCCGGGCATTAGGGTCGAATAGTTTACTTTGGAAAGTGATCACACGATTCCAAGTGATATCCGGTAACCACCTAGTGGTATTGCTACTTGTCATTGATTGTCTTAACCTGTTTTGGGACTAATAACCACCAACAATCAAAGTAAACTATTTAGTGATAATCAATGGCAATTCTTGCAATGAAACACATGGCTTCAAACTTTGCTAAAATTCGGACAAGTTTGAAGGGTGGACTTTAGGAGGTGGCGAAGAAGATGCACTTCTGTCGCCAAGAATGAGTGTGGTCTATGTGTCGACTACTCCAATTCACGATGATGGTGATGATGCTACCGTGGATCAAATCGGGAGGAGGAGCAAGTGGGAGAATGATGACTACATATCAGAGGTCTTATTCTCAATGGTATGTCCGATTCTTTGTTTGATATTTATCGAACTTTGAATCTTCCAAAGAACTGGATTCCTTGGATGCCAAATATATGGTGAGGATGCATCAAGTAAGAAGTTCCTTGTTAGTAATTTCACAAATTACAAAATGACCGATTCAAGACCGGTTATGGAACAATACAATGAACTTCTTGGAATACTTGGAAGGTTTACACAACACCAAATGAACATGGATGAGGCTATCAAAGTCTCTTGTGTCATTGACAAACTCCTCCTTCATGGAAAGATTTCAAGCATACCTTGAAACATATGAAGGAGGAGTTAACTCTTGTTGAGTTAGGCGGTCATCCGCATATTGAGGAATCTCTCAAGGTGCGTGATAATGACAAGCCAAAGAGTGGCAATCTTCTTTGGACCATCTGTTGTCAATATGGTGGAGCATAACAACTCCACCGGTACAATGACAACAAAGGCAAACGAAATTTCATGATAACACAAGGAGATCCTAACAAGAAGGCCACACCTACTTGTTGGAAATGTGGCAAGACCGGTCACATTAAAAGGGACCGCAAGGGTGTTAAAATTGGTGGTAAAGCCAATGGATCGTGCACTAATGGTTCGTGGAGTGGTGGTTTAGCCAACTCACCGAAAGGTCGAATATGTTTAATAAGTCTTTTCGATTTATTATGTTACATATGTATCTGAATCTTTTATGTGCATGATGATGATGTTGCGTGGTGGGTTGACTCGTGCAACAGTTCATGTGTGCAAAGATAGAAGTCGGTTCAAGACTTATGAGTCACCGAATGATGGTTCTATTCTTCACATGGGAAATGAGTCAATGACCTTGGTGCATGGTCGTGGTTGTGTAGATCTTAGGTTTAGTTCGAAAGATTGTAACTTTGTTTAATGTTATTCATGTTCCCGATATAAGGAAAACTTGGTTTCAAGTAGTGTTTTGAATAATCATGGATATAAACAAGTTATTGAATCGATAAATTTGTTCTTTCTAAATGTGGTGTTTTTATTGGTTTTGGTTATTTATGTAATCAAATGTTCGAAGCTTAATATTACCACCGATGGTGTTATTTCGACTTTTGTGACCACATATGATCGATTGATTCTAACCTTTGGCATGCTAGACTTGGTCATGTTCACTATAAAAGGATGCAAGATATGCCTAGGGATGGTTTAATCCTCGCTTTTGACATGGACACCGAAAAGTGTAAAACTTGCATGTTGACCAAGATAACCAAGAAACCCTTTCGTGGTGTTAGTCGTGAGACTAAGATCTTGGAGCTTATTCAAGTGACTGTGTGATTTGCATGCCACTCCTTCTTTGGGGAATAAGAAGTACTTTGTGACATTTATTGATGATGCTTCTAGATTTTGTTATGTCTATTTATTACATACCAAGGATGAAGCATTAGATAAATTCAAAGTGTTTAAAACGAAGTTGAATTACAACTGGGTCTTTAATCAAAAGATTAAGGATCGATAGGGAGGTGAGTACATGGATACTCAAGACTTTCGATCTGTTGGAATAATCCATGAAACAATCGCCCTTATACTCCTCAAAGAAATGGTATTTCGAAAGGAAAACAGGTGTCAAGGAGATGGTTAATTCCATGTTGTCCTATTCGGGATCGAGTCAAGGGTTCTGGGTGAAGCTATGTTAACGACTTGCTATTTATTAAATAGGGTTCCAAACAAAAGGAACAAGGTTACCCTTATGAACTCGGACTAAAAGAAACCCAACTGAATTATCTCAAGGTTTGGGGTTGTAGGTCGTTGTAAGACTCACGATCCAAAGCAAAAGACTTTGGGTGAAAGAGGCATCGATCGCATCTTTGTTGGATATGCCGAGCATTCCAAGGCTTTTAGGTTCTATGTTATTGAACCTAATGAACATGTTTCGATTAACTCAATAATTGAATCAAGGGATGCGATTTTGATGAGAATAGATTCTCATCGGTCCCCTAGACCAAGTCGAGGATTCCTAATGGAACTCATGACCTCGGTGTATCGAGGTCCACGATGGTGAACCATCGGTGGTCCCCGATGAGGTTGTGGTTCAACAACTCGGGCGTGCTCGGGAAGAGCAAAAGAGTCGACTCCAAAGTCATTTGGACCGAGTTTCAACTATACTTAGTTGAAGGAACTAGGGATGAGGTCTCGACCAATATTCCTATTGCTTCATTGTTGAGGATGATCCCAAGACATTTGAAGAAGCAATGAAGTCCCGTGATATTGCTTTCGGAAAGAAGCAATCAATGATGAGATGGATTCCATCATGGGCAACAACACTGGGTGTTGGTTGATCTACCTCCGTTGCAAACCTTTGGGTTGCAAATGGATTTTCAAAAGAAAATGAAGGTAGATGGAACTATTGAAAAGTTCAAGGCTAGACTAGTCATTCGGGGCTTTAAACAAAAGTCGAATAAACTATTTTGATACTTATGCCCCGTGGCTCGTATCGATACCATAAGATTGCGATTGCTATGGCATCTATTCACAACTGGTTATTCATCGATGGATGTGAAGACGACTTTCTTGAATGGTGAATTGGAAGAGAGGTTTATATGAACCAACCTCGTGGCTTCATCATGCTCGCAATGAAAACAAGGTGTGTAAACCGATTAAGTCTCTTTATGGACTTAAACAGCACCTAAGCAATGGCATCAAAAGTTTGATGAAGTGGTTTTGTCTAGTGGTTATGTTCTTAACCAAGTCGACAAATGTGTATATAGCAAATTTGATGAATCGGTAAAGGAGTCATCATTTGTCTATATGTTGATGACATGTTGATCTTTGGCACCGACCAAAATCGAGTTGATCGACAAAGGAATTTTTGTCATCAAGGTTCTCCATGAAGGACATGGGGAGGCGATGTTATCCTTGGTATAAGGATTAAACATGAAAGTAATAGAATTTCTATCTCTCGGTCTCATTATATTTAGAAGGTCTCGAGGAAATTCAATTACTTTGATTGTACTCGATGAGTACACCTATGGATACTGTGAGAAGTCGATGCCTAATCATGGCAAGGTCAGTATCTCAACTTGAGTACTCTAGGGTAATTGGTGCTCGATGTATGCCATGACTTGTACAAGACCGACATTGGTTTTGCGGTGGGAAAATTGAGCGGTATACTAGTAATCCTAGTGCTCATCATCGCAAGCGATTCAGATGGTATGAAGTATTTGAAGAGAACTATGGATTATAGTCTCTCATATATCGTTACCCATCGGTGTTGGAAGGTTACACCGATGCAAGTTGGATCAAGAACATCAAGACAATTCGCTCACCGGTGGTCGGGTATTCTACTTGGTGGAGGTGCAATTTCTTGGGCATCCAAGAAATAAACTTGCATCACCGTTCAACAATGGAATCAATTTGTGGCTCTAGCACCGGTAAAGAAGTCGAATGGTTGAAAAACTTGCTTCTCGAGATTCCATTGTGGCCTAAACCTATAGCACCTATTTCTATCGGTTGTGATAGTGCGACTACATTGGCTAAGGCTTATAGCCGATGTACAATGGTAAGTCTAGACACTTAGGTGTCGGGCATAGCATGATTCGTGAGCTTATCATGAATGGGTGGTATCTATAGAGTTTGTGAGATCTCATGTAACTTAGTCGATCACTGACGAAGGGTGCGGCTAGAGACTTGGTTATAAAGTCGCTAAAGGGATGGGTTTAAGTCCAACTTAGTCATCGAATGCTAGGACACCCAACTCCTCCTAAGGAAACTTGGGAGCCGAGTTCAATGTGGAAAGTCGAACATTCGATGGATCTGGAGCACATGTTTTATTTACATCCCAAGGTTGTGCTCGTAACTCTTGAAAGGAGGATGAAGTCTTTACTTCTTAATGGTTTATTTTCTTTGAAAAGTGCTTGGCGGGATCATGACTAAAGAGGAACCACCTATGTAAATATTGAAGTTTTGCCGCTTGAAGCTTTGGACTTTAGCTTTTACAATATTTATGAATTTGGATATGGACACATGGCTTGTATAGTGTCGGGAGCTTTTAAGTGTTTGAAAACTGTGTGTATTTTATCTTGGTATTCAAATGGGTTGAAGGGTTCAATTCTTAGAACACCCGATTCTCGAATATTTGAACGTGTAATTTACTAAGATGGAAATTCAATCCTCGGGACATTTTCGTTTATGCACATGTTTTGATTGATGTTTATTTTCATGCAAAGGAAGTGAACTAAATTTGGGAGGATTGTTGGAAAATTTAGTGCACTTGTGGGATTAGTTCACACCTTGTAATGGGTTAGGAGGTACGGAGTGTACACCCATTAGGTCCATGAACACCCGACTCTTATAGTGGTTTGTATTGGTAGTCTTGGTGAAAGTACTTGCTTGGTGAAAATCTTGCTTGGTGGAAATCGCCAGGAAAGTATCGCTTGTGGAAAATCGCGCTGTGGTTTCCATCGATAAGCGATGTTTCCATCGATAGGCGATGTTTCCAATCGAAGTGGTGTATCCACCGATAGTGCTATGAAATCTTGATAAGCGATTTCCATCGATAGTCGTACTTCCACCGCAAGTGAAAGTATCTAGTTGCTAGTTGAAAATCTTGCTAAATGGCGATTACAACTTCTTTATGACCACGTTTAATTGGTCATGTAACCACTAACGGCTATAATGGTGATAATTATGAGGCTATTAATGGGCCGATTAATACTCATAATTCCATTGGAATAGCTCAAGAGTAACCTCCTATATATTGGAGATCTGAACATGCATGAGGAATACACAGAAAACACTAAACACTTCTAAGCGAAAAGGTTATTGAATTGTGCCTAATTCTATAACTGCATTTGGTCTTATTCCAAGTAGATATTCGTGTAACCCAGGCATTAGGGTCGAATAGTTTACTTTGGAAAGTGATCACACGATTCCAAGTGATATCCGGTAACCACCTAGTGGTATTGCTACTGTCATTGATTGTTTTAACCCTGTTTTGGGACGAATAACCACCAACAATCGACACCATCGTGTTTTAAGTTTTGGAGTTTTTTACTTTTTAGTTCCACAATGGGATGTCTTTAAAAAAACATTTCCGTATTGAAAGTTCCAAACTAACAATTTCTTCAACACACTCAGGGGCGGAGCTATGTGAGGACCGGGGAGGGTCCCGGCCCCCTAGGTCTAAACCCGTTAGTGTATTTATTTGCGATTTCATGTGTATTTCCGGAAAAAATTTTACTTCGGCCCTCCCAGTTAATGTATTTCCCGAAAAAATTTTGTTTCGGCCCTCCCACAGAAAATTTTCTAGCTCCGCTACTTTACACACTCTCAAAGTTTCCTCAAGCTTATCTCCAGGATGAACTCAAGCTTCAAGTATCAATGACGTCTCATAAATCAATTAAAGGTTTCAAGTCTAGTATAAATAGTGGAGGCTTATTTGTATTTCGTAAATTTCACAGCTCTTAATGTATCAATATCATTTGGAATACATTCTTAAACTAGCTCTCATCTCTCACACACACTAAACATACAATAACTATGTGTCTGATCCAACAATGTGACCATTGAACACATATTAATATGCAATTAATTAGATTTGAACTTTTGTACTTGGTTGCAAAAAAATAAATTTGAAATACATGAAATAATTTGATGAAATATTATTATTATATTTAGATATAGCTTTTACTGACAAACCGAGCTGAGACATACACTTCAAAACCGAAAAAATCTGAAACCAGAGAAAATCAAAACCTAAATAGAAATCGAAACCGAAAAACCCCGCTTATCATGGTTCAGTTTCGATTTTTATATTAAAAATTCGTGATTAATCGAACCGAACTGTGAATAATATACATGGATGATGTTAACTAAATGTTCAAATAGTTGTATAAATATTGCATTACTATTTACTATAATTGTATAATAACATTTTTGCTCAATGTAAACATTTACTAAACACCCCTAGTATTAGACACATGTTAACAAAAACCTTTGTCAATATTAAATATTAGAGTAAACTGCAAAATACATCCCTGTGGTTTACAGTTTTTGAGACCTTACATCCCTGTCATAAACTATTGGCTAGTTACATCATTCGTTAGCCAAACGTTAACCATTCTACATCCCTGGTCACTAACTCCGTTAGTTTTCTTCGTTAAGTGCTAACGAGAGAATCATTTTGGTCTTTTACTCATCTGAGGGATGTATTTTGCAACTTACTCTTTACATATAAGAGGATGTATTTTGCAATATACTTTTATACTTTACTATTTTTTTTTTTTTTTTTTTTTTTATTATTATTATTATTATTATTATTATTATTATTATTATTATTATTATTAGAGTTAACTATTTATATAAAAAACATTTTGTCGAAAATATTATAAAATTTTCAAAATTTTATAAAATTCGAAAATTTTATAAAAAAATTCAAAATTTTATAAAAATAAAAAATTTTATAAAAATTTATAAAAATTCAAAATTTTATAAAATATTCGATAAAATTTTTATAAAAACAAATTCCGTAAAAACTTGTTTTTAAAATTTGTTTTAAATTCGTTAAAATTTTGTTTTTAAATTCCGTTAAAATTTGTTTTTAAACTTTTTCTTTTTACGAATTTTTATAAAAATTTTAACAAAAAATTTCTTTTTCTTATTTGAATACTTTTGTCGTACTTTTTATTATAAATTTTCGACAAAAAAATCTTTTTTTGAATACTTTTGACTGAATTTTTATAAAAATTTTCGACAAAAAATTTCTTTTCTTTTGAATACTTATTGATGGAATTTTAAAAAAATTTGACAAAAAATTTTTTTTTTTTGAATACTTATTGATGAATTTTTATAAAAATTTAGACAAAAATTTTTTTTCTTTTGAATACTTTTTGTGAATTTTTATAAAAATTTTAGACAAAAAATTTCCTTTTCTTTTGAATACTTTTGACTGAATTTTTTATACAAAATTTTCGACAAAAATTTTCGACAAAAATTTTTTATAAAAATTCCGTCAAAAGTATTCAAAAGAAAAAAAATTTTTTTGTCGAAATTTTTATAAAAATTTAAAAAATATTCAAAAAGAAAAAGAAATTTTTTGTCGAAAATTTTAATAAAAATTCGACAAAAAGTATTCAAATAAGAAAAAGAAATTTTTTGTTAAATTTTTTATAAAAATTCGTAAAAAGAAAAAGTTAAAAACAAATTTTTAACGGAATTTAAAAACAAAATTTTATCGGAATATTTTATAAAACAAATTTTTAACGGAATTTAAAACAAAATTTAAAAACAAGTTTTTACGGAATTTGTTTTTATAAAATTTTATCGAATATTTTATAAAATTTTCGAATTTTTATAAATTTTTATAAAATTTTCGAATTTTTATAGAATTTTATAAAATTTTGGAATTTTTTATAAAATTTTCGGATTTTTATAAAATTTTGGAAATTTTTATAATATTTTCGACAAAATGTTTTTTATATAAATAGTTAACTCTAATAATAATAATAATAATAATAATAATAATAATAATAATAATAATAATAATAATAATAATAATAATAAAATAAAAAAAAAAAAGTAAAGTATAAAAGTATATTGCAAAATACATCCTCTTATATGTAAAAAAGAGTGCAAAATACATCCTCAGATGAGTAAAAGACCAAAATGTTCTCCGTTAGACTTAATCTAAGAAAACTAACTGAGTTAGTGACTGTGGATAGAATGACTAACGCTTGGCTAACGGGATGTAACTAGCCAATAGTTTACGAGGATGTAAGGTCTCAAAACCAGAAACCATGCGAATGTATTTGCGATAGCTTACTCTAAATATTATGTCGGTAGTAGTAAGCCATCACAGGACGAGTCCTCATCCCATGTGGCACCCAATAGACTAGTCCCCCTTATTAGACACCTTATTTGGAGACACGTCCCGTGAGGATGAAAATGAGATATGGGTCGGCCAGACGACCTTCATATGTGCTTGTTTGTGTGTGCGTCTGTTTATTTAAATATATTTTTGTGGGGTTGTTTTATGTGGGGTCTTGCTCCTTGTTATTCTAAGTTGATCAGAAAGTAATTTTGGAGAGATAAAGCCAAAGTGACATGAGAGATGTAGGTCACCAACATGTCCTTATTACACAAGGCACGTTTGATAGAGAGAAATTCAGAGAAATGAAATGAGGCAGAGATTGGAAATTCAGAGAATAGAAATCAGTAAAAAATTTTGATGAATTTTACTGTTTGGTAGCAACAGAGACTTGACCCGAGAAATAAAAAATAATTATTTTATTTAATAATATTTTTTGTTTAACGAGAAAATAACAAAAAAGAAAAAGAAAAAAAAGAAATGTGTCAAAACAACTTCTATAGCAAATTTGAAGAACTAGTGCAAAAGTAGTTACTTTCTTGCCAATTAAGTTCCTTAAAAAAAGTTACCAATCAGTAATTGGAAGCATACTTCCATTTTCAAAACCCGGCAAGTCAATATACATGATATTGTTTCAAGAAATATGATTATTTAATTGACATCAACAAATGAGAGAGAAAATATGAAATGGTCAAGTATTCGGTTGAAAATATTTGATTAACTTGCGTTCGAGTTAAACCGGTTACCCAAATAAGGATTTTTTTTATGTGTATAGTTTTAAAAATTATCTACGTAAACATATTAAACTGGGGAATTTTTTAGGCATGTTACTTATATTCGGGTTGACTCGAATAAATAGCGGTGACAAATTACAAGTAATAACTAAAATACACATGTGAGTTGAAAAATAGGAAAAATACATATTTGTGGAAAATATTACAAAAGCTATTCTCATTTCTCCAAATTCCTAACTAAAAGTGATGGAAATGAAAGATTAAAATTTACACTACCAATTCCCCATCATTTCTCACCAATTCTCCACCTTTTTATTTCTCTCCATACCAAACAATAGAATTTGATTCATTTCTATTTCTCTTATCTCATTTCCTTCTACCAAACATACCCTTAGTACTTTGTAGCACATGAAGTATGAGTACGCCTCCCATATAATGAAGCCGTATATGTATCCAAACCTTTTTAATTAACTAAATAATTATTCGCGCGTAACGACCTTGTATAGAAACGTTTATTTGTATGTGAAATGATCTTTTATGTATATACGAGTGTTGAGTAAGTTCGAACGGAAAAAATTGGTGGTTTAAATTGTAGTTGGTTATTTCAAATATTTACTCTGTAATAGATTGCATTGCATTTTATAAGTAAGGGTATTTTAATCTAAAAATTTATTTATTTATTTATTTTTTAATTTAGAATTTAAAAAATATGTTATTTATTTATACATATTTTTAAAGTTGTGTATATATCGTGCAAAACCTTTTATTAATATTACTAGGTGGAATTTAAGCCGTGCTAAGCACGACCCAAGAATTGAATCTTTATCTATCAAAAAATGGGCACAAGTATGTCATATTTGAATAATAAAGCACACACAAAATTGTATATGCGTGAAGATGAGATAAATAATACTCCGTAAGACTTATACTATAAAAACATCATTATATAACAAGTTTAAGATAAATATGATAGTTCCTCTAAATACAATTTAATCATGATTCATAACACACCTTTATTTTACAACGCAACATAAGAAATCGACATATAGCAACACTACGCAATGCTTAAAAAAGTTTTGTAATGATAGTAGAAATAGTATTGGCCTATGTGGCTATTTGCACATGAGATAGTGCCATACCACCTTTAATTTGGCATTCGCTCTATACTCCATACAATAAATATGTCTCGTCGCTATCAACCCATTCCCCCTTTTATATTGCACTAACCACATTTGAAAAAGTAAGAAACACTTTACATTTCTAATTGCATTTGATATATTGTAATGGCTTATTTGTTCGATCTATTTTTAGGACAAAAATAAAGCAAATTACAAAAACAAACCGTATATATAGCTATTATACAAGAACGAACGTTTTTTCTATACTTTACCGATATGACCATTTTACGTCACTATCACCATCAGTCACAATCATACTTTTTCCCCACAACATACCTTTTTCCCACAACATACTTTTTTCATAAGTCCATTTTGTTCTTTATTGATGGTAACAACTTCCAACTGAACAAATCAAAACCAGTAGCAATTTATAAAGACAAGTTTAACATTTACAGAAAATCAAACTCATAAACCAAGTATGATTGAAGAAAAAGAGACTACATTAATCCAACTCAACACAAAAAAGGACACTTTTAACATCATCAACAGTTGATGTATATGAAATATTCCTTCCACTCCATGCTTCTAATCCAACATTGCACCATCAGAAAGCTATTTGGTTTCTTGTCAAAGGTGAGTGTAAAATCTTCTACCCAAACAACATAAACTCGCTTGGGGATACCGGATATAAATTCAAATCAATCATGTTGTTCTCTTGATAGATATAGCTAACCGCATTGGTTACCTCATAGCTCCTTTGGACTACATTTCCTTTTTTCTTATTCTACTTTGGAGGCCTTCCTTTAGGTCGTTGAATCACGGCCTCAAAAAGCGTATCCGATTGGTTGATAAGGTTAGTAATCATCAAAGTAGCAGTTTCTTTCTTTTGTAAAGGCCACACTTGGTTCTTTTGTAAAGCCCAAGATCACGCCCTAAGCCACGCCCAGGGCTCATGTTAGCTCGCCCAGGATCACGCCCTAAGCCACGCCCAGGGCTCATCCCACGCCCAGGTTCATGCCTAGTGCACGCCCACCGCCTGTGTTCACGCCAGAGCACGCCGGCTCATCCCACGCCCAGGTTCACGCCCAGGGCACGCCTAGGTCACTCCATCGCCCAGGTCACGCCTAGAACACGCATCACGACACGTGTACGGTTTAAAACATATTACCATAACGATCTAACGTCTAATATTCAAAAGTTCGTTTTAGAAAATTGTATGGGCGTGGTTTATATCTGTAAACTACTAGGGAAAAGTGTTCGTTTCAAAAAATTTCTCACAAAAATATGTAAGAGAAGGGATAGGTTATAAAGACTTCTCAAAAACACCATTTGTACACCCCTTGTTTTTTTTTTCAGTTTTTTATTATTTTATTATTTTTCTTTTTTATACACATCACTTTACTAGAAAATCATAGGATTTACAAGAAATTAGTGGGGAGCCGAGAAACTAATTGGGCTCCCACTCCTCTAGCTATAGCATTACAAAATTGAAAGTATGAAACAGAAAATATAAAGTTTAATATGTCAAAAGAATTAAACTGACAAAAAATACGGAACATAAATTAATAAAAAAAATGTGTTTTACTGTTAACAAGGAAGTAAAAAGGGAATATTTTATACTTTTGGGTACATTTTGGTGAGGCAACGAGGGTACCAATAGTAGTACCCATAAAAAAATTTAGATTTAAAAAGGTCTATTTGAAAGCAAATAGAAGTCAAGTGAGAAGATATTTAATAACAACAAATAGCGTATATAGTTTACTATCAATATCCTTTGTTATATGCTCGCAATTTTTTGTATTTTTATAAGAATTAATACTTAATTACTATCTATTTGTTTAATAGGATTTATTCGAGCATTGGAATGATGAGATGCATAATTAAAAAGATACTTATTGATAAACGAAGAAAAGCTAGATCAAACATTCTATACGGCGTAATTGCTCTCTACTGCCTACGTCGTATTCATACTTGAAGCACTTCACACCAACTCCATCCAGAAGTTATACGTCCGGACTCGAATTATTATTATTATTATTATTATTATTATTATTATTATTATTATTATTATTATTATTATTATTATTATTATTATTATTATTATTATTATTATTATTATTATTATTATTATTTATCACTTTGTTGGTTTTAGTATAAAATAAACTCATTTGTATCTAAAAAAGATCTATTTGTTGCAGACTACTATTAAGGTGACTATTAGTTGAAAATAGACCTTTTTATATCTAAACATTCTCATTTTTTACAATAACCTGATCTATTTCCGCAAATGTCAAATGACGAAACCTTTAACACCACACACACACATATATCACATGAAAACATTTTTGTACATAATCATGGCAACATAACTACAAAGTAGGGAGTTTGCCAAACACTCTCGTTTTCGACCCATACTTAGTTAATTTGTTCTTACACTTCTAAAAAAACTTGAAGCAGGACATAAACATGTTTGACGCTAACATATACTTCTAAAAATACAATGGGCGGTACAAGCAATATCAAATTGCAAGTAAGATTCGCTCGTCACCTATACCGAGCGTTATCGTTTTCTCCCAAAATGCACTTATAGCTACAATCTATAAGCCCCTCAACGATTATCTTCTTATACCTACATAAAACATGAACTGAGAACGGTATGTCCTTGCGACTTAGTGAGTGAAGGAATATTTATATAGTAATACTTGCAATTATAACTTGAATATAATAGTATACAACATGACATGAATGGTACTACTTATAGTCATATTGGTACATGTACATGACATAAATGGTACAACTTGTAGTCGTATTAGTACTTGTACATGACATGAACATGATCTCGGTTCTGAATTTCATGATCTCTGATGTGTTCTAATAGGTCTGTATATTTTAACCAAGTTTTATATTTATATTTTGCCGAACTAACCTATAGACTAACACTAGCGAGCAATATACCGATCAATTGTAGCTAGTAAATGGTAAGTACTAGTCATTCTCTAGGGATTGCCTTAATACTAACCTAAAGCTATTTTAATCTACTACTAAATTAACTAATTAACCTAAACTAATGCAAATTTAGGGGTTTTCAGCCTGAGAGACTGGCACAAGTTTGGATTACTAATTAACTACTAAAGCAAATAAATAATTAAACTAAGACAAAGATAAGAGAGGTAAAGTTGAGGTCGATAGTAGAAGAACGTGATAGCCAAGTTCATCTTACTAATTAATAATGATTTGTCTACAAGTGCAATGATTACTTAACTTATTTCGTTGGTAATTCACAAATGTAAACTAGGTAGGTCTTCTCCCTAAATCCGAGGCTAACAAGAGGTTAACTCTGTCACACTTAACAAGCCCACATTAAGTCCTTCAACTATTAATTATAACCTATCTAGTTTTGACTAACTACTTGCCTTAATCGTGTAATTATCTAACCTAGAGACATAAAGCTCACTAGTCATAATAGTGGAATTTGCCAAGGGACCGTTCCAGGTGGTTTTCCTTAATTAGGGGCCGTATTCGATGGTTTTTCCTACACTATACTATTACGATACGGATCTTAGGTTTATTTATTAATTTAAGTAACCACAGGTACCGATAGTTAAATTACATAAATTAATCTATATTCCAAAAGATTTAGAAAATAAATAAGAACAAAATCAAGCAAGTAAACGAGTATCGGCAATAAACATAAATAATATCCAACGCGAAAAACAAATAATCTATGTAAACAAACCAAAATAAATGATAATCATAAACTCAGTTAACACATAAGGGTGTTAACCCATAATCTCAGTAGTAAGATACAAAGATAATTACAAAAGAATTCGTAAAGAACTCATAGACAAAAACAATATGCTAACTGAATGATTAAACTATGCAATGATGAATCAAGATGTTCTTCATGGATGGAATGAATATACAATAAGGTGTTAGGGACGATTTGGGGTTGTCCCTAACATAGAAATATGTTGCAAAAATCGTTCTAGGGATTTGGTATATATAAGGTTGAGCTAGAGTAGCCTCTACTGAATTGCTGAAAAAAGCTTTATGTACCAAAGTACAATATGGCATATTGAACCTATCCACTAAGCTGTATTCATCCTCCAGGTTGTGGAATTTCTTTTTCTCTTCACGTGGTCGCTTAAATCGACTAAAACGGAGTTCGAACGAAGAAGTTATGACCAAAACAATGAAGCATCCTCTAAGATCATCAAGTAAACTTGATTTTTTCATTTGGCTTCAATTCTTCCCTTGATTTCTCGGCTAAGGAACGTATACGACATATCTCAGGGATTGGATATGTCATATTCTATGTAATCCCGTCATGGGTCTTCAAATAACTAGGGCTCCTATACGGCGTATCACTAAATGTGAATATGGCGTATTCAATCACGTGTCTTCAATAGTAAAGACCAAGTATTTGATACGGCGTATACAAAGAATTGTATATGGCGTATTCATGAAAGTCAGACAATGGTCTTGAATTCTTCTAAGTGTATGGATACGGCGTATCTATCTAGCATCGATACGCCGTATTGAAGGCTCGAACAATAGGATTTCTTCAATATTCTCGTTTTCGCTCCAAAACACGTCGTTTTCCGTTCTTTTCCACTTTTCTACAGAATTACTGAGAATTACAAATATGAATGATTAAGTAACGATTCTCATATAAAATGTAAGTAAATGAGCAATATAAACAGGATAAATGATGCGTATAATTAGTACTTATTTGATGTCATCAAATATCCCCATTTGAATTCTACTTGTCTTTAAATAGACTATAGATTTTTACTTGTGAAAACGTATCCTAAACAATAGTCTAGGAATAATATTTAAGTATTTTACTTAATTAGAAGTGCACAACCAAATACCTCACGAAAAAAGAAATAAAATCACTCAAATCACTCAACTAATCTATGTGGTAACATTTAGTAGTTCGCTCAATTGCTCGGTCGTGATGAGTATTATATCACAAGCTTGGCAAGGATATACATCTCCACCACTAAAGTCTAGGAGTAACAAATCTAAAAAGGTAAATCGGGTTAAATGATGTAAGACTTAAGGGTTAAATCATTATTTTTAATCTCTACCGATACCAATACTCCAAAAAGGTGACAAAACCACAAATGCACACCCAAATCCATAACCGCGACACTTGTGATTGCTCAAATCCTTCAATCGAATAAGCTAAAGAATAGGATTAAATAATCTTTACCAATAACAATATACCAACAAAGGCGATAAAACTACACATACACATCCAAATCCACGAATGAGACACATGTGATTGCTCAATTCCTTCATTTGAGTAAGCTAAAGGTTAGGATGAATAATGATCAAGGGTAGAGATTTGGCATGAGAAACATTTATAATTGGTGTAAAATAACAAAATAAATAGATTAAGTCCACACAACAAAGAACCCGAAAAATGCACATGAACACAGGAAATACACACTTTACACATAAGTAACTAGCAACTAACCAAGGTCTTTAATCTACAGGGTAGGATAAAGTGTAAGGGTGTAACGAAACATATATTTAGTGGGTGTAACAAACGAAATGAATGGCCCAAAAGGTTTTACTAGAGTTATCTTACTCTAAAGATGAGAGTAACAAAGGGTTTTAAATGGGGGTTAACTAACTACTGTAGTTAGTTAATATCACATAATAGATGTAAACGACATAGGCCATTTGGGTGTATCCTAAACATTTACATGGTTAGAAAAGTCGCTCCGATTACATATTAATGCTCATTATTGTGGTCTAGAATAGTATACCAAGTCAAGTTTTAAAGTTTACTACAATCACCGGTACACTCATATTTTTGTGGAATTTTATGCATAATGGGGGAAATAGAATAGGCTAAATCCTCACACTATAGACGTAGATGGTTATGTGTACAGGTTATGCATCTAATGATTTAAAAAAAACATGCTAAAAATTTAAAATTTAAGTATAAAATTAGGCATAGTTCGTAAAACATAAGGACCAGTAAAGTTCTAATTCTCCTCCCCCACTTGAGATGTACAACGTCCACATACGAATACAACTATATAATCATGAAATATGAGTAATTAGAACAGAAAAACTCCCCTGGTTTTGCTCGGTATGATCCTCCAATGTAAGAATCTGAGCACATGAAAGTATGATCAACCAACACCATGTCCATCAAGACCTGCTAATATACGATAAAAACACAAAAGAACAAACAAAAAAATTTATATTAATCATCGGTTAGAAAAAGAAAAATACAAAATTTTCAGGTCAATGGGTCTATCCGCCGTATCAATAGAATATTGGATACGCCATATTGAGTACTTGTATAAAAATAAAATACCAGTCAGGAGAATACTACGCCATATCCAAGATACCTGGATACGCCGTATAGGTAGACCTGACAAAAATTCAAAGTCTGAAAAGTATCAGAAACAAAAAATAAAAACATAAGTCTATGTCAAGGAGTTGCATACGCCGTACCTATTAAACTGAATACGCCGTATCGACATCCTAGACAGAACAGTAAGTAAAGAAAATATAAATAACGCTCTGGGATGTCGATATCCAAAACTATCGATTGAATCTTTGTAACGTATTGGTTTTCACAAACACACAATCATAACAGAAGGATTCAAATGAGTTAGGTTCTAGAGAGAGAAAGTAAAGAGAGTTGGGAACTTCTAGTGAGACAAAGAAAAATGTATTATGAAGCTCCAACCCTTTGCCTTGCTAGGAAAAGGGTATTTATAGTGTGTTACATGAAACGCCTCCTACAGGCTGTGGATCATGCATACAGTGGATAAAGACCCGTCCGTCCTCCACGGTGTTACTTAACTAACTACTAACTATCACTAAATGACTACGACTACGAGCTTTCTAACGAATACATATACTTAAGGTGACCGAGTCTTTAACTACCAGATTTTCTAAATCCTAACAATCTCCCCCTAAGGGAGGTTACCTCAATTACAAACAGATATTACATTTTGGTGTTCTTGAGTTCTTGATTAAGTTATTTGCTCTGTAGCTCGTAGCCTTTGATTCTTCATATTCCGCATGTGTTGTATTTCAAGTGGAGGTCTTTAACTGATCCACAGATTGTTTGTTCTTTGAGCCTTCTTAGAGATCATCATCTACAGTAAACCTCTTGACTCATCCTTTGTGTTGCCTTCATGTGAAGTTGTGACTTTTGGACCGACATGCTCACAGTTTTGGATCATGATATCTGTTAGCCTTAATAATTTTTATTAGAAGTGATGGTCATTCACATTTAGGAACTTTATATCGTGTGTTAGATATCGTGATAGAATAGTCAACGGGATCGTGGATTGGACTAAGCTAAATGTCTAGGCGTTATGATAAGCTTAACTTGTATAAGTCCAAGTAACCCAATCCAATCCAAGTCCATATCCACGGCCCATAGAAAGCCTTTTAGGGCAACATGTATTCCAACTATATAAACCCCTCAAAGTCTCATTTGAGGGGTGTGCTTGAAAGTGTGTGTGTGTGTGTTTTTTCTTCCTTTGCAATAAACATCATCTTTATTGTTTATCTTTCTACACATAACATACACGGTTTGTATAACATCAAGTCACCATCTTTCTCACCTTATTTCTACGCTTTGTTTGTGTTTGGGTTGAACGTGTTCTACGCGTAGCGTGGTATCACGTGGTGATACTTGTGTTTGTTAAGTGGGTTTGTGATAAGGTTGATAAAAGTAAGGTCCTACAATTGGTATCAATAGCCTAACAATGGTTTAGGAGTGTTTTGGTTGAAGTTTTTTTTCTTAATGTGTTACGCGTAGTTTTCATTCTCAAAGATTCACGCATAAAACTTTTATTTTTGCACTTAAATCTTCAAGATTCTTATGGTCTAAGGTTTATATAGTGTTAAAGATTCTAGTTTTGGCAAAAAGTTCGAAGCTTTACGTGTTTTAAATCATTTTTAAACTCGTTTTGATTTCGTTGTTCATTTCTACGCGTAAGCATAAAAAGCATTTTGGGTGTTTAAGGTCAATACAATCTTGGTATTTGCGTGTTTTGGAAGCTATCTGTGCAAAAGCAATCGGTTGAATCATTGGAAATTTTTTACGCGTAAGTCAAAACCCTAATCTTACGCGTAAGAAAGTCAAAACCCTAGTTTTCTACGCATAAATTTTTGGTAACAAATCTTCGTGCAACAAAGGTGACTCAGTGCTTCCCTCACTTGGATAAGTGTGTGGAACACTTCGACTTTCGGATATCTTTTACTACCGTGACGTTGTAAAGGATTTTGGTTTTAAACCAACTCTTACGCATAATCGAAAGCTTACGAGTAAGCACTCCACGCATAAGTTAACTCTTACGCGTAAGGTACTCTACTTCTACGCTTAACGCTTACGCATAAGACTTACGTTTAACCTTAAGTTTACACGTAACTTGGATTTCACGCATAAGGATTTCACGCCTAAGCTCTTTACGCATAAGGACTCCTACGCATAAGATCCTACGCATAAGCATCCTACGCATAAGCACTCATCTCTACGCATAAGAACAGTTTTACGAGTAAGATTGTGATCAAAACTTCAAACGGCTATAACTCTTGAACCGTAACTCCGTTATCAGCGATCTACCCATCAAAACGACCGTAAGAACGAGAAGATTGTCACGCCGAATAAACTAAAGTTGTTCGGGTCAACCTTCAAGTCCTAAAAACGCTCCGAACAGAAGTTATTGAGGTTTTTAAGTTTTTAGATCAAATTTTCACTACAACAACTGAGCTTAATCGTCATCAATCACAACTCCTTTATCGTTGAATCGATCCTACATCAACTTTATCATATCATACCTTCATCAATGGCAACTCAACAAGACATTCATGCAGCCGGTGCCGAAAACCGTCCTCCTATGTTGGAAAAAGGTGGTTATCTTCAATGGACAAGTCGAATGCTTCGTTACATCAAGACAAAACCTAATGGAAAATTGATGATCAAATCCATTCAGATGGACCCTTCATACCTCGACAAGTCCAAGACCACGAAATGCTGATGCAACACCTCCCGTCCCACTATTTTTCGTCTTCAAAAGAACCGAATACTCAAGAGGATCAAGAAAGTCGAAGCAGATGACATGGCAATTCATATTGTCCAACTGGGTTTACCAAGAGACATCTTTCTTCTTGTCAGCGGCCAGAAACCGCTTTGATATGTGGGAACGTGTTAGACGACTTTGTCATGGAACCGAAATTGGTCAACAAGACACGGAGAACAAGTCGCTAATCGCTTGGGAGAAGTTTACATCCACCTGGGAGAATCCATTGAATCCTACTATGGAAGGTTACGCACTCTAATGAATGAGCCGATCGAAACAAGTTGACACCCGTAACTATCGTGAGCAACATCAAGTTCTTGAACAATCTACCGTAATAATGGGGACGATATGTCACTATTGTCAACCAAACAAAAGACTTACATCAAGTGAACTTTGATCAACTCAACGATTTTTGAAACAAAACCAAAATGAAGTGAATGAAGTCAGCAAGAAAGATTAGCAAAGAATCATGATCCATTGGCACTCATTGCAAAGACTCAAACTCCAGTGAATACACAACAACAAGCTTCATCATCTTCCACTAACAACAACTTGCAAACAATACATCCCTCAACAACAAAACTATCCACCGAACAACAACATTACGGGAACAAGGAATCACCGATCTTGAAATGGAACCGAAGAAGCTTTGTCTCAAGTATTCTCTTTATTGGGTAAAGCATTGAGGTCGCTATTCCACACCAACTAACAACAACCAACGGATTTCATCAAACACTCGCAATGTGCAAATTGCGGTAGGGTGTGAACATGGGTAATCAAAGACAAATGGTTGGAGTTAATGCGAACCCACAAGGATATGCTCTTGGATTTCGCATGGGTAATCAAGCGGTTCGAATCGTGGTAATCGATGGGTCGAATGTTGGGAATAGAGCGTTAGGTAATCGAATGGGAATGTTGCGACTCAATCGTTGGGAATTATGGAAATGTGAATCGTGGTAATCGTGTTACGTGTTATAACCTGTCAAGGATTGGGTCACATGGCAATGAATTGTCCAACTAAGTCGAAAAAGAAGGATCTTGCGTATCTTCGTAAAGCTATCCTGTTGGTACAAAAGGAACAACTGGACTTCAATTGAGTCTTGAGGAACATGACTTTATGGCTATTATGGATGATTTGGAAGACCTCGAGAACTCAATGCAAACCGCATCTTCATGGCAAATCTTGAGAGACTAAGTACGACACCGATTTCGACGCACCTCCCTGCCTATGACGCCAACGCAGATGTCGAGGTACCAATCATTGATCCATGCTATAACAATGTCATATTTGATGTGTTTACTCATAACGACGAAGATTTCGCGACGCCAAGACCTACTTATGATACATACCTAGACAATCCGAGTTGTAGCAATACTAACTCGAAACTCCGATGTGGATCCTAGTGGAGACCGTGTGGCACAAAAATCGAGACCGATGAGGAAACACGTGCTTATTTTGAATCATTAATCAATAACCGTGGCATTGAAATCGAAAAAGTCAAAAGGTCAATCGCGAAGTTAAGGCGCGAATGCTAAATTGACCACCGAGCTTGAGAGTTACAAGGAGAACGCAAAGCCTTTGAATTTCGAGAAAAACAAAGAATCGAATTAGAAATTGGTTATCGAAATTTGGTTTCTAAAGAACAACTTTTGCAAATCAAGTATAACACACTTGATGTGAATTTGAACTAAAAATTAAATCTTTAAACAAGGAAATTTCGATTTAAATAACCAACTTTCTAAACAAAAAGAAATGTTTTCTAATCTTGAAAAGAGAAGAAGCGAGTTGATTCTCGATTTTTCAAAGCGAGAAGATTCTCTTCTTAATGAAATTCTTGATAAAAATGAAAAAAATCCAAACTTTGGAAAATTTGCTTCTTAAAACGGGTCACTCTGCTCAAACAATCAAGATGCTTTCTAATCAATTAAATCCGCGTTTTCATACTAATAATAGAATGGCACTTGGTAATGACCCTTCTTCGTTCCTCAAGAAAGCTCAGAAATCTCAGAATGTGTTAAACAATGGAAATGCTTTACATGAACCCATCATTGTTCGTGATTCTCTTGAAACGTTGGAACTATCTAAGGAGAGTAGAGAAAGAATGAAACAAAAACATCCGGAAATCAAACCAATTGATTATAACAAATGGAACAAAATTAACGGAATCACTTTTGTTAATCAAAAAGAAAAGTCAAAGTTTTCCATCACACCAAGTGTTTCAAACAAAGAGTCAACACCTGTTTCAAAATCTGTTTCAAAACCAGTTGTGGTCTCAAATTCTCTTTCGAACATTGAACAAATGTCTTCAAACAATCCTTTTAACACAAGTGATGCGAGAAGTATTTTAGAAAATGTGAAAACTAGAATTTTGGATTTTCAAGACATCATTAAAACTAAAACCAATATTACAACAAACATCCGGTTTAATAGTTTTGATAATGAAAATAAAAGTACTTTGAAACTCAAATTGCCCCTCAATTTGAATGCCATCGGTGCAAGGGTAATTCATTTTGAACAAGCGTTTTGAAAGAAACAGTGACTTTGTCAAGGACCATAAATCCACAGTAAAGCAAGCTTAATGACCGTGTTGAACAAATCAAAGTTTTGGAAAATTTAAATGACTCTCTCTTCAAGATGTTCGACTCATCGATATTATGTCCATCATTTTGCAAACATATTCGTTGAAGATCATGAAAGACTCGATCGAGACCTCCAAAATTGTTTCAAAATATGAAAAAGCACTTGAGAAACTTGAAAAGAAAATGTCTCATATTTTAAACAACTTGATCGAAAAAGCGAGGAATGCAAGTATGACAAACCGTCGTATGAGCGTGCCTACAATGACATGAAAGCGAAAATGATCTTTTGAGGGCTCATTTGGAATGTCAAAAGGAAAGGCAATGGATACTAAGATTACAAAACCATTGACCGAGGAGAAAGCAAAGTTTCAAACCAATTTTAAAACCAAAATGTCTGCATTTCTATGCCTCCTCCAAAAGTCAATGAGAAAATGTTTCATCAACACCACCACTCCACCGCCTTGCCTAAACAAAATGTTGATAAAGGAAAAGCGGTTATCGAGAAACCAAAAGTTTTAGCTCCCGGCCTTTTTAAGATGAGTACCACTAATGCGTCGCCTCCACATCTAAAACATATGGAACAAACGACATAAGTTTAGAAAAGCACTCTAAAGAGACTAGGAAAGTGAAACCACTTCTCTAGATAAAATGTGAATCCTAATGAGTGTGCCTTACCTTCTCTGGGACTAGGAAGCACCTCTAGGAGCAGCAGACTAAAGCATAAGAGCAATACAAGGAACAATAGAGTCTCGCTTGCCTCTAAGAGTAGTCGCTTGAATAAAGAGAAGAAAGTAGAAGACACCCTAGGAATTTACCGCTTTGTAATAAGAAAGACATTTCATCTGAATGTAATGAACCTATGAAACTTGCTAAGTCTAATGAATGTGTTGAATCTCTTTGTTTAACTTACAAGAAATCTTTAACTAATGTTCATGATGATTGTGTTTCTAAGAATGAGATTGTTAAGCGTGTTAAGAAGAATGTTCCCAAAAGAACTTATGCTAAACGAATAGGAAGACTAGTTGCGAGACTTAGGCTTTACACTACTGATAGGGAGCATAATGTTTACTTTAGGGATGACATTTGGAAACCAACGGGTAGAACTTTCACACTCGAGAATGGTAGAATGAGTGATGCACCTGTCTTACATTTAGACAACTTCTATGAGTGTGATCAGGATTTTACCTCTAACCCAAAGGAACCAAAATCGAAACGGTTTCCAAAATCTTCTTCTTACGTGATTGGCGTGTTATCGAAATATGTCTTTGGATCGTCGACTGGTTGCTCCAAGCACATAACCGGAATCAAGTCTGGCGATCAATTTCGTCGGCAATTCATGGGAACCGACGTTTGAAATGATCATGTAGCAGCTATCATGGGTTATGAAAATCTACCTTTGGAAATTATTTGATCACTCGGGTTTACTATGTGAAAGGGTTGGGACACAATTTGTTTCGATCAGGCGATTACGTGATCTGATTTAGAGGTTGCTTTTAGGAAAATGCTTGCTTCGTTAGAAACTTGGATGGCACCGATCTCTTAGCGGGAATCGTGATACAAACTTGTATGCTATCGACATCAATCAAATGGCCTCTTCATCACCAATATGTCTCATGACACGAGCATCCGGAACACGATCTGGTTGTGGCACGACGGTTATCCCATCTCAATTTTGACACCATCAACAATCTTGCCAAAGACAACATCGTCAATGGACTTCCAAAGTTCAAATACACCAAGGATCACTTATGTCCATCATGCGAACAAGGAAAAACAAAAGAGCATCATATAAACCCAAATCCGTACCTAGTTCGGAAGCAAAGTTGCATATGTTGCACATGGACTTATGTGGCCCAATGAGAGTTGAAAGCATTAATGGCAAAAGTATATTCGGTTATCGCCGATGATTATTCGAGATATACATGGGTTAAGTTTACGAGATCAAAAGACGAAGCACCATGCATCATCATCACCTTTCGAAACGTATTCAAGTACTTCTTCAAACTCCGTAAGGATTGTAAGAAAAGACAACGACACGTAATTCACTAATCAGGAGTTAAGAGCTTATTTTGAAGATGTTGGAATTACTCATCGACATCACCGTTAGAACTCCACAATGAATGGGGTAGTTGAAAGAAGAAATAGAACTCTTGTGGAAGCCGCCGCACAATGCTAATTTATTCTAGTGCACCGTTATTTCTATGGGTCGATGTGTTGCCAACGCTTGTTTCACTCGAACCGATCCCTAATCCATCCTAGATTCAATAAAACCCGTATGAGCTTGTGAACAATAGAAACCCGATATCTCTTACTTTCACGTGTTTGGCGCTTTGTGCTATCCGACGAATGACAGAGAAGATCTTGGAAACCGAAAGCAAAAGGTGATATTGGAATCTTCATTGGATATTCGATAACTCGAGGGCATTCTGTGGTGTATAATAGAAGAACTAGGAGGATCATGGAGACGATGAATGTGAAATTTGATGAACTTTCACATATGGCTTCGAGAGACTCGCTCTAGAACCCGCACTAAACCAAAGCAGACTTCAACACATCGGTTCGGGACTCGTACCTCAAAGAGCTCAATCAACTTCGTTTGACAATCCTAAAGAACAAGAATGGGAGAATTTCTTGAGTTAATGTTCGATGAATACTATGGTGGAACTTCGACAAATGAATCAAACCATCATTCCGCGCACCCGCTCAAAATCATCCTCCACCACCAACGAAGATGCATCTACAACGGTTGAAACCAATGCACCAACTCCATCAACATCATCTACATCTACTACGCTTATTGCACCCGTTCTACCAGCGGTTGATGAGCAAAACCAAAACCGAACGATGCAACGTTAGATGAAGACTTATTTGAAAACCCGTTTGCTACGGAATCAGCTGAATCTTCTTCAAGCTTACGAGAACCATCTAACTCGCATACGTTTAACCAACGGTATCCTTCTACTCTGAAGTGGACAAAAGATCACCCAATTGAACAAGTTATTGGTGAACCTTCAAGGCCAATTCAGACGAGACGCCTACTTGCCACCGATTGCGACTTATGCATTTACCTTTGCTAACTTAGCAATATGGAGCCAAAGAACATTCGCGAGGCAATGGCAGATCCCGCATGGATAGAAGCAATGCAGGAGGAACTTCTCCAATACCGTCTTCATGACTCTTGGGAAATGGTTCCAAGACCAATTGACGTTCGCGTCATCGATCTCAAATGGTTATGGAAGAACAAAAGGGATGAAGAGATGACTGTTATTCGCAACAAAGCACGTCTTGTGGCCAAAAGATACAGACAAGAGGAAGGGATAGACTTTGAAGAGTCATTCGCGCGGTAGCTAGACTTGAAGCGATCGGGATATTCTTAGCCTATGCCGCTCACAAAACATCACGGTTTATTAGATGGACATTAAGACCGCGTTCTTGAATGGAACTCGAAAGAAGAAGTGTACGTGAGTCGCCCGTAAGGCTTCATCGACTTGGAACATCCGGACTACGTCTACAAACTCAAAAAGGCAATCTATGGTTTGAAACAAGCTCCGAGAGCGTGGTATGACGAATTGTCCTCTTTCCTTATCCAAAACAATTTCACCAAAGGAACAGTTGATCCTACCTTGTTTACACAAAATGCAACAACGACATTTTGATTGTTCGATTACGTGGGCGACATCATCTTTGGGTCCACTAATCCGAATCTTTCAAAACATTTTGAAAATCTCATGAAAAGCAAATTTGAAATGTCCATGATGGGGAACTAAAATTCTTTCTTGGTTTACAAATACATCGCCCCTCGTGGAATTTTTATAAATCAAGCTAAATACACAACCGAGATTTTGAAAAATCATGGTATGGATAATTGTGATTCGGTCGAACACCAATGGTAACTTCACCAAAATCGGAGCCGATTTCTTTGGGAAACCTATTGATCCGAAGAAATATCGGAGCATGATTGGTTCTCTCATGTACCTCAACGCTAGTCGACGGATATTCATTTTGTTGTTTGCTTATTAGCACGGTTTCGTGCAAAGCCTACCGAATCGCACCTCAAAGAGGTTAAACGGATCTTCGGTGCACGAAGACATCCATTCACATGGGACTTTGGTATCCGAAGGAATCGGATTTGATCTAATTGCCTTTTCGATGCGGACCACACGGTGATCAAGTTCTGACAAAAGTACATCCGAAGGAGCACAATGTTTGGGTGAAAAGTTAGTCACCGGTCTTCAAAGAAACAAGATTGCATCGCACTTTCAACCGTGGCCGAGTATGTGTCTCTATCTGCGTGTTGTGCTCAAGTTCTATGGATGAGAACACAACTCACGATTATGGCTTTACTTTCGATAAAATACCTATGTATTGTGACTCGAAAAGTGGCATAGCCATATCATGCAATCTGTTCATCACTCAAAGACTAAGCATATCCGTGTCCGCTACCACTTCATCAAAGAGTACGTCGAAAATGGTATTGTTGAATTATTTTTCGTGAAGATCGATTACCAACTCGCCGATCTATTAACTAAAGCCCTTCCAAAAGAAAGGTTTGACTATTTAGTTCGACGAATTGAATGCGAAGCCTAACCCCGAGGAGTTAGAACGTCTTCTCGAATCTTCTTGAAAATGATTTTCCAAAAGCTTCATTGTAAATATTTTTGAAAAAAAAATACAAAATTTGAAAACCAACAAAAGCAAAATATAAAAATATAAAACTTTCAAAAATACAAAACAATATAAAATCAAAATCCAAAAATATTCTTCTCACGACATGTCTCTTGTATAATCGATATTACAGACGTTTCTAGAAATGTCATTCAACAATGATACGGGCATGTACGGATGCTTGAGCGAGAGTTCTTTATTTGTTTTCTAAAACATGTCGTTTCTCAAAATTTCTTCAAAATGGCTTTCAGATACTTGAAGACGAAACCGGACTAAAATGATGACTTTTGATTATTTTTCAAATCAAAACTCGTATTTTTAAAGAAAAATCAAGTGTACGCTCAAAGGCACTACATTTAAAATGGTGAGAAATCATCATCATCTTGAGCACCTTTTCAAGATTGTTCAAAAGATTTTCAAAATCTTTCAAAATATTTTGTGCTCAAGATAACTCCTCTAAAACCCTTTAATTGATTATGCTTTATTAAAGGGGAGTATAAAACAAAATGTTCCAAATTCATGCTTAAATCATATCCGTTTGTCTCCTAAAAGATTCTAAAATGATTTTAATCCGTGGATATCAAAATATCACGATTATGCTATTTTTGAGGGGAGGAGACGTGATTAAAATGTGATCAAAAAGTTTAATGATCGTTGTTTGAATCTCAAAATGAGCTCGACTCGGTTGAAACCAATGAATTGACGAGAATCATGTACCATCTCGAGAAACTTTCTATGGACTTGACCAGACGGGTAATAATTTCAAGCTAGTTCTCTAGTGATGTAAACGTGTCTCGAATCGGTCTAGTTCATTTAAAGTCGATCAATTCAAAAGTGCGAACTCTACCCTCTATGTGCGATTACATCAAAACTTATAAGCACATGTGAAGGGGAGTGTTTCGAAAATATAAAACTCACGGAGTGTTTCAAACATGTTTTCTATCATAAACACTCGAGAGTTTTCAAGAAAAATGGTTTTATGGCAACAATAGGACGATCATGGAGTTATAAGGTGACTAAGGATAGAAATCCGTTCTATGATCCGCCAGAGCGGAGGGATCTACCAAAGGACATCACAAATAGTTAGTATTAGAAGTCCTTAGGAATGATTGAAAAAGGAGTAATGTGAGAAAGGAGAAAGAAGGGTTGAAGAATTAAAAGAAAAGCAAAAGAAAGGGTGAAAAGAAATAGCCCTCCATAATCAACCTTAGGCGTAAACCGGTTCAATACATATGCTCTTGGATGTCACTAGATGACACCGGTATTGAAGACAAAGACGTCATGGACCCAAAGGACGACCGCACTAAACCTTCTAGCCACTCAATTCCTCTTAAAAGGATTTGTTTCATTCTCACTGGGACCCTACATAATCTATTGACTTTCTCTTAGAGATTGTTGGTATTGAAGAAGGAGACCCTCTCCCTAGTCTCCGCTCAGGAAAACCAAAATGCACTATTGAGTCTAGAGCCACAAGATTCATCAAAAGATATCATAGGAACACATGACATGACATCGCTTGTTGTTCATCAATAAGGACACAAGTGATATATTCTAGAGTCCTACGCAGATCTTAGCAATCTGCCAGAACATTTATGAGAAGTTTTACATCCGTGATCTTGATGATTGAATGGAAACTCCGCCAGGTCAACATCAGCGACCGACAAGCAGTCACCGGTAACTCCCGTGGATTACGCTTAGTGTGTCTCAAACGGTCTGATCGTGGAGTGATGCTTGGTGTACTTCAATGACTCATCCGAATCAGATGTACTTCAATATATCGTGTTATCTCACTTGTGGGACTCAGTTCAGAACGGCCTTTGTGAGAATTAGAGGCGTGTTTTCACACTATGTTGTTAACACCCTCAAAATTCAAACTTGTAAGTGCCGGAATCCGCTTATTACTAACCTGTTTTATGTTTTCTTCTTATGGAAGCTCCGGAGCGGATTGATCGTGCATATTTTCCACATGCTCATACCAACAACACATGAAAGTTCTCATCAAAATCAAAGGCAACACAAAGTCAAAGATGATTCTTCGTCAATGTCAAAGAATCTACAAAGTATAAAGACTCGAGAACTACATCATTGGTAACCAAAAGACAAATAGAAGTGTGAGCATGGTGGAGAAAGGCGTGGAGACACCTAACCAACGAAGTTCACAACGGCAGACAACCACATGAACTGATCACAAAGCATGAAAGAACAAAGAATCAAGACTATTCTATATCTACACACAAAGTTCAAGCTCGAGAAAAGTAAAGACCCAATCAAGTGGAGCATCTTTTGAATGACCACCCCTTAGGGGGAGATTGTTAGCCTTAATAATTTTTATTAGAAGTGATGGTCATTCACATTTAGGAACTTTATATCGTGTGTTAGATATCGTGATAGAATAGTCAACGGGATCGTGGATTGGACTAAGCTAAATGTCTAGGCGTTATGATAAGCTTACCTTGTATAAGTCCAAGTAACCCAATCCAATCCAAGTCCATATCTACGGCCCATAGAAAGCCTTTTAGGGCAACATGTATTCCAACTATATAAACCCCTCAAAGTCTCATTTGAGGGGTGTGCTTGAAAGTGTGTGCGTGTGTGTGTGTTTTCTTCCTTTGCAATAAACATCATCTTTATTGTTTATCTTTCTACACATAACATACACGGTTTGTATAACATCAACATCTTTCTCAACTTATTTCTATGCTTTGTTTGTGTTTGGGTTGAACGTGTTCTACGCGTAGCGTGGTTTCACGTGGTGATACTTGTGTTTGTTAAGTGGGTTTGTGATAAGGTTGATAAAAGTAAGGTCCTACAATATCTTTTCATCAGAGTAGCGGAAGCATCATTGTATGTCTTTGATTGTCATGATTTTCTTCAATTAAGCGTGAGTGCTGTGAGCATGCGGTTATAAATTGACTTCTCAATATCGATCAACTGCAACCGTCCAATGTTCCTGCAAACAAGAGTTAGCAATAAACACACGAAAGTGTCTTTGTTCACTTTCGTTGAATACAGTTGCAAGAACCACGGTTCCCCGTTGATCGAGATAAATCTTGCTTGTGATCAGGTAGAATTCCTAAGAATTTCCTTGACAGGGTTTCGCAACATGATCTAGCCGTTCTCAAACCGGAGCGTCCCAAAGACGACAACACAGAGTGAGTGAACCAGCGAATTGAGATTCACTGATTGATGAAAAATGATTTGAAAAACAATCGTGTATTGCTTAATAGAAAGATTTTTGCAATAAAACGAAGGTTTTATGGAAAACATCAATTTTCAATCATAAATACCCTTTTATTTTGAAAAGTTAATACACAGTCGATGTGCTAGAGAAAAGAGTTGTTGAGCACAACAACCGGTTTTTCAAAGGTATTCGTCAATCCATTTCCTGGACCAAGGTTGATTCAAGAGTGAATCGCCCCATCGTTTCTATCCAGTTGTCACAAGTTTGATCATTTGAGAAGATCTCACATGTCACCCACCAAGAGCTTGTTTGATGTTGGCTCTAGAAGGATCTCCATCTTCATAGTGCATACTTTACATATCAGTCGGATGTTCTGGCAATACCACAAGGATAATGCGTAGGACTCTCAAAATATATTCTTACTTTCCACATTGTGTGAAACAGTGAGTCTTCATTAATTGTGTGTCCTAATGTAAAACCCTAAAATCGTAATCTTGTTAAAAGACTATTTTGTCCTCAAATTTAAAAATTATAAAATACGAAAATGTCAAGCTCGACAAATACGGTTATAACCTAACTAGTAAATACGTAATTTGTACAAGATAAATGAAACCGTCGCGCTTATGTTTAAAACACATTGTACACGTCTATACATTTTAGCAATGGGCCGAATTTTTATACACTAATGCATGACAAGCCCAATCAAGTTGTGAACCATGCCTTGTTTTCCCTTTGGACTTAGCCCATGTTTCCTTTTTCTTTTGTTCGGCTTATGCAAAAACCGAATATCCCTCCCATTTTTTCTTGTACGCTCCACATGAGGACTTCACAAACCAAAACCCTAGCCACCAAAAGTGACGGCACCCTCACTTTTCCTCCATTCCAAGTCGAAATCAAGACAAAAGGGTATTCCAAGGAGGCTTTTGATCGTGTTTGGTTCGAATAAATAGCTAGGTCGTGGGTTTAGCCATCTTGGTCGTGAGTTTTGAAGCCTTGGTATCCTATCTTTTATTTTAATTCGAACCTAGGTATAATCCATTTTTTTCTTGCTTTGCTCGACTTTTATACATGTATGAACACGAATGAAAACCTAAACTAAAACCAAAAATCATAGGAACTTAATTAGATCGTATAGGGGCTGTTTGGTTTTGGGAAAATTATGATTTGGGGCTGTTGGATCGACTTGGGTGAGTTAAGCGTGTGTTTGGTTTGGTTATTGTGAGTTGGGTCGTGTATGGTGTGTTTGGAATAAGGGTTTCGTGTGTGTGTGTCATATCCTACGAATGGTATTAGTTTGTTAATTTATGATTTTATGTGAATGAAATTATGTTGTTAAATGGCTATGGTTATGATTATGTAATGTTCCTTACATGTTAATAGACTCATATAAGTGGTGTATGTTCATTTTTGGAATCATTGTAAAGTTTTATAAGCCATTGTCATGTTAAACTCTAATTATGAATTCATGATTTTATGTGGACATGTTAGCGTTAAAAATGGTACTTAGGATATGAGAATTTGGAAACGGCTTTCATAACATGTTTATATGTCATATAGAATGAGTACATGAACTTTCAATGATGGGTGATAACATGCTTATGAATGAGTTTGATAGCTTAGAAGTTCATGATTTTATGTGAAGGTTATGGTGATGTTTACGTGACTAAAACGTGTAATCTTATGAGATTGGATAGGGAATTGTATGAGATGGATGATTGAACTTTTATCTCTGTGATTTATTGATATTTGATGATGGTTGCCTTGTGGATATGATTTGGTGGGTGATGGATAGGTTTGCAACATGTTTAGGACTTGTTAGTAGCTTTTTACATGAAATTATGGACTTATAATATGTCAAATGCTTGATATTATGCTTCATTGGTTAAATTGATGAAACCTCTGTAGAATTCATGCTATTAGACCCTAAACATGATGTATGATGAGTTTTGTGATGTTTGGCATGCTTAAGTGATGATTGGTGAGTTGTTTGTTGCTTGGTTATGATTGCTTGTTAAGCTGTCCAGAAATTAGGTTGGATTCATCTAGGTGTTATCTGATGATACTTGCATGTTTTTGAGTGATTCTTGAGCCTAAATTGTAGTACTTTGAAATAGCTTTCTGGAAAAATAAGTCTTGTATCATTTGCAAACGTGGAAGTATGATTTTTTATAATTTTGGAGTTAGGGTGTCTGAATCTGAATTTGCTGAGTTGAAATTTATTATGTAGTAAATGATTTTTAGTATTTAATCTATGAGGTTCTGGAACTTTTCCTTTGGTGGATATGATATTTATATATGGTGTGACACCTGTAGCTTTTGGTTTGATGTGTTGAGTAGGGTGAGTGTGTTTGTTGGGGCCATACTTTTGGTGTGTGTAAATGGGTGAGTTCGGACGGTGCGGACTTATGATTTTCCGTGAGGCCATTTAGCATGGAAATAGAACCCACCAATTCTTGGAGAGTCTTTTAAATCATATGGGAACCCCAGGATTTTGCTTGATTTCATTTGAGCTAAGTAAGTATTTTATAAAAATCGTTAAAGTCGGTCCAAATATGAGTTTAAGAAAATGAAAGATAAAACATGATATCAATAAGTAACACACTTACAAAGGCATAAGAAGCTTATAAAAGGAGCTAATAAGTATTATACGAATCGTAATCCGTGTAGATTCATTGAAGAAGGCGATGGCGTCGTATCTTCGTGTTCGTTCATTCATTTGCTTTTCCTCATTTGCGTTAAGGTATAGATATTCGACCTTTTTAGTAAAGGTTTTCTCATGATCTCCTTTTCTTGTCATTTCCTTATGCTTATTAGGATTCCCTATGCCATTGCTATGATTCCTTACATTTATGTGAATCTCTATCGTCCGAACTTCATTTGTTGAACCTTGCTATGTTTAAGTATGAACTTCGATTATGAACATCGATTATGAACCTCGATTATGAGCGTATGATATGTGACGTGATATGAACCTTTGATTTACGAACATTTGATATGAACCCTTTACGATTTGTTTGATCCGTTGCTTATCCGAAATCTACATTTATTGAACCATGAAACATCCGATTTGAACTTATGATATGAAAACTCCGATTTGTAAATCTGTTTGACCTTTATGATGAACTATGATCGTGTCATTTATGACAATCTGTTTGACCTAAGATAGTTTGACACCCGAGCCAAATATTTCACTAGTCATGGGGTTCCATGTCCGTGTCGTTGATGCACCTCGACATGACTCTAGGGCGAGAGTGATGTTACGCCACGTCCCCTTATCTCATTATCTCGTTATGAGCTCAAATTATGTTATATGGCCAATATATCATGCGTAGGCGTATGGATGCATCCTAGATCGATCATTATCCGATATGATTTGTCGGTGAATGATGTCGTGTGCAATGGCGTCTTCACAAATTCGAGAGCTAGCTACTCCATTTGTTATTGAGGTCTCCCTCATATTATATAAGGTATTCCGAGGTCACCCTCCGAATAAGAAAGTTATACGATATGATATGTTACGGGCTCGTGGTAGATAACTAAAGGCTGTGTCTGTTATTTACGTGTTAGATATTACATTTATGATTCCGTATTTGTCAATGTTTCCATTTACACTTTGAATTATTATATGTTTAATTAATGTGTTTATGCTTTGACATGTTTATGTGACTCTTGTTTGCCATGCTAGGATATGATTAATATGCTTAAATGTGATTCGCATGTTGTCATCGATTATATGTTAGTTTACCATTATGTGACCTTGTTGATCGTATGATGATTTTGCTAGTGTATAATTGATTGTTACGTAAGTTCATTATGTACAATTGTTTAGATAATTCGTGAACTTTGATTATCCGTTGGTGTTCGTATTCGCTTATGTTTGATCGCCATGTTTAAATTTCATCTATACTAAAGTTTGATCCGGGAAATGGTTTAACTTATGATATCGACTTGATAACTTGCTAATTGCTATGCTATGTCTTTTGCTTATTTAGTTATAGTTTCCTCTGTTTTCTATTTGTATGTGTGATCGCCACGTTTGATCGCTATTGTTCACTGCTACGATATTGGATAAGTGTGTTAAATGTAGATTAATTGACTTGTGTAAAGGACATGTTTACTTCTAGTAGTTGTTTCGCTAGCTTTCGGTATTTCGTTTGACTTATATGTACTTAAATTGCACGATTCATTAATTGCACTGTTGATTATGATGTGCTTGATTTATGTCATCAATATGCTATGTGTTTGTTCTTATTTGTTGTTTGTTCTTCGGTTTACGTGTTATACGTGTTTCCGCAGAATCCTCGATGATTCATTATCCTCATTCAGCGTGACTTCGTTATTCGTTTCTTTATTTCATTTCGTATTTGCTTTTGTTTAGTTTTCGTTTTGTTATATGCATTCTTTGGGCTTTGTAAGCTCACCGCATTTCTTTTCTGCGGCGGTATTAGGCATTCAAGATGAGCTTATGGGATGGCCGATCCGGGTTGAGAGTAGAACCGAGAGCGGGATTTGAATATAGGGATCTTAGATTTATTTTGATTATTAAGTTATTTATGTTTTCTTTTGTAAGTTTTGTAAAGGCTTCCGCTTTTGTATGGTATTTAAAGTTACGATATGATACCGTATTGTGATATCTTTACCCTTGTCGGGTTGGGGTGTTACAATTTATGGTATCGAGCTCTAGGTTTTAGGACCCTTAGAGCTTAGGCTATGACCGTGAGGATTGGGTAGACATTAGGTTTCCGTCTGCATTCGGATATCTTCGATTCCTTTTGACCGTCGTTCAGATTTGACTTCGATATTCTTTTGTCTTCACTGAGTTGGCCCTCCTCTTTTCGCATCGAATTTTATTATTTTGTCTTCGCACATCCGTTTGTCGATCGTCGATGGAGACTACCCGCGGAGCCGAAGATGATAGTCCGAGAACGTGTTCCGCAATGATCTCGAGTGGAGAGGTTCGTGAAGCGAAGCTACACCCGATTGCCGTGTTCTTTGGAGGCATCGGGATCTTCTTGGAGGAAGAAGGACGGACCAACCAAAGACGCAAAAGACGGAGACAAGATTCAACCGGTGGTGAGAAGGTTCATTTACTTCATATGATTTGGCGCGACTTATGTTACTCCTATTCGTTTGTCATGCGTTTTGAGGCGGGTTGATATTACATTAAGTGATTACGATCGGTATTGCGTTTCTTTGATTCGTTCGAACTTCGGTTTGAATCGTGAAGTTTTATCGTTTAGCATTCGGTACATCTCGGTTTTCTTTTGGACCGATGATAATGAGTCATGAGGAATTGTTTTATGCAAGTTGGTGGCCTCGTTTGTTTGGTAATATGGTAAGTTGTGTGATGTAATATATGTGGTATGTATGTGATCCGGCTGTTTCAAGATTATGTTGCTTGTTATCCGTATGTGATATGTTTTGTTTTGATATTAGTTATGTGGGTTGTCATGACCGAGATGAGAATATGATGATAATAAGGACTTGTTATGTGATGCAAGTATTATGACGCCTGATCAACGTGATAATACCGAGATCATATAATTTGAACTTATTGAAATCATATGACGTCTGGGGAAATGCCTGTGGTTGATACGTGAATGGAATATGACTTGTATCCGTTATTTGGCACTCCTCATGTTCGTTTGAAATTCTGTACCTATTTGTGAGATTTTCGTCGATATCTGTTACGTATAAGTTTTGTACGTTTTGGAACCGAAATCGTTATGATCTGTGTGAAGCTATAGATTGCTACGTCTGCCTTAGACTCATACGTCTCTGTGTACCCCTGCGACTTCAATTTTCGAGGACGAAAAATTTCTTTTAGAGGGGAAGAGTTGTAAAACCCTAAAATCGTAATCTTGTTAAAAGACTATTTTGTCCTCAAATTTAAAAATTATAAAATACGAAAATGTCAAGCTCGACAAATACGGTTATAACCTAACTAGTAAATCGTAATTTGTACAAGATAAATGAAACCGTCGCTTATGTTTAAAACACATTGTACACGCCTCTATCGTTTTAGAAATGGGTGAATTTTTATTTAATAAACTAATTCATGACAAGCCCAATCAAGTGTGAACCAGCCTTTGTTTTCCCTTTGGACTTAGCCCATGTTGCTTTTTTCTTTTGTTCGCTTATGCAAAACCGAATATCCCTCCCATTTTTTCTTGTACGCCCACATGAGGACTTCACAAACCAAAACCCTAGCCACCAAAGTGGCGGCACCTCACTTTTCCTCCATTCCAAGTCGAAATCAAGACAAAGGGTATTCTAAGGAGGCTTTTGATCGTGTTTGGTTCGAATAAATAGCTAGGTCGTGGGTTTAGCCATCTTGGTCGTGAGTTTTGAAGCCTTGGTATCCTATCTTTTATTTTAATTCGAACCTAGGTATAATCCATTTTTTTCTTGCTTTGCTCGACTTTTATACATGTATGAACACGAATGAAAACCCTAAACTAAAACCAAAAATCATAGGAACTTAATTAGATCGTATAGGGGCTGTTTGGTTTTGGGAAAATTATGATTTGGGGGCTGTTGGATCGACTTGGGTGAGTTAAGCGTGTGTTTGGTTTGGTTATTGTGAGTTGGGTCGTGTATGGTGTGTTTGGAATAAGGGTTTCGTGTGTGTGTGTGTCATATCCTACGAATGGTATTAGTTTGTTAATTTATGATTTTATGTGAATGAAATTATGTTGTTAAATGGCTATGGTTATGATTATGTAATGTTCCTTACATGTTAATAGACTCATATAAGTGGTGTATGTTCATTTTTGGAATCATTGTAAAGTTTTATAAGCCATTGTCATGTTAAACTCTAATTATGAATTCATGATTTTATGTGGACATGTTAGCGTTAAAAATGGTACTTAGGATATGAGAATTTGGAAACGGCTTTCATAACATGTTTATATGTCATATAGAATGAGTACATGAACTTTCAATGATGGGTGATAACATGCTTATGAATGAGTTTGATAGCTTAGAAGTTCATGATTTTATGTGAAGGTTATGGTGATGTTTACGTGACTAAAACGTGTAATCTTATGAGATTGGATAGGGAATTGTATGAGATGGATGATTGAACTTTTATCTCTGTGATTTATTGATATTTGATGATGGTTGACTTGTGGATATGATTTGGTGGGTGATGGATAGGTTTGCAACATGTTTAGGACTTGTTAGTAGCTTTTTACATGAAGTTATGGACTTATAATATGTCAAATGCTTGATATTATGCTTCATTGGTTAAATTGATGAAACCTCTGTAGAATTCATGCTATTAGACCCTAAACATGATGTATGATGAGTTTTGTGATGTTTGGCATGCTTAAGTGATGATTGGTGAGTTGTTTGTTGCTTGGTTATGATTGCTTGTTAAGCTGTCCAGAAATTAGGTTGGATTCATCTAGGTGTTATCTGATGATACTTGCATGTTTTTGAGTGATTCTTGAGCCTAAATTGTAGTACTTTGAAATAGCTTTCTGGAAAAATAAGTCTTGTATCATTTGCAAACGTGGAAGTATGATTTTTATATTTTTGGAGTTAGGGTGTCGAATCTGAATTTCTTGAGTTGAAATTTATGATGTAGTAAATGATTTTAGTATTTAATCTATGAGGTTCTGGAACTTTTCCTTTGGTGGATATGATATTTATATATGGTGTGACACCTGTAGCTTTTGGTTTGATGTGTTGAGTAGGGTGAGTGTGTTTGTTGGGGCCATACTTTTGGTGTGTGTAAATCTGGGTGAGTTCTGGACCGGTCTGGACTTATGATTTTCCGTAGGCCATTTAGCATGGAAATAGAACCCACCAATTCTTGGAGAGTCTTTTAAATCATATGAGAACCCCTGGGATTTTGCTTGATTTCATTTGAGCTAAGTAAGTATTTTATAAAAATCGTTAAAGTCTGGTCCAAATATGAGTTTAAGAAAATGAAAGATAAAACATGATATCAATAAGTAACACACTTACAAAGGCATAAGAAGCTTATAAAAGGAGCTAATAAGTATTATACGAATCGTAATCCGTGTAGATTCATTGAAGAAGGCGTGGCGTCGTATCTTCGTGTTCGCTCATTCATTTGCTTTTCCTCATTTGCGTTAAGGTACGAGATATTCGACCTTTTTAGTAAAGGTTTTCTCATGATCTCCTTTTCTTGTCATTTCCTTATGCTTATTAGGATTCCCTATGCCATTGCTATGATTCCTTACATTTATGTGAATCTACATGCGTCCGAACTTCATTTGTTGAACCTTGCTATGTTTAAGTATGAACTTCGATTATGAACATCGATTATGAACCTCGATTATGAGCGTATGATATGTGACCGTGATATGAACCTTTGATTTAGAACATTTGATATGAACCCTTTCGATTTGTTTGATCCGTTGCTTATCCGAAATCTCATTTATTGAACCATGAAACATCGATTTGAACTTATGATATGAAAACTCCGATTTGTAAATCTGTTTGACCTTTATGATGAATTATGATCTGTGTCATTTATGACAATCTGTTTGACCTAAGATAGTTTGACACCCGAGCCAAATATTTCACTAGTCATGGGGTTCCATGTCCGTGTCGATGATGCACCTCGACATGACTCTAGGGCGAGAGTGATGTTCGCCACGCCCCTTATCATTATCCGTTATGAGCTCAAATTATGTTATATGGCCAATATATGTGCGTGGGCGATGGATGCATCCTAGATCGATCATTATCGATATGATTTGTCGGTGAATGATGTCGTGTGTAATCGCGTCTTCACAAATTCGGGAGCTAGCTACTCCATTTGTTATTGAGGTCTCCTCATATTATATAAGGTATTCCGAGGTCACCCTCCGAATAATAAAGTTACTTCGATATGATATGTTTTGGGCTCGTGGTAGATAACTAAAGTGATCTGTTATTTACGTGTTAGATATTACATTTATGATTCCGTATTTGTCAATGTTTCCATTTACACTTTGAATTATTATATGTTTAATTAATGTGTTTATGCTTTGACATGTTTATGTGACTCTTGTTTGCCATGCTAGGATATGATTAATATGCTTAAATGTGATTCGCATGTTGTCATCTGATTATATGTTAGTTTACCATTATGTGACCTTGTTGATCCGTATGATGATTTTGCTAGTGTATAATTGATTGTTCTATAAGTTCATTATGTACAATTGTTTAGATAATTCATGAACTTTGATTATCCGTTGGTGTTAGTATTCGCTTATGTTTGATCCGCCATGTTTAAATTTTGTCTATACTAAAGTTTGATCCGGGAAATGGTTTAACTTATGATATCGACTTGATAACTTGCTAATTGCTATGCTATGTCTTTTGCTTATTTAGTTATAGTTTCCTCTTGTGTTTTCTATTTGTATGTGTGACCGCCACGTTTGATCGCTATTGTTCATTGCTACGATATTGGATAAGTGTGTTAAATGTAGATTAATTGACTTGTGTAAAGGACATGTTTACTTCTAGTAGTTGTTTACGCTAGCTTTCGGTATTTCGTTTGACTTATATGTACTTAAATTGCACGATTCATTAATTGCTGTTGATTATGATGTGCTTGATTTATGTCATCAATATGCTATGTGTTTGTTCTTATTTGTTGTTTGTTCTTCGGATTTACGTGTATGTGTTTCCGAGAATCCTCGATGATTCATTATCCTCATTCACGTGACTTCGTTATTCGTTTCTTTATTTCATTTCGTATTTGCTTTTGTTTAGTTTTCGTTTTGTTATATCTGCTCTTTGGGCTTTGTAAGCTCACCGCATTTCTTTTCCCGCGGTGTATTAGGCATTCAAGATGAGCTTATGGGATGGCCGATCCGGGTTGAGAGTAGAACCGAGAGCGGGATTTGAATATAGGGATCTTAGATTTATTTTGATTATTAAGTTATTTATGTTTTCTTTTGTAAGTTTTGTAAAGGCTTCCGCTTTTGTATGGTATTTAAAGTTACGATATGATACCGTATTGTGATATCTTTACCCTTGTCGGGTTGGGGTGTTACAATTTATGGTATCGAGCTCTAGGTTTTAGGACCCTTAGAGCTTAGGCTATGACTGTGAGGATTGGGTAGACATTAGGTTTCCGTGCATTCGGATATCTTCGATTCCTTTTGACCGTCGTTCGATTTGACTTGATATTCTTTTGTCTTCACCGAGTTGGCCCTCCTCTTTTCGCATCGAATTTTATTATTTTGTCTTCGCACATCCGTTTGTCGATCGTCGATGGAGACTACCATGAGCCGAAGATGATAGTGCCGAACCGTGTTCCGCACGCCTCGGTGGAGAGGTTCGTGAGCGTGGTTACACCCGCTGCCGTCTTCTTGGAGGCATCGGGATCTTCTTGGAGGAAGAAGGACGGACCAACCAAAGACGCAAAAGACGGAGACAAGATTCAACCGGTGGTGAGAAGGTTCATTTACTTCATATGATTTGGCGCGACTTATGTTACTCCTATTCGTTTGTCATGCGTTTTGAGGCGGGTTGATATTACATTAAGTGATTACGATCGGTATGCGTTTCTTTGATTCGTTCGAACTCGGTTTGAATCGTGAAGTTTTATCGTTTAGCATTCTGGTACATCTCAGTTTTTCCTTTTGGACCGACAGTAATGAGTCATGAGGAATTGTTTTATGCAAGTTGGTTGCCTCGTTTGTTTGGTAATATGGTAAGTTGTGTGATGTAATATATGTGGTATGTATGTGATCCGCCTGTTTGATTATGTTGCTTGTTATCTCGTATGTGATATGTTTTGTTTTGATATTAGTTATGTGGGTTGTCATGACCGAGGCGAATATGATGATAATAAGGACTTGTTATGTGATGCAAGTATTATGGCCTTTGATCAGCGTGATAATACCGAGATCATATAATTTGAACTTATTGAAATCATATGACGTCTGGGAAATGCACGTGGTTGATACGTGAATGGAATATGACTTGTATCCGTTATTTGGCACTCCTCATGTTCGTTTGAAATTCTGTACCTATTTGTGAGATTTTCGTCGATATCTATTACGTATAAGTTTTGTACGTTTTGGAACCGAAATCGTTATGATCTGTGTGAAGCTATAGATTGCTACGTCTGCCTTAGACTCATACGTCTCTGTGTACCCCTGCGACTTCAATTTTCGAGGACGAAAAATTTCTTTTAGAGGGGAAGAGTTGTAAAACCCTAAAATCGTAATCTTGTTAAAAGACTATTTTGTCCTCAAATTTAAAAATTATAAAATACGAAAATGTCAAGCTCGACAAATACGGTTATAACCTAACTAGTAAATACGTAATTTGTACAAGATAAATGAAACCGTCGCGCTTATGTTTAAAACACATTGTACACGTCTATACGTTTTAGAAATGGGCTGAATTTTTATTTAATAAACTAATTCATGACAAGCCCAATCAAGTGTGAACCAGGCCTTTGTTTTCCCTTTGGACTTAGCCCATGTTGCTTTTTTTCTTTTGTTCGGCTTATGCAAAAACCGAATATCCCCTCCCCATTTTTTCTTGTACGCTCCACATGAGGACTTCACAAACCAAAACCCTAGCCACCAAAAGTGACGGCACCCTCACTTTTCCTCCATTCCAAGTCGAAATCAAGACAAAAGGGTATTCTAAGGAGGCTTTTGATCGTGTTTGGTTCGAATAAATAGCTAGGTCGTGGGTTTAGCCATCTTGGTCGTGAGTTTTGAAGCCTTGGTATCCTATCTTTTATTTTAATTCGAACCTAGGTATAATCCATTTTTTTCTTGCTTTGCTCGACTTTTATACATGTATGAACACGAATGAAAACCCTAAACTAAAACCAAAAATCATAGGAACTTAATTAGATCGTATAGGGGCTGTTTGGTTTTGGGAAAATTATGATTTGGGGGCTGTTGGATCGACTTGGGTGAGTTAAGCGTGTGTTTGGTTTGGTTATTGTGAGTTGGGTCGTGTATGGTGTGTTTGGAATAAGGGTTTCGTGTGTGTGTGTCATATCCTACGAATGGTATTAGTTTGTTAATTTATGATTTTATGTGAATGAAATTATGTTGTTAAATGGCTATGGTTATGATTATGTAATGTTCCTTACATGTTAATAGACTCATATAAGTGGTGTATGTTCATTTTTGGAATCATTGTAAAGTTTTATAAGCCATTGTCATGTTAAACTCTAATTATGAATTCATGATTTTATGTGGACATGTTAGCGTTAAAAATGGTACTTAGGATATGAGAATTTGGAAACGGCTTTCATAACATGTTTATATGTCATATAGAATGAGTACATGAACTTTCAATGATGGGTGATAACATGCTTATGAATGAGTTTGATAGCTTAGAAGTTCATGATTTTATGTGAAGGTTATGGTGATGTTTACGTGACTAAAACGTGTAATCTTATGAGATTGGATAGGGAATTGTATGAGATGGATGATTGAACTTTTATCTCTGTGATTTATTGATATTTGATGATGGTTGACTTGTGGATATGATTTGGTGGGTGATGGATAGGTTTGCAACATGTTTAGGACTTGTTAGTAGCTTTTACATGAAGTTATGGACTTATAATATGTCAAATGCTTGATATTATGCTTCATTGGTTAAATTGATGAAACCTCTGTAGAATTCATGCTATTAGACCCTAAACATGATGTATGATGAGTTTTGTGATGTTTGGCATGCTTAAGTGATGATTGGTGAGTTGTTTGTTGCTTGGTTATGATTGCTTGTTAAGCTGTCCAGAAATTAGGTTGGATTCATCTAGGTGTTATCTGATGATACTTGCATGTTAAGCTGTCCAGAAGTAGTCTTGATGATGACGAATCTTGGCAACCTATGGACTTAAGCTTGCTCGACTTCAAGAGGTGGTGATCTCGCCTTTAAGAGGAACCTAGAGAATCACACAAAAACAAACATAAACTACATAGAAAGATCCCTTGGTTATGGGGTTAGAGAGTTTACAACACTAAGAGAAAATGTGTGTGAAAGGGTAAGTTACAATGAAGAAATGGCTCACTATTTATAGACAAAAATATGCTACTGTTCCACGGATCCCACAGATTCCTTGTTTGAGGGATCCGTCTAGTGTATTACTAGGGATCCGTAGGACACTCCCCCTAAAGTGGGTTGCGGGTCATGGATCATGGGTTGTAGGCTTTGATCTATGGGTATCTAAATAGATACAATGTATCTAGAAGATGCAATGCATCTAGTCAATGGGTCATGGGTTTGCTCCATGGGTCATGGATAATACCTATTATGACTTATGCATGATGTCATGCAATGGGTCATGGGTTATGGATCATGCTCCATGGGTATGGGTCATGGACTTTGGGTTTTACCCAACTACATTCAATCTATTTAGTCAATGGGTCAAATACTTAGACTTCTACCCATTCTATTACCCATTATAATACATACTAAGTATGTATATATCTACCCATTATGTAAACACTAGTTGTTATACATATGTATTACTATAACATGAAAGTACTATTACTTGTTTAGTGTTTTATATGAAAACGTAAGTGTGTTAGTAAACTATTGGCTCAAACTATTTACGTATTTTATTTGTTTCGTTAAAATGATTTTACGTTTGTTATCGACAAAACATTAAAAGATCGTAAAATATGAATAAACGTTTTTACGGCTTATTTGTATTAACAATCTCCCCCTTTTTGTTGATGACAAAACATAAGATTATTTTAAGGAAAAACTAAAATTTGTAAAAGTTTGAATTGGAGTTTTTACTCTCTTCTCCCCCTTTTTGTCGAAACAAAAAGAGCGTCGAAAAGAAACTAACACATTGTTTTAAGAAAAACATGTGAAAAGTAAAAACAAGAAAATAGAGAGTAAGGGAAGAGAAGGATTCTCGTCTTAGCTCCCCTTGACCGGTCCATCTCTTTGTGAGGGCGTCAGGTAATTAGAAAGACTAAGTGAGTGCTTTGCAATTATGTTTGCAAATGGTTTCGTCTTTTTGACGAACATGCTCCCCCTTGACGAGGGCTCCTTTGCAAGAAGGACGTCAAGTAATGTAATCCTATGTGAATGATATTGCAAATGATTTTGCAATGTTTTTCTTTAACAAGAAACTCCCCTAGCTAAGGGTGTCAAAGTCTTCATGTGTATATTGAAAATCTACAAAACAAAGGTTAGAAAACAAGTATATAATGCATAATTTCCTGCAAATAAGACATAAGTTAGTAATAAAATTGTCTTCTGTTGCACGGATCCCACGGTTCCTCCTTTTGAGGGATCCGTCTAAGCTAAACTGAGGGATCCGTCTGTCTGTGAGCTTAAGATAGCAATGGTGATGTAAAATGTGATATTAACATCAAAATGAGATATGTATTAAGGTACCGAACATATTCTCAAGACAATATGGCATATAACATGCAATTTCATTCAATAAAAATACGAGAAATGATCTACATATCTCTAAAACTAAGAGAATGACTTAAACATGAAATATGATTCCTAAACTATCTAAGTTAAGCTTAAGACTAGGACACCACTTGAATCCTTAAGCTCAATGTTGTTTAGGTTTGTTGACCTCGTTGAAATGTTTGAGGAGGTGATAAAACATGAAACGTTGATCTTCACGTAATTCATGTATCAAGCTTTCAACATGTTGACAATGATAACAATATTTGTCATGGCTCGGAAATGGTGGTGGTAGAAATGGAATGGCGTGAGATGGAAGGTTTGGTTGAGGTTTCACAAAAAGAAGGAGGGATTTGTGGAGGTATAGTTGGAGGTGATTCAACCAAAGGTGGTGGTGGTGGAATATGTGTCGAAGATGGTGGTAGAGAGGTATCTACTTCCATGTGATCGGGTGGTTGACTTTGATGATTCCTCATAATCCAAAATGGACTATTTGAGGGTGATGGTGAAAAGGATGCCGGTGCTAGTGTCGATTCAACACCTTGATTTTGTTACGCTATTCTTTCTATTGAGGAGAATGTTGGGAATGGTGGAGGATGAGATGGCCTAGGAGGTAAGTCCTATAGATTGTAGAGGTGTGGTGATGAGAGTGGAGTGGTGAATGATATGGCTCTAGGCACTAAGGGTGATGGTTTAGTAGAAATAGGGGTGTTAGGTTTAGGAGGTATGGTGGTGTTTGGCATTGGAAGTTTTATGGGAACAATCCTTTTGGGGATTGGTTTGATTGGTGTAGGAGAAATCCTAGCATTTGTGGATTTAACAAGAGATGATTCGGCTGAAGAAATTTCATGAATAACACGAGCAAGTTTCTTGGGTGGTCCTTTGGTGGATGAGTTACCACTAGGAGCTTTCATCATGATGAGATGACAAAAGGTTAGTGAGATAGAGGCTTCTAGTTGCTGAGATTTAAGTTGTAGATGGTGACTAAGAAGTCCTAACAAGATGGTTTATAAAGAGAAGAATTTGGCAAGTGCATTCAAGACTTAAGCCACTAAGATCCTTTGAAATGTGATGATTTGCATGCACAAGAGTCAACTTTTGAGTTGCACTGATCACGGAGGTTAATTAAGACAAGATAGAGTGTTCAAGTTAGCAAGGAGAGCTTGAAATGATTGTTTTAGCTAGAGTTAGCTGAATCTGTCAGCCGGTTCCCACGGTTCCCTCCAATGAGGGATCCGGCTCTCAGCAGCCAAGAAAAGAGGAAAATGATGTTTTGTAAGGTCTAGTACCTATACATCTTGAGTGTTTCAGTCTCTCTAAGTGTCTTAGATGAAAGGGGACTTACATGATCAAGGGCAATGAGTGATGGTAGCTAATGATTGCCTTTTATGGAAGAAAATGGGACTTTATGAGTACCAATGAATGATCAAAGATGACACTAGGAAATTTAAGAGTGTCAAGTGGTGCTAAATGATCCTAGAGATCAGATGGTAACTTAAGATAATTTTGGAAAATTCCTTAAAAATTCTAAGAAATGAAAAACTAGTTTTTGACCCATTTTGAGGTAAGGATGACTAAAATCAATTTGCTAAAATTGAGAGAACTATAAGACTAGATGTGTTAACATGTGAGAAATGATGTATGAGTATTGGATCGGAAGGATGATGAGCTTTGGTGAAATGATAATTCAAAAAACACTTTTGAATGTGATTCTAAGTTGGCTATAAGTGAGTGTGATACCTACTGAGCTTGAGGAAGGCTTAAGTGGTCCTAAGATATTATGTTTAGCTAGAATGAAGTGGTGTAAGGTAATGGTTTGATGTATGGAGATCTGCAACTGCATTTCTGTTTGCCCGGATCCCACAGTTCCCTAAGTGGAGGGATCCGTCTAGTACAAAGTGAGGGATTCGCCTTCTGCTAAACAGTACCTTCACAGAAGGTATGCAAAATTTGCACAAGGTATCGTATTTCAAAGCCAGTGTTTTCTAAGGAATATGAACAACTATATAGGCGAGACATCAAACGTTAAATGTTTTATTTCATGAGAATGATCACATTACAATGATAAAATATGAAATCTAAGGATTGAACCTATTTGGAAAGGAAACTAAGTTTCTTGAGCGTTTTCGCTAGATGGATCATCAAATGGATGATGAGTATTTGCCAATTCAGGGATGAAGAAAGACTTGCTGTAAGATGTGTTTAGAGGTTCCATCATCTAATTCACAAGTACGCAACGAACTTTAAAATTAAGGATGGAAGTACATGATATGATGATAAAGGTGTGTCAGGAACATTCCATAAGGGATTAGCTTGTTCTTGTTGCCTTGAAGGTTTACAATTCGTCTTGCGAAAAAATAGGTGAGATTGTATGGTTGTTGGGTTAGCACACAATACATTATGTGAGCACAACAAGCGGGAAGAATTTCTCGATTTACCTTAAGACTCCAAACATTTTCACGTAGAATGACTGCGAGAGGTTTAAGATCATCGGATATTACGTGTATAGATTATGTTTGGATCAGAGTAACATGTTCTAGGTTTGTATAACATGCGAGTTAATTCTTGAGGGGAAGGTATGTGTGAACAATATGAACTATTTTATTCACGATGGTTGAAGAGAGAATTAAGAGACCAATCTTCAGTGAAGGCACATTGTCCATGATTTGGAATTCAGAGAATGTGAGCAAATTGCCCAAGGGTTAAGACAAAATTTTGGTTTTTGATCCAAAACCAAAGTGATACAGATCGATCCTCATTACTGTTGGGATATGAAAGTGCTGAAGATATGAAATCTTGAAGATATGAAAGTACTATAAAGCGACAAATCTTGGAAGAAGTCAAAGAGTCAAAATCTTGCTAAAGACAAAGTCAAAATCTTGCACTATGAAGTCAAAGTCTTGCAAGAACAAAAGAATTGTTATATTCGTTTATGGAAAGTATTGTAACTCTAGAATAGTCTATGTTTAGATTACTTGTCGTACAAGAATACAAATTTTAAACCGACTAGGATATCCTTGAGCCTATAAAAGGACTCCTAGATTGGCATTAGAGTGCGAGTTTATAAGTTTTAGAGTTTACAATTCACAAGTTATTTAGTGTTTTAGAGAAGTTCGATAATCTTAGAGTTGTTTAGAGTATCGCATAATAAGCGATTTAGAGTTTATAATAAAAGTTATTCTTCTTAGCTTTGTTAAGTAAATTCGCGACTTAATAAAGATTGCTCGGTGTTTCTTTGTTAATAACCTAGGATTTATCAGAGGTTATTAAACCTTAACAAGCTAGTTTAAGTTAGTTTGATTAAAGTATATCGATCCAACAAGTGGTATCGAGCTTGTGTGGAAACTCGACTAGGAAGAAACCCCACTTCAACAATATTCAAGATGTCATTGCCGCTCCACCACCCTCAATCACCTCACTCGTAATTCCAATAATCAAGAAGGAGAATATGATCTACGGTGCATGAAGATGAGGTAGTATATTGCCATTACAGACCATGCTTTATGGAATGTAATTGTTAATGGCAATGAAGTAGTTCAGAACCTATTAATATTCTGGACAACCAATAGCACCAAAGGCGATCTTACGGTGAGAACCCTAAGGAATCAAGAAAAGGCACTAAACATTCTCTTATCGCCATTCCGGATGGTCATCTTCTCAAATTTCATGATGCTAAAGATGCTAAGCGACTGGGCGCTCTCAAGACCAGTTGGAGGAATGAAGCCTCTAAGAAGATGCATGAAATTTCTTTGAAGCAACAATTTGAAACTTTCACAGTTGGTGAAAGAGAAGGTCTTGATCTTGCATATGATAGGTTTCAAAATCTCCTCAACATGTTGGAGTTATACAAAGCGTAAGTATCGATTGAGGATGCTAATTTGAAGTTTCTAAGGAGTTTGCCATCTACATGGCATGTGATTGCTACAATGATCGGAGGACAACAAGGTTTGGATGTCATGGACTTTGATGATCTCTATCATCAGCGAAGGTGTATGAGCATGAGATGAGTGGTCAAACAAATTCCAAGTCTCACAAGATTGCTTTTCTATCATCGAAAAGAAGAAGCGTTGCTTCAATCAAAATCTTGATTCTCCTCAAAATCTTGTTTCTCAAAGTACTCATGTTTACAACCCCTTCATATGCTCGTGAGCCCCACCACCTACCTCTTGCACTCGGATGAAGTTGTGTGCTCCTTCTTTGCACAACAAGCCGGTTTACCTATCACTTATGAAGAGGATCTAGCACAGTTGAAGAAGATGCACTTGAAGAAATTGATATCGGTGGCAAGTTGCTATGATCCTTGCAAGGATCAAAAAGTACATGAAGAATACAGCAAAAGCATTGATTTCAAACCAAAACAAGGAATAACTTTTGACAAATCCTAAATTGAATGCTTCAATTGTCAAAAGATTGGTCACTTTGCAAGGGAGTGCGGGTTTGCTAAGTATCAAACAAGCGGGACATCGAGAAACCAAAACTTGAGCTAAAGAAATTCCAATTCTTGAAACAAAGGCTTTGGTTGCTCAAGAGAAGTTATCGAGTTGGTGGAGTGAAGAGTTTGATGATGAACGGTGACTTCTTGTATGGTAGCGATGGAAGATGCGATTAAAGACACAGTGGAAGCATTGGTTTGGAGCATCGCTTTTGATGAAGAACTGAACATCTTGCTTTGGAATCGATGATGGCTTTGGAGGATTTGATTGGAGCAAAGAAAGTGAAGATGATCTGTTCTTCTTGTAATGGTGGCTACTTCACCAACTCGGTCTCCTATCTCGAGGTATGCTCCATTGTTATGATTTTATTTAAAACTACTTATGATTATGTGATTGAAAGAGATAATTGTGTTAAGGCTAGATCGAAGTGGTGGTTATCAAATTACTTTAGAGTCCATGGAAGCTAAAATAATAACACATGAAAATAATGAAATGGCTTGGGTGAAAAGTATGAACAACAGGATTACCAGTTAAAACTTAGTGAATGGAAACTAAAGCGTAAAATTCTTTGAACAAGGAGAGAGATGATCATTAGAAAAGTTTGTTGCTGGAATGAATCTCAGTCCGTCCTATGTTACTTATGTTGAAAACAAAGAAGAGCATACATTAGAACTGGATTAGGTTTTGGTATGAACTTTGATAACATAGAAGAAAACCAACCTAGTGATCGGGATGTAGGTGATTTTGAGGACATAACCACTAGTGATGATGAACTCATTAACTATGTAGATACATCTAGTAATGAGGGCTCAATAAGTGAACCACCTCCGAGTATAAGAAAGACAAGGGATATAATCTTGTCCCCATCCCATTAGTCATCAACCCATAAGGCTGATGTTTCTCGATTTGGAGTAGGCAGTCTAGAGTTTAGGAAGAAGCTTGTTGCTCAATCTAGGTCCGAAAACCCAAAGAAGTCGTTGAAAATAATGTTAAAAACAAGCGGTACCTTCAAATCAAAGTCTTGCTCCACAAGCGATACTTACGCAAAATCTTTTCAAAACAAGATTGCTAAACCTTTTGGGACAATTTTGGTCAAAACAAGTTTAATCATTCACCTAGAAGGCACAATAGTTTTGGTCATAGACAAAGAAGAAGTCATATTGGGAGTATGGGTGAAAAACTGTGTTTTGTGTGTTTTAGTCCTAATCATTTAATCAAGGATTGTGAACATCATTCGAATACCTTAGGAAATTTTCAAAGAATAGGACATTAACGAGAAACCTAGAGAGAACAAACCGGTTTGGAATAATTCAAATAGGGTTAATCACGAAACTTCACACGGATCATAGATACCCACATCGAGAAGACCTTTTCAAAACCTTCAAGTATCTCACAAGACTTTCCAAAGTCTCGCTTTCGTAAACAAGGTCTTGATCACACTACTTGGAATAGGAATCCTAGGAGATCTCACTATCAACCTAGAAGGTATTACAATTCACATAGGGATCTAAATCACGGGAACCACGTGTTAAACGAGAATGGGTTAAGAGGAAGGTCCGAGGGACACACAATACTTTCAACAAAAGTGAATCGATGTTTTGTGACACAAGTAAAAGCTAATAATCATGTAAAAGAGATTTATGTTGAAAAATCGAAAGGTTTGAAAATCCACATGCTAAAGATCAAAAGATAATTACGGATCATCATTTGAAAGATAGTGGAATTACATACTCAAAGAATTTGAGTTTGTAACTCCACAAGGGAACACAAGTCAATAATGGCTTGGGTTCCTAAAATCACTAACTCTTTTCTTTGTGTGCGTGGCAACCCGGAAGAGGAGCTTAAAGATCATCTAATTGTGGATAGTGGTTGCTCGAAGCATGACAGAGACAAAGAGATCTGTCGATTTTAGAAATATTAGTGGAGGAAGAGTTGCATTTGGGAATGATCCCAATGGAGGAAAGATTATGGAAAAGGAACTATCAAGGCGGGGCTTATAGACTTTGAGAATGTTAGATATGTGAAGGAGCTTAAGTTCAACTTGTTATCGGTCTCTCAAATTTGTGATAAAAAGCATCTGTGTTATTCAACGACACGAATGTCTCATCCTTTCCTCGATTTTAAGCACGTTGATGATGAATTAGTAGTCCTTAGAATACCAAGGACAAATGATGTGTATAGTTTAGACATGAAGAGTCTACATTCTTATGGAAGAGCCACATGTTTGGTGGCTAAAGCAACATCTGAAGAAGCACATCAATGGCATAGAAGATTAGGCCATGTTAATTTCAAGAATATCAACAAACTGGTCAAAGGCAATCTAGTTAGAGGTTTACCTTCAAAGACTTACAAGAATGATCACTCATGCTTGGCATGCAAGAAGGGTAAACAACACAAAGCTTCTTGCAAGAAGCTTGAGGAAAGAACTATTAGAGAACCATTGGAGCTGTTACATATGGATTTGTTTGGACCTGTCTCTGTGGCAAGTTTAAACAAGAGAAAATCTTGTTTGGTTATTCTGAGACGTATGCCGTAGATTGATTGGGTTTTCTTTTGGGTTTTAAAGATGATACCTTTGATGCTATTCGAGATCGATTATAGCACTTGAAAACCAATTAAGACTCAAGGTTAGAGGTATTAGATGTGATAATGGGATGAATTCAAGAACAAGCTTATGGATGAATTTTGTGCAAACAAAGGCATAAAGAGGGAGTTTAGCATTGCAAGAACACCACAAAAAATGGTGTTGCAGAGAGGAAGAATATGACTTTAATTGAGCGGCAAGAACAATGCTAGCGATTCTCATCTACCTATTCAATTCACCAAACCACGGATGAAGACACCCTATGGCAATAAACCCAACATTCATTTTATGAAGCCTTTTGGATGCCCTCTCACTATTTTAAACACCATTGATAATCTGGGAAGTTTGATGGCAAGCGAAGAAGGTGCTATGTACTTATGAGAGTCTCTATCACCAAACCATGAATTATGTATGAAGACACCCTATGAATTCTTGATGGGCAATAAACCCAACATTCATTTTATGAAGCCTTTTGGATGCCCTCTCACTATTTTAAACACCATTGATAACTGGGAAGTTTGATGGCAAGTCATATGAAGATGTTGATTTAACTAAGAAGGATACTTATTGGGTTATTGCACTAACAAGAAAGGCTTTAGAGTATACAATGAGTTACTAAGAAGATTCAAGATTGTCTTCATGTTGAGTTTTTTAGAAGATCAATACAATGAGAAAGGTAAAGGTCTGTAGCGATTGGATGTTTGATCTTGAGGTTTTAACTCCTTCAATGAATTATGTAGGCTCTTTATGGCCTTCATAGAGAAGAAAATCAACAACATGGATACGTGCACAATGGAGAAGATTTACAATATGTTGTTCATGGAGTTCATATGAGTTAAGCGATCAAAGGAAGGAATTTTTATCGATCAAGACAAGTATGTTCTTGACATACTTAAGAAGTTTAATTTTGATGATATGAAGGTCATTACTACACCTATTAAATCTATCAATTCATTGGGCAAAGATGAAGATGGACGACTGTTGAAGTCAAGTTATCTGAGATCAATGATTGGCTCTCTTATGTATCTTCTTGCATCAAGGCACGATATCATGTTTGCGGTTTGTTTATGTGCAAGATATCAAGTCTCACCAAAGATTTCTCACATGAATGCGATAAAGAGAATCTTACATTATTTGAAACAACAACCTAAGTTGGGGTTGTGGTATCCAAAAGAGTCACCTTTTCACTTAGAAGCTTTTTAGATAGTGATTATGCGGTGATAATTATGATAGAAGATCCACCAGCTGGAGGATGCCAATATCTTGGAGCGAGGTTAGTGTCACGGCAATGTAAGAAACCAACAATTGCGGCAACATCCTCTCTTGAAGTCGAATATGTAGGCTGCGTAGGCTATTGTGGACAAGTTTTGTGGATGCGTAATCAACTCTTGGACTATGGGTTCAATTTCAAAAATACTCCTATCAACATTGATAATGAGAGTACCATTTGTATTGTGAAGAATCCTGTTTATCATTCCAAGACAAAGCACATTCAGATTAGGCATCACTTTATCATAGATTGCTATGAGCACAGGCTCATTAATGTGGTCAAGGTTCACACGGATGACAATGTAGCTGACTTACTCACCAAAGGATTTGATGTTTCAAGATTCAATCACTTGGTGGTAAGCATTGGCATGATTAACTACTAAGCTACATTTAAGGGGAGGACTATTCAGTGATTAGTATAGTCCTGTGTATTGCTTGAGGGGAGGATATTTATGTATACTTAGTTTATACATAAGAAATTGGCAAAGTACTATTTTTCCGAAAGTACTTTGCTTGAGAGTCTTGCTTTGGGAAAGTCTTGCACACGTGGAAAATCTTGTTTGTCGTATTAAGTCTTGTTCCATGATTATATTGAGGGTAATTAATGCTAATGATTGTTTTATTTTGGGCGTTGATTTTTTAAATCTCACCTATAAATAACTACTTTCCGATTTTCCTCTTATCTTACTACATTAGCATCGTTTCCATATTTCTCTCATTCTTATTCGATTTCAATTCTTATTGTGCTTACATAATCACCAATGGCGAATCGACCCTCTTGTTTCAAAGCACAATATGGTAGCCAATTTAGACAAGACCAAGATAATGAGGCGTTTCATGATATTATTGATTATCTAACTGGGTCGCCTATCGGTTATGCTCTTTTAGTGGAACCGGATATTATTGAACCTTGGATTCAAGAATTTTGGGCTCTAAGAGGATAATATGGAGAATGAAGAATTTTATATTAGAGCTACGATTCTTTGGAAGAACTGTGAAGGTTCTTGAAGCCTCCATTAGAGAAGATTTGCTATTTAATGATGATGATGGGGCTATTCGTTTTAATAAGGAGTTGATTTGGGAAACTTTTGGACATCTTGGTTATGAAGGGTCTTTATGAGAACAAACTTTTCGGAAACAATTATTTTGTCCTCAATGGAAGTTTTAATACATGTGTTGTTACATTGTATTAGTGCTAAAAGTACTTCTTGGGAGCGGTTTGGGTCAAATATAGCATCCGCTATGGTGGGATTAGCTACAGATCGTGTTTTTAATTTTTCAAGGTCGATTCTTGATGGCATGCTTTCTCACATCAATCATGGATCAAAATGGTTAATGTATCCTGTGTTTGTATAAGTTTTCGAACAAACAACTTGTCGATGTACCTAAGCCTCTGGACTTATTGCTGTTATTGTTCAACAATCAAAGATTTTTACTTTTATGACAAGAAGAAGTGATTTATTCAGAGGTCCGGATACACCATTAACTACTTCTATGATGGAAGTTGTTCAGTCATAGAGTCGACGTTGAAGATGATGCGACAAGTGAAAATATCGCATCTGAAGGTACTGCACTGCATGTACTACATCCGAAGGTCTTGTACAGCTAATCTTGCTTCTCAAGAAGGTAATGCATCTCCACATGGTACTGTTTCTCCAAGCCCTGAGGTTCAAGAAGAAATTGCAAGATCACCTTCTCCATCTCCACAACAATCTGTTCCTGTTTCTCAATCAGAAGAACATTCACAAATTCAAGGTGATGATTTACATACTATACCTCGTGAAGGTTTATCTTTGGATAATTATGCTTTGACAAGGGAGATAGTTAAGTTGCAAAAGACTACTAAGGTTCAAGCCAAGCAGATAAAGAAATTGAAGTTAAAATTTAGAAGGCTAAAATCTTTTGTCTGGCCTTTGATTAAAGAATTTAGATTCGGGTCAAATCAAAGAAGAAAGCACAAAGGCGTCTAAGACAAGTAAACACCAAAGGTTCATAAACCATCTTCTATCAACTTGGGAGGAATCTAGAAGAACAGAACTTGAAAGAAGATATGGTTAAAGAAAATGAACACGAAAGTTCTAAAAGTCGAAGAAAAGATCATTCAAGATCTTGATGAGCAAGTTCAAGTTCAAAGTCTTGCGATAATCAAGGTCTTGAACAACAAAGTCTTGGTTTTCATGATACTTTCGAGACAAGAGGTAATAACTCCAAGAGTATTAGACTTTGATGAGGAAGTCGGTCCTTCAAAAAGCGTACATGAAGAAGTTGTTGGTCCCTCATTTGTTTTTCAAGAGGAGAAGCTATTCTCAAACCTATTCATTCGCAAGTGATGATGAGTTCATTGCTACAATTTTAGGAGATTTATCACAACCAAGAGGAGGAGTTACTATTCGAGAAGTACAAGAAGAAGAACAACAAAGAACTTCTCAACACGCAATTGATCCTAAGGATAAAGGAAAGGGTGTTTTGGTAGAAGTTAAGAAGAAGAAACCAACTTTTACGCTTAAGAGTCGCTCAAGATGCTTTGAATGAACAAGCGACTAGAAAGATTCAAGAAGAAATAAATGCTAAAGATAGAGAAGATCGGGAAGCTCAAGAAGCTCGAATAGAGAAGCGACTAAAAGGTACAAGATGAATTAGATGTGAAAGTCTGAACCATTACGATCGCTTTGTTCTCGCTAGATTTATGCCAAGAAGACTTAATAAAGCTAAAGATGAAATGCTATGATGGCTTATCTTAAAAGTCAAGGGTATAAAGGATTGCGAAGTTTAATTATTTTGAGATGAAAAGATTGTTTGATCTTGCTAGGGAGGATTATAAGAAGGATGTTGCGAGCATCAAAGATTTTAGAGAAGAAGCTACTTGGACTCAAATTGGTGAAAGAAAGAAGAGTTTGAAAAGAAAAGGAAAACTCGAAAAGTTCTGGATGTTCGGTTCTCAAAGAAAGAAAAGTTGAAATGAGATGCGAAACTAATGATGCATTAAGAAATTATCTCAGTGGTAGATTTTGATTATTCAAAAGAAGATGATGACATGAAGATGAACAGATCAAAGATTAGTGCTTTTGAAGTTGTGAAATCCAAAGATGGAGATTATATGATTTTTCATAAGGAAGATGAAAGCTTCAAAGTTTTCAATAGGCTATGGGATTTATTGCATATTATAGATAGAGTAGATCTATTCTATTTATATCATGTGGTGAAAGCTTACTTTGAACATAATCCGTTAGAAGGGATTGGTTTAGTTTTACATGGAGATCTAATAACTGTATGGGAAACTGAAGAGGAGAGCACTGATGATATTTGGAAGAATCAAGAAAGTTGGGAAATTGTTTGCTGGCGATTCTTTGAAGAGTCTGGAGTTCATGTTTTAGAGCTGGAAAATTGAACAATGATACACATGTTTGCAGAAAGAAGATACCCTCTCACAATTGAGCTTATGAGAAGAATGCTAGAGCATGGAATGGAAGTAGAAGAGGATAATGAAACTGCTTGCATGGTTATCAACTGGACTACCATTGCTGAAGATGATGAATAAACTGGTATGAAACGTAATTGAATAAATATTTTGATAAATCGTTACTTTATTCAAAGTATCGCGATCAAACAATACTTTAATCAAAGTATCGCTTGCGACTTTTAAACCGATTAAGTGATTTTTGAATGAAACCTTTTGCTAAGTAACAAAATTTTGAAACAAAGGTTAAGTGAAATAAATGGATTTTGAGATGGTAACAATAGGTCATCAATCCACCATGGTTACAAAAGGATTGACTAATCCATGAGCAAACGGCTCGGTAAAGATATATCAAATCCGCTTTTAGTTGACAACTTGCTAATAAGTTGGATGGTTTTCAACTCACCATATCGGTTAATGTGAAGAGTTGGCTAGCCCACAAGAAAATGGCTTGTGGTAAAGGGCGTGGAAAAACCATTATTGGTAATTAGTTCACCATTAGATAGAAGAACTAACTAGTCCGAAGGGTACAACTTTTGGTAAAGACAAAACAAATCTTGATAGCGGATGATTTGCTAAAAATCATATGGTTATCAGTGTACCATGGTCTTACACACCAAAACATTTGGCTACTCCAGAGATAATGGCTTTGGTAAAGAGATCCAAATCCATTAAGTTTTCAATGATTCACCTATCACAGGAGTTAACACACCTGGAAGTGATGAGAATAGTATGCAACTTTGTCAGGACCGAATACTATAAGATTTATGTGGTTTGGAGGCCTTGGTTGGTGGAAGAAGATGAAGATCTTCATCCTTTTTAGTGAGAGAAAGTTAGAGAGAGGGAGGAGAAAACACAAGGTTTATTAAGAAACACACACAATACAATACACCAAATGATTCACCTCACCCCTCATGGAGAGTCATGAGGGTATATATAAGGCCCTAACTTTGCCACTTACACGATACTAGTCCCTAAGGGCAAAGTATCTGAAGATCTAGTCCAATTCACGTAAGTGGCGTTATCTTTAGAAAAGCGAGGCTAACAATCTCCTCCAAGATAGCGTCACACGTGAATGGTTACAATGAGACCTATAAATACAAAACAAAGTAAGTTACAATAGTAATGAACAATGTTGACTTTCTTGAAGTGCGAGTCTCGTAGTCTAGATCTTGAGGCAAACTTGAAGTTCTCCTTCCGATGACCTCGGCAAATGATCTTCTTGTAGCTCGAACTTCAAGCAGAACGGTCTAGTTAGGTTATTACTCCCTCCTAACTAGTGAGCCTTTTTTCTTTTCTTGCTCCTCCGAACCGACAACACTCTTCCAACACGTCTTTAATCTTGAGACGCATGGAGAAATTCGTATGTATATGTTTAGAGGTAGAGAAGAAAGATGAAACAATAAGTTGTATATTGCTTCAAGGAAAACACACACACACTCTTCCAACACGTCTTTAATCTTCGACACGCAATGGAGAAAGTAAACTCTTAAAGCACAATGGTTGTCGTTCGGGAACATCAACATAACTCACTTAGTATTGCATCCAAGTTGGTAAAAACCCGATGTACACCACACTACTTCTCCTTCTTGGTCTTAAGCAAAATCCTTCGTAATCCAATCACGGAAGATGAAATACCAACTTCTCCCTCCTGATGGTTGCGAGCAATCGGAATCATCATAATGTTGCGTACATGTCGTATTACCTCCTTGATGCAATATTAACATCATAGCTTGATCAAAATTTTCGTGAGAATATGTCGCACAAATACTCTCAATATTACTTCTCTCAAACCAACCTTTTATCGAACCTCCTTTGAATTCACCGGCTAAATGTAATGACCACATATGGAGATTGCCCGATACGACTAATCTTGAAAAGGAAGCAAACATCCCAACTTGCGACTTCTCGCTTGTTCTAAATTTTGAACAATCCACAACTTCTTGACATCGAGCACAACAACGTAACTCCTTAAAGTGATGGTTACACCTTGTGAGCACTACAACGTAACTCCTTACCGTTATAACCGATTTTAAATTTCATAATTTGCTCCAACAAGTTATCTTGAGACATGCATCCAACCAACCATCGTCTCAAAGATAAAGAAGTCCACCCATGAAATGTCACTTCAATTCCGCATCAATAATACCGTACAAAAACCCCGTAGTCATTTTTCATATCTTCGTTCAAGCCGTGAATTATGTATCCGTCCGTGAAAATATACCATACCAAAAATCCCGCTCATTATCTTACTACAAAAAATTTGTATCCAAAATTTTATTTGCCAAAAAAATTCGGATGACACAATTTGAGTAGCATATTCACCATGTTAGTTATATACGATCAGCCCAATGTAATTGATAGAACCATTCAGCCCATGAACGAAATAACTCCAAAGCCCATCCAAATCCAATATGTTGACCGTTTGTTTTTCTGAGGCCCACGATCCATACACATTTTGTATACCCGGTATAAAATGACTAAGTCAAATGTTCATTTGGACTTAACCCAACCCTAAAGCATACTCGGTGATAAAACGCCTACCACACTGTATCCACTCACCTACAAACTCATAAGAGAAAGCATCTCCTATCCCCCCGCCTCCACATCAATCTCAAACCGAACAAGACTCATCTCAGATTCATCATCATCTAAAACGAATCATAAAAGCACCAATTAAACCCATTCAACTATCACGAATAAAAGCTATTACGTCCTTTCGTCTTTTTAAGCACAAGAGAATCAAGAACACGAGTCATACGGCTTCAAGATCCATTGGGTCTAAGGTAGGTTTATGATTTGTTATGTTCAAGACCGAATCAATGAGTAAGAATAACACACAAGTTGTTTTATTCTTCCTTATAAGCTTCTCGGATATTAAGGAAACCGAGTTTCCAAAAAAATCGATGATGAAATGGATTCATTTGAAGTAATCTTTAAAGATTACAAAAACTTGAACCAAATCGAGATTATGTAGATTTTTCATTTCAATTGCTTGTTGTTTAGAGTTGAGTTTGGGTATGAGTTGGAGTTGAGTTAGGTAGTTTTGATTGGATATTGATTGTGTTGGATATGTTATTGGAATTTTCCTCTTGGACTGATGATGGTGTAGCAACTGAGGTCGTGTTTTGAGTCTTGGTATTTGGTTGCTTGTGGTCAAGGTCGAGTCGACAGATTACGCGTAGTTTTTCATTTCAGTTCTAACAAAGTCTTACGCGTAACTTTTTTTTTTTTTTCCCTTTTCTGCTTATGCGTAGACATATGTTATGCGTAAACATGGTCATAGCCTTATGCGTAGCCTTACGCGTAACGTTATGCGTAGCCTTACGCGTAACATGGTTATGCGTAGCCTTGCTTAGGCGTAAGCCAAGGCTTAAGCGTAAACGCATACGCGTAGCTTTTTCCTACGCGTAACTTCACAGCTACGCGTATCTCAACTGTAGATTTTCCTTATGCGTAAGTTTAGGGTTTTGACCCTTTGACTTTTTCCGTTGAGATTTTCCGACCATGTTTTTCCGTCCATCTTCATATTAAAAACCGTAAAAGCATAAAAGCTTTTCATTTTTGTGATTTGACCATGAGAAGAGACGGTTGACCACATATGTTTCACGGTATTTGGTACAAAAAAATGATGAAAAGATGAGACACAATCTGTCTTGAACCAATAAAGACACAAAACAGATAAGTCACAATAATAAACCAGATGTTTGACCAAATAAAGATACGCAAAAAAGTTAAAGACTGTTTTACCAAAAAAAATACGGAAAAAAATTTTCCGGATCTAAAAAGATGAGTAAAAGCAGCCAAAAACTTATACAAAACCACACAAATCGATAAAAATACACAACCTGGCTCGTTATACCAATTGTCAGGACCGAATACTATAAGATTTATGTGGTTTGGAGGCCTTGGTTGGTGGAAGAAGATGAAGATCTTCATCCTTTTAGTGAGAGAAAGTTAGAGAGAGGAGGAGAAAACACAAGGTTTATTAAGAACACACACAATACAATACACCAAATGATTCACCTCACCTCATGGAGAGTCATGAGGGGTATATATAGGCCCTAACTTTGCCACTTACACGATACTAGTCCCTAAGGGCAAAGTATCTGACAGCGCATCTAGTCCAATTCACGTAAGTGACGTTATCTTTAGAAAAAGCGAGGCTAACAAACTTAAACTGAATTAATGTACAAAATTGTCATATGTTGCTGTGTTGCTGAAAAGATGGAGTTCTTTGGATCTTTGCGTGAAAGAATAATTCTAGAGATACTTTGACAAGCACAGACACTACAAAGATACAATCCAAAGACTAAGAAACAATATGTTCTTAAAGATGAAGTTATTAAAGATATATTCACAAAAGAGAACTTGAAGTCAAGCAAGTAGAATTCAAGTTAGGGAGGATTGTTGGGATATGAAAGTGTTGAAGATATGAAAGTCTTGAAGATATGAAAGTCTTGTAAAAGTCGCAAAATCTTGGAAGAAGTCAAAGAGTCAAAGTACTGCTAAAGACAAAGTCAAAGTACTGCACTATGAAGTCAAAGTACGGCAAGAACAAAAGAATTGTTATATTCGTTTATGGAAAGTATTGTAACTCTAGAATAGTCTATGTTTAGATTACTTGTCGTACAAGAATACAAATTGTAAACCGACTAGGATATCCTTGAGCCTATAAAAGGACTCCTAGATTGGCATTAGAGGTACGAGTTTATAAGTTTTAGAGTTTACGAATTCACAAGTTATTTAGTGTTTTAGAGAGAAGTTCGATAATCTTAGAGTTGTTTAGAGTATCTGCATAATAAGCAGATTTAGAGTTTATAATAAAAGTTATTCTTCTTAGCTTTGTTAAGTAAATTCCGCGTACTTAATAAAGATTGCTCAGTGTTTCTTTGTTAATAACTTAGGATTTATCAGAGGTTATTAAACCTTAACAAGCTAGTTTAAGTTAGTTTGATTAAAGTATATCGATCCAACAGTTACGAACGAGTTCAACTTGACGGAAGAATTCCAATACAAACCGTGGACAGATTTTCTTGTTAATTCCGAGAAGGCCTTCTAGTCCTATGGTTCGGAAAGAGGTATTGATACCTTCTTCGTATAGTAAAGGTGTGTCAACAATACTGTGGAAAACTAGAAGGGGGGGTTGAATAGTTTTGCTGATTTTACGTTAGTTTCAAAAACTTTAGATTCGTTAATATGTGAGATCTTATGGATGTAGAGAAAGTATAGATCTAATGATAAATCAAGTAAATAAAGTAAAGCGAAGGGAAAGAAAAGACACAAACGATGTATAGTGGTTCGGCTACAAGGACACCTTCCTTGCCCTACTCCACTCCTCGAGTCACCTACTCCAGAGTTCAAGCACTATGTCAACAAACTCCTTCACTTGGCAGAGAAGCCTTCACAACGTTGCTTACACTTTTTCGGTACAAAGCTAGATACCGAGTCCGTAACACGGTGGACCAAACCAACACGACTATTACACAACAAATATGTGAAATATCAAATACAAGATCTTCGCTACGATAATCTTGCGGAGTGACAAATCAATCAAGGACCCCTTGCTTGGATGACTTGTAGAATGCTCGTGATCTCGCCTTAGAGAAGGACCTATATGAGGATCACAATAGAAAGAAAGAAGAACAACTCTCTAGATCAAGTGATCTATATGTTAGAAGAGAATGAGAGTGTTTGAGAGATTTAGTAAGAAGAGGGTGAGTTAGAATGAAGAAATGGCTCTCTATTTATAGGCAAAATTCTTCACTGTTCCCCGGATCCCACGGATCCCTTCCACAAGGGATCCGGCTAGCACAAAGCTAGGGATCCGTGGAACGCTCCTCTTTGCCCATGGGTTTTTTGGTTATGGGTCATGGGTTATGGGTTGGTCCATGGGTTATCTTTAGATTCAATGTATCTAGTCTTCTTGGGTATGGGTTAAGATCCATGGGTTATGGTCCATGGGTTATGGTTTTTACCCATCCTAATAAACTATTACAACAAATGCTCAATTACTACATTTTTGTATTTAAATGGCTATATGTAAATGCTTTACAAAAGTAACATGTATCCTTAAAGTTATACTTAAGATAACATTATATTTGTTATCAACAAAACACAAAGAGATCGCAAAATATTAATAAACGTTTTACGGTTTATTTTATTAACAATCTCCCTTTTGTTGATGACAAAACATAATGTTATGATGAGTAAAACTTAAGAATAGATGTAAGTTTTGAAAGCCCCTAAGTTTTACTTCTTCTCCCCCTTTTTGTCGAAACAAAAAGTTAACCCTTGGAAGAAGTAAACATAAAAGTGTGGAAAAAATGGTCCACGAATCGCTAACTCCCCCTTGACGGTAGCTCCCCCTTGTTTGGGGCGTCAAGTGAAGAAAAATAAAGATCCTACAAAAAGAAAGGTTAGTAACATGCTTATATAATCTTGTGATTGACGAGAATCAAGATTGGGAGCCAAGGTATGTAAACAAAGCCTTGTAATAAAACAACAAATTGTAGTGGTATTTATGCCACTTACAAGCATGTAAAAATAAGAACAAGACTTGTTCTTGAAAATGACATAAAAAAGAAACAAATACTAAAAGTAGAAAATAGTAGTAGTGATTCCTTCCATGCTTGCATAAGGTTATGGATGAAGGTTTTGATGAGTGATGGTATTGATGCGATCAAGGATGAGGTTGAGTATGAAACGCATTTCTTCCCTAACTTCTATTGCGATTTCCCTAGTGGATTGGCAATGTTTACAATGTAAATGATGTGGGTAATGAGTGCGGAAGTTTTCCGGGTTGTTTTGATTTGAGTTATGCGGAAGTTGTGGTGGAAAAATAGGAAAATATGGATCAACATCCGGAATATTTGTGAATGGTGGTGGAAAAGAACCTAGATGTTCTTGTAATGTGATGGGAGCTAATGGTGGTGATGTTTCAAGATCTTGAAAGATAGTACTTGTTGGTGATGAGGGAGGTGCTATAATGGAAGCATCTTGTGGTGAGTTATTGGTTGAGGATGAGCCATTTGAGGTTTGTTTTGCTAAACAGCAAGATCGGATACTAATCCGTGCGGATATCCTAGAGTTTGATTGTGGTATTTTGGATGGTGGAAGTACAAAGGTTTGGATATCATGATTGTTTGTACTAGATGATTTTCCTAAAGGGTTTTTGGATGAAATGATGTAGTGTGTTTGTGAGGAGGAGATGGATTATGCAAGCATTTTGGGAGTTATATATATATATAGAAAAACAAGGCATTGTAATGAATGCTTGACCAAAATGTGGATTAAAATCTAATGATTAGATATGAATTCAAGGCATGTGATCATGAGAACACAAGCATTAAAGAGCATACTCCAAAAAAATGAAACAAATGTGAATTTTTTCATCCAAAGTGAGAAAAATAGAAGGTAAAAACAGCTTCTGTCTCACGGATCCCACGGATCCTTCCCTTGAGGGATCCGTCCAGCATGAAGGCTGGGATCCGTGGGTGCAGTGATCCAGCAAAGACAAAATTTTCCTTTTGGAAACATTTTTGCCTAGTGTGTGCCTATATGCAAACTATTTGAGTTGCGGTTTTCGACCTCTAAAAAGAAAAGGAAAATAACTAGAGGTAAAAAAATCCTATTGAGATAACACGAAAACACACATTTAGTACTTAAGTACGTAATATTGTGTTATCAATGCTCCTAATTCATTTTTGCTTAAATGAATGTACCCAAAACACATATTAGTTATGTGTCCCCTTTAGCATTCAAAAGACATGAGATGCAATGAAAACGTGTTTTTACTTTGTATTAATAATGAAAAAGCGATTTGTCCTAGACGTGAGAAATTGCTTTTGTGAAATTGATACGGGAAGGTATCATTCTTTTAGAAAATATTTTGAAAACAGATTTTCTTTGAAATGTGTATGTAGTTATGTGTTTGCAAAAAAAAAAAAAACTATAAGTGGAAAACTTATCTTGGGTTTTGAAAATTCCCGTATTGTTTGTGAGTTGTGCGTGAAATAGAAATCCTAGACTCAGAAAGAAGAAGGCTAGTGTTTACATACCTTGTAGAGTCAATTAAGTTACGACGTTTGTTCCATTAGACCAAGACCAAGACAAGTAGGTTGAATTGTTCCGCTTCAACGGTTTGGTGAGGACGTCGGCTATGTTGTCTTCGGATGCTACCTTCTCAATAGAGATGTTCCCTTTTGAACATTGTCTCTGAAGTGATGTCGAATCTCTATATGCTTTATGCGAGAATGCAATACGATTCTTGCTTAAGTCGATGGCACCTTTGTTGTCACATAGGATGGCTATGTCGCTTAGATGAATGTCATAGTCGACTAACGCTTGTTTCATCCATAGTGCTTGTTGGCATGCTTTGCCGTGAAACGATACTTGGCTTCGGTTGTTGATATAGCTAGTGCCGTTTGTTTCTTAGAAAACCAAGACGTTAAACAACATCCCATGAAAGTACATACACCACTTGTACTTTTTCTATCAACGTAATCACCGCATGGTCGAATCGCATATACAATTGTTTCTACTCCGTGCCCTTAGGATACCATAATCCTAATTGTGTTGTAATTCGAATATATCTAAATATCCTTTTACGGCTTCTAGGTGTGATGTTTTAGGGCCTTCTTGAAACCTAGCACATAAGCAAACACTAAACATGATATCCGCCTACTTGCCGTGAGGTAGAGAAGACTACCTATCATGCCACGATATTTAGTATTATCTATGATTCTCCGTCTTCATCTTTTGTGAGTTTGGTGTCGGATGACATTGGAGTCCTAATTGGTTTTGACTCTTCTAGACCGAATTTCTTTAACATCTCCTTGATGTATTTAGATTGATTGAAGAAGATACCATCTTCTACTTGTTTTATTGTAGACCAAGAAAGAAACTAAGTTCTCCCATCATACTCATGTCGAACTCGTCATGCATGATTTTAGAGAAATCATCACACATGTCTTGACAAGTGGATCCGAATATAATATCATCTACATATATTTGTACTATGATTATATGTGACTCTCTTTCTTAGTAAAAGTGTGTTGTCAACTAACCCCATGGTATAGTTGTGTTTAACTAGAAATGACTTGAGTCTATCATACCAAGCTTTTGGAGCTTGTTTAAGACCGTAAAGGGCTTTCTTTAATTTATAAACATGTTTGGGTTTTCAAAATCAATGAAGCCCGGAGGTTGAGCTACATACTTCTTCATTTATGAAACCATTTAGAAAAGCGCTTTTGACATCCATTTGATAAAGCTTTAGATCATTAGCACAAGCATAGGCAAGAAGTATTCTTATAGACTCTAATCTAGCCACGGGCGTAGGTCTCATCAAAGTCTATTCCTTCTTGTTGGTTATACCCTTGAGCAACGAGTCTAGCCTTGTTCCTAGACATGACTCCGTTTGCATCTAATTTGTTTTATAAACCCATTTGGTTCCTATTATGGTTTGATTACTAGGTGGAGGACAAGTGTCCAAACATCATTAGAAACAAATTGATTTAGTTCTTCTTGCATAGCCATGACCCAACTCTCATCTTTTATGGCTTCTTGTGTATTCTTAGGTTCTAAGGTTGAAACGAAACAAAACAAGCTACTTTGGTTTTGAACTTGAGACCTTAATGTTCGTTCGTTTAGTTTTCCTATGACTTTATCTACGGGGTGATCTTTGGACTCTTTAATGTTTATTATTTCATCACTTATCTTTTTCTTTATTACTATAGCTTCACTTTCTATAATCTCGTCATCTACAAGAGGTGGAGAGGGTTTGGGTGGACTTTCATCAAATTTTATATTTAATGACTCTTCTACCTTCATTGTTTCTTTGTTTAATATGACGTAAGCTTTGCTATTTGGCGAGTAACCTAAAAAGATACCTTCGGTTGATTTAGGATCAAATTTTGTAAGGTAATCTTTAGTGTTAAGAATAAAACATTTACTACCAAAGACTCTAAAGTGATTTAACATAGGCTTTTTACATCGAAGTAACTCATATGGAGTTTTTCATAAGATTGGTCTAATTCAGACTCGATTGAGTATGTACGTTGAAGTATCAACAGCATTACACCAAAACTTTTGAGGTATGGATTGTTCATTACGCATGGTTCTACTCATTTCTTGTAGGGTTCTATTCTTTCTTTCTACTACCCCATTCGATTGTGGAGTGTGTGGAGCCGAGAACTTGTGAGTAATACCATTAGCGTCACAAAAAGCTCGAATTGCACTTCATTATCGAATTCCCTACCATGATCCATCCTAATAGACACTATGTGACTTCCTAGTTGTCTTTGGATCTTTTTGCTTAATATTTCAAAATAATTAAAGGTTTCCATTTTGTTCTTTAAAAATTTTGTCCATGTATACCTAGAATAGTCATCCACTATGACCAAAGTATAGTAGTTGCCTCCATAACTTTGGATAGCGGATGGACCGAATAAATCCATATGTAGTAATTCTAGACACCTAGTTGTAGACACCATGTTTTAGCTTTATGACTAGAATGAGCTTGTTTTCCTACATTACAAGCATCACAAAAGTGATGTTCATATTTCAACTTAGGTAGATCTCTTACTAGATCTTTGGATGATAGCGATTAAAGAAGTCGCATGTTGGCGTGACCCAATCTTCGATGCCATAGGGTCGAAGTATCATCCATAGAGGTAAGACATAGTTTGTCCTTAGGTTCATTACCGATTTTAATGACATAGACTCCATGTTTCCTAATTCCTTTTCCTATGGTTATGCCATTTTTTAGTATTTTACTACCGGTTTCGGTAAAAAGTACATTGCACTTTTTATCACATATTTGTCCTATACTTAAGAGGTTAAAGTTTAGGTTTTCTACGTGACACACATCGTTAATCGTTAGAGATTTGTTAGAAATCGTACCTTTACCGATGATTCTACTTTTGCTATTTCCAAACACCACATTACCTCCATTGAAGGTTTCATATGTGGAGAATAGATCCCTATTGCCGGTCATGTGCCTCGTGTACCCGCTATCCTTGACCCATTCATCGGGGTCTAGGTCGACCTTTAAGCACACCTAAAACAATAATAAACTCAAAATTTTGGTCCCCATTTGTTCATGGGTCCATTAGTGTTAAACATTCCATTCATGTTAGACATGCATGGATAAGATGAGTATGCATTCCATGGAGCAAAGTTTTGAAAATGAAAACGTTTTGCATGTTTGGATTCCATCCCATTTGATGGTTACTTTTTGGGTAAACGTTATTAGGTCTCCTAAATGAATTAGGTTTTGAAAAGATGGAGCTTTGTTTCTTGCAAAAGTAGGATTATATTTTGGAGGTGGTTGTCTAGTGGTGACATGAGTTGGTTTCTTCCTATTAACTATAACAAACTCGGTTCTAGATGAGGAAGCTACGTTATTGCTCTTTGTTTGCTACAACAGATCCCATGGATCCCTTTTCGTACACTAGCCGGTTCCCTTTTGGGGATCGTGGGATCTGCCACAATAGTGGTCGGTTTTCTAGTTCCTTAACAAATTTTGTTTCTTTACTTTCACTAGTTGATGGATCAAGTTGTTGACTACCTAGACCCTTTTGATTGTTACCGGTTTTAACACCTTGAGTATTGTATCTAAAGTGTTCGTACTCATTCTAGCAATTTTAGAATCTGTTATCCACTAGTGTTTGAAGTTGAGCATAAAGTTCACATTCACCACTTGCTATTTTACCCTTTTCTAAACGTTTTAGTTTTGCTTTTAATTCTATGACTTCTTTATCTAAACGTTGATTTTGACTCTTTAAAAGCTTGTTTTTGTTAATTAGTTTTAAGCTAATATTGCATAGTTTGTCATATTCATTATGCAATGAGTCGTCATCAAGTGATGAACTACTATAGTATTCGTGACATACCTCGTCATTTGCGATGAGACAAATTTCTTCATCCTCCTCGTCGCTCATTCCCCATGTGCCGTTCACGAACGCCTTTTGATCATCCCGTTTGGGACACTTACTAATAAAGTGGTTTGGGTCCCCACATTTAAAGCAAGTACGATCATCCTTTGGCTTCTCGTCCTCTTTGCTTTTCCGAAAGCCTTTCTTATCGTCATAAGGTTGTTTGACGTATCTTCCCTTTCTTCTAAAGAACTTTTTAAAGTCCCTTACCGCCATAGCGTACTCTTCGTCATCACTACTCGAAGAGGAGTTCTCCTCATCGCTCGTAGCCTTTTTGGCTTTAAGGGCAAGAGATTTGTGTTTCTCTTTCACCTTTGAAGCTTCGGAATCTTTAGCAAGGACAAGTTCGTAGACTTTCAGGTTGCCTATGAGTTTGTAACACCCCCAAATTTTGTTTAGCGGAAGCATACGTGTTATTCGGGAGCGTTACGGGATTGGTGAATCGTAACACAAGTGATAAAGAACGGAATACATACTCCGTTTAACTTCATAAATATTTTAAAACATTATCTTACAACATCGTTTAGATAAATGGGCACATCCCATAATTTTTAGTGGTCCCAAAGTAAAAACATCATTTTTGTGTAAAAACACTTCTTTAAAAATTACTACGACCATTTCTCCGCCCCTTGCCTTGCATCCATGATCACAACTAAACACCTGAGAAAATATGCTAAAAAGGTCAGCTAAAAAGCTGGTGAGTTCATAGGTTTATGTTAAAATAGTAAATTTGGACCATAAGCAAAGTCATATAATCATTACAACGAATATAATGATATATGGATGAAAGTCTATTACGTTAGCTCTAAGTTCATGCAACCGATACTACGACAGTTCAGATGCTAAAAGATGTCATACAATATAGGGGCCCATAGCGAGTGTTTTGTCCCTCAACACTCGGTTCCGACATGGTATACGTTTTGCCTTGGCCTAAGCATGGCCAACCGAACGGAGGAGTCACCCTCAATAGATCTACTTATAACATTCGCGTTTCCCAAAGGGGAATTGACGGTTCATGAAAAAGGGCATTCTCTAGGGACATAAGGGCTTAGGCTAAACCACGTAATAGTAATCATGTAATAGTTTTGGTCCATAAAAGGTTTTGCATATTTCTCACCCCAAAGTGTATAAAACAGTTTATCATGTAAAAGAGGGGCTATGAAAACTCACCTTAGCAAATGTGAAATCCAAATGTGGGATCTAGTGAATGTTGTGATGCGGCACCGACACGCGACCTAGATAAGGAGGGCAATGTTTTAGTTCATTGTTTTAAGTATCACTTACTTAAAGTGGTTCAATATAATTGTATTAATACTAAACGTAAGTTTGTAAATATAGTTTTACTAGTAAGTATACAAAGTGTATATACTTTTTTTTTATATTGACATTAATAGGGTTTTAAAATCCAAGATTTGTTATGAATAATAATTACAATATTCCACTAGCAAGTATATAAATGTGTATATACTTATTTAAGTTGACACAAAATGGTATTGTCAAAATTTATCACTAATTGATTTATTTTCTAATTACCTTTAGAAAATGTTTAAGTTAAGTCTGAAGACTTTCAAATTTAATATATAATAAAATGGCATTGCGGTCTTTAGTTATTTATCAACTTGTTCTTAATATATATAGTTCTAAACGGAAAGTTTACTTGACGTACATTTGTTTACACATTGATGCTAAATTTTGACGTAAGCATTATTAAATGAATCATGTTCTTACATATTGATTGTTCATGCCAAACTTTTGTGTATTGTTCGTTAAGTTATACTAGTGTACACGATTGACGTTAGGACGATACATACGAAGTAAAAAGAAAGAATTGACGGAGACGGGTTTCAGTGTTTGTTGTCCGATAAGTTTCCCCGGGTATCACCTCATTCGACCTTCTAATAGTTTCTATATAAAAGACTATGGCTGCGGCCCATTTTAAATGCAACATGGTAACAAATGTTGGGCCTGGCCCAATGTGGTTGATGTAACGAGAAAGAGAGAAAAAGAAGCATAGGCCCAAGTTTATTTCTACTACTAAATTTTGATAACAGAAGTTTAGAACAAATATTTTCTTCCATGCTCTTATTTCAAAAGTTTACATATTTGTCTTTCAATTTTAACGTGAGTATTATAGCTCGAGTCATTTGTTTCGAACAAGATTGGCTAATATCAAAAACTAGGAAGATGTGAGCAAATGAGTGATGAGGCCATGTATTAGTTGAGTACTACTTCAACTTGGTCTCATTCTCGTCAACTATCATGGACTTCGACACAACATAGGCTACTCGAAATGTTTTAGTAACCGAGCATACTTGACTTGAGTTCTCCCTAGGCGTACATAGAGGCTTAGACACATGGTTTACCTCTAAGATTTGAGTCACAATACAATGAGATACTAGCATGTTTCTCATGTTTAAACAAGGTAAAAATCAAAGTTCGACATACTTTCAAACAACATAAATGTCGACTGAAAAAAATGAGTATCGACATGGGTTACTTGTAGGCTTCGCAAACTTGACCCGTATACCTTATTTTTGTTCCCTAGACTCGATAGAAAACCAAACGGACTCTAGTGTAAATGACCACATAAGTTCATGTAACCAAGATTGTTTACTAAACACAAGGAGTATAATTTTATAAAAACTCAATCTCTCTAATTCTTGTTTATGCAATTCGACAAGACCCAAAGTTAACATAACAATACCAAAGAAACTCAACTTCTAGTTTTTCTTGTTTCATGCTCTCGACAAAACCCAACACCACACCCAAGTGACATATCATTTTCGACATGAAACAATTAAAAGAAACTAAACACGGCAAACTTTATAATATCATTTTGATACAAGTTACTAACTCAACATCATAACAACAACAAAAAGAGCATTACAACAAGGAAGATTTATAACCTCAACTCAAAGGTGATGTAAGAGGAACGAGAATGGCTTCGTGGTTTCGGACCAAACAAGACTTGAATTAGCTCCTACACACCTCCAATTGCAAAACCCCCAAATCAATTTTTGAAAACCCTAACTTTCACAAACCCTAGTTTTTGGTAAAATTTGATGAGAAACTGAGTTTGGGGATTTTGCAACTCGACTAGAGATATAGAAGTATATTGGGGAGGAGCTTGGCTATCTTTCTTTCCTTTGGTCTTGGTTTGAAGCCAAATTCGGTTAGCTTCCAAAAACTAAGAATATCTTGGAATTTTGGCTCAAGCTATATTTGTGTGAAGATATGATTCCCTTGAATGACTTGGCCTTGATTTACCTTGGATTCGTACGAGTTGTAGCAAGAGCATCAAGGAGAGATTTGTGAAGCAAAAACTTTCATGAATTTGGTAAGAGAGAAGAGGATATGAGGGATTAAGCATGTTGGATTATCCTCTTTGGGGAGATTCGATTTTACTAGGGAGGTACAAGTCTAGAGGTTGAAGATGGGATATGATATCTTTTCTCCTGGTTCTTGGGTTGGTTTTGTCGTGAATGGGAGAGAAAGACAAAGGGATTTTATCTCACTTTTTATTTAATGTATTCATTTGTCCATTATGTAAGTAAATAGATGTATTATACTTATTGTGAAATTTGGAAATGTATGCATATACATTATACTTATGTATAAATTGTATTTGAGTCTTATAAAAGTTATTGCTCAAGTGAAAGTGTGTTAAATATTTTGTGTCCCGCGATATTAAATTGTGACCGAAGCATCATTAATTAGTGCTCTCCCCTAAACTAACGAAGATTTTCAAGTGTTCTTCTCAGCCCGGATTAAGAAGAAGTCTTTAGATCATCAAATGCAATTCGTCTTTAGTCTTCTAATCATGTAGCGTAAAATGTAGATTAGCGTAGACTCGACCTTCTTCAAGATTGTCCGAAAGGAAATAGATCATAACATCTTCTTCACACCAAAGGCACTCCGTTATCTTGAAAATAGCAAATCCTTAATTAAAATCCTCCCAATCAAACAAGAACGAAAGATGTTCATCAAAGAAATCACCGACAACTAGAAGCACTTTGTCATTTAATCATATCAGCCCGTGTGAAGATGTCAACCAACGGCTCTTAGAAGAAAGTACATGTGAAGATGATCCGATAAGAAGAATCTCGATTCTTACATGAGTTAGGAGCCGTTTGACAATATATTCTCATATATCAGTCAACCATGCAAAAAATTCACACTTCTTCTCCCCCTCAAGAATTGCATATGGAGATGCCATTCTTGATTAAACAAGTGATTATCATCCAAATGTATTCTATTCACACTTCTCCCCCGCAAAGTTAGCACATGATGTCGCCATCTTCATTATATCGAACAAGTGAATAAGAGTAATTATCAGTAGTCCGGTTCACTTGATGACTGAAGCGCATGGAAAAAGCATGAAGCATGTTGATGAAGAATGTCGATGAGAATGGTCGAAACATGAAGATTTCTCTTCTTCGAAGATAAAGCGCCTCAAGCGCATACACCTTTTTTTCTTTGAGGAACGGGCTGAAGTGATATTTGCGAGACGCCATAATGATGAAGTACGAGGCTCGAATCGGTGAGAGCAGACATCATAGTGTTGAAGAACGAGGCTCGAATCGATGTGAGCAGTACGTCATAGCCGAATGAATATCAAGATTGAGTTACTTGAACCCGTGAGTTATGAGATATCAATCCATTTGTAATCCATACTTTAAGCCAGTCCATGTAGTGAAGGATCAAGTATCGAATCGAGTAAGGACTACCGCACTAATATTACAAACTTGATTGCATATATTTTGGTTAGTGACATTAGTATCCAAACCCTTTGGGGTTTCACAACAACCTTGATTTTGTCATCGAAATGACTTTCCGGTAGGAATCCACTTAAGTCCAAAGATCCTTAAACATTCTACCGCAGACGGTATCCACTTATGGCAAGGTTTAGGATTGTTAACCTTCTTATGCACGATGGAAGACTTATCAATATTCCTAGACTCCAATGATTTAGCATTGGTATCCATCTAGGTGAAGTTTTGGGTTTGTTTTGCTTCTTATGTCTTGAAGATGACTTAATGTCCAATACTTATGAGTTGAACCTTAGCTTTGTTGGTAGTCTTAGTGGATTGTACCTTGGCATGTGAATTAGGAAAATGTTTCTTATGTGGAAAGACTCGAATTTCTATTTTTGTTTTCTACATGCGTAGCATTCTTATGCTCATAATTACTATTAGATGCACGCCAATCCCTAGTCTTTTGAGTGTTCCTAGGTAGTGGTTTACAACTACTAGCGGTGCCTTGAAATCTTGTAGAATTCCTCACCCTAGGTCTTGCACCTAAAATTCCGTCTTTTCGAATCATGCCTTTTCCTAGCTTTTTCTAGATAATAGTTCTTCCACAAGTCATTCATATCATATGAATTCGGGTTTTAAAGCTTGGTTTTGACACTTTCGAACTAATCCTATAGGTCTTTGGGAGTAGAAGTGGCTACTTGTTGAGGGTTAACAGAGCTAGAGGCCTTATTCTTAGGTAACTTAGGTGAAGTGGTGGTTTTGACAAAACTTGGGAGGCAAACCGTGTTTTGAAAATTTTGGTCTTTCGGATATAAACGCGATGGGTTGCCTAACAACGGACCGGTTTCTAATGGGATGAGAAAGCTGGTTTCCCCAAGGTTGATGGTTTTGTAAACTTAGTGTTCACACTTTTCCTATAGTTTTCCTAAGCTCATTTTTAAGGCAACAATAGCGAAACTCTTTTCTGAAGTTGAGCTTTGAGTTCATCAATTTTTCTATCAAAGAATTTGTTTGTTCCATTGACTTAGTTCTAGCTTCTTTGTGAGTCACTTAGTTCTATGTGATGCTTTCTCAAAGACTCATTTTCCTTTAGTAATTTGGCCACACAAATTGCTAATTCATCATTCTCATTTGAATATCATAAATAGCATTAACATTAGAATTACTTGTAACCAAATTACTTTTCACATGCATATCGAAATATGTTTCTTCAAATTGTTGATAGTTGACTCTTTGTTTTGAAGTGAGCTTTCAAAGTGTTAATTTCAAAAGTTCACGAATTCGTGAAGTTCGGATTTTACATGGTTTGTTAAGTTGAAAACTTTCTTCTTTACTCGTATCGCAATTTCAAGTGAAATGCAATGTTTTTCAAGTTTAGAGAATTTGTTTGAAAGTTCATCAAACGCCATTTTATCAACCATATAATTTGTTTTGAAATTATTAGACTCGACCTCAACCAAGGAACATTTATCGAATCATGTTCAAGATTAAGATCGGTATGTTTAGGTACATTAGCGGATGCACTATGTTGAGCGATTAAGAGTACCTCATCACATGACACCGCTCAATTTCGGTCCGATATCCGCATCCATATCATGTGTAACAAGAGTCACCTGGACCGATCGTGTCAAGCTTATCTATCTCGAGCCTCTGTACTCGGTGTCAATCGATCCATCATCCGGTGCTTTCTTGGTCTCAACACAACAATTTATAGATTGCACTTGACATTCATTCACCAAACATTCATTCACCAAACATTCATTACGAATAACTTCCTCAATATACTTTCTACATTATCCATGAGTTAGATTAATGTCTCTCTGAACACATTAGCTTCCATCCCATGTGATTCTTAAAGCACATTTCGGTCATCGATAATCATAATCAAGTGTATTCCTTTGATGAATGGTGAAGTTGTTTGTTGATCACCGAAGTGCGACTTTAGAACGGCTTCTTGAACCTTTTTCTATTAAGTTGTTGTTCTAATTGTTCCAAGTTCAAGAACAATGTGCGGTCATCGATGATAATTCTTGACGAAAGAGTGTAATACATGATCGCTCAATTCTATTGTGTATTTGTCATCAATTCTAAGTAACATGAGGTGTGAATGAAGTTGTCGATAAGGTTCAATGAAACTTTCCTTACCCTTTGCAAGAGCATTCTGTAACCTTGACTGGTGCATTTATGTCTCTTTAGATTCTAAACACGGAGATCTCACATCCTCATTGATTGATTCCATCATCTTTAACCGTTCAGTATAACTAATATTCTCATGGTTGTCAACAACATCATACAGTTTGAGTACTTCTGAAATCACTGGGTCAGTAGAACAAGACATGAGGTTGAAGTATACACGGGATTTTACAAGTCTATGATTTAAACCGAGAAATAGAATCTTTCGCGGGATTTTACAAAAATCAAGACAAAACAGTGAGATAATTCAAAATAGGATGTAGTAAGGAAACTAGGAGATGATAAGGAAGTGAAGATCAATTGGTGTGTGGTTGAGTTTGTGATTTTCCTAATTCTTTATATATATAGCCCCTGTTCCGCGCACCCCCGAAGGATTTTTCGGAAAATTAGGGTATGAAAACAAGGGTTTTGTATGTTAGGTTTAGAGACAAATCGTAGGAATTGACAAGTTGCTTAACAGATAACTCGCATAAGACAACTCGCTTCAATAAGCAAGTAGACAACTCGCATATGTGGCAACTCGCATAACACAACTCGCTTCAATAAGCAAGTAGACAACTCGCATATGTGGCAACTCGCATAAGACAACTCGCTTCAATAAGCAAGTAGACAACTCGCATATGTGGCAACTCGCATAACACAACTCGCTTCAATAAGCAAGTAGACAACTCGATATGTGGCAACTCGATAACACAACTCGCTTCAATAAGCAAGTAGACAACTCGCATATGTGGCAACTCGCATAACACAACTCGCTTCAATAAGCAAGTATACAACTCACATATGTGGCAACTCTCTTAGGCAACTCTCTTTAGATACGATGAATATGGACAAGTCGCATAGGCAACTCGCTTATCAGACAACTCGCTCAATAGCTAAGTCGCTTTAGATCTCAAGTCGCTTAAAGAAACAACTCGCTTAGAACTCAAACCGCATAAAAATCAACTCGCTAAATGACCAAGTCGCATGTACCAACTCAAGATCCAATAACAAAGCAACTCGCTTTGAAAAATATGAATTCGAGACTCAACTCGCTTTGTACAATCTTCAAATATAACCACTTTATCAATCAAAAACAACCAAACCACAATGATTTAAGCCTTCCAATTCAAAATCTAAACACATATGATGATCCTAAACACAAAAGTACAAGCAAAATTCAAACTTTAACACTAGAAATTTTCAAAATGAATCAAACTCTCCTAAACCCTTAATACACCAAAAACCTTATGAAATCCACCAAAACAAAGAGCATGAAAGATGAGTGATCAAACCATGGCTCTGATACCAATTGTAAGATATTGGATTTCATAAACACATAACAAATCAAAGTATGGTTCGAATTAGGCAAGAGAGTTTAGAGAGAGAAAGTAGTGTGGGAGCCTTTCTAGAGAGAAAGTAACAAAAGAAAGAATATTAGATTGAAAGGTCCAACCTCTACCTTGGAAGGTAGAGGTATATATAGTTACATAATAAACGTCCTCCTTCGGATTGTGGATCGTGCATACGGTGGGTAAAGACCCGTCCTTCCTCCACGGTGTTGCTCTAACTAACTAACTAACTAATAAATAACGTAATGTCTACGAGCTAACATATGCTAGACTAGAGTTGGGGTGACCGATACTTCAACATGGAATTTTCTAATTCCTAACAGATAAACTCAAAACGATCTATAGGAAGAGCTTTAGTGAAGATGTCTGCTAGTTGATATTCAGTCCTCACAAAATAGAGTTCAACCACACCTTTCTCTACTTGCTCCCTGATGAAGTGATGTCGAATGTTAATGTGCTTTGCTTTTGAGTGTTGAACATTGTTGCAGCAGAGAGCAATGGCACTTTTGTTATCACAGTACAGAGGGATTTTGTTGAATACAAAGCCATAGTCAAATAATTAGGATCTCATCCATAAGATTTGAGCACAACAAGATGACATGGCTATGTATTCAGCCTCTGTAGAGGAGATAGATGTACTAATTTGTTTCTTTGAAGACCAACTTACTAACTTATCTCCCAAAAATTGAGCACCTCCTGACGTGCTTCGACGAGTATCTTGACACCCTGCATGGTCGGTCAACATCTGCATAAGCTGTTAGTGACATATCGGTGTCCTTCGGATACCAAAGTCCCATGTTAATGGTTCCTTGGAGATACCGAAAGACCCGTTTAACCTCTTCAAGGTGCTTTTTGGTAGGCTTAGTCTGGTATCTAGCACACATGCATAAAACGAACATAATATCAGGTCTACTGGCTGTGAGGTATATCAGAGATCCAATCATACTACGATATTTCGTTTGATCAACCATGATCCCTGAGTGGTCCTCATCCAGTTTTGTACGCTCCACCATGGGAGTGTCAATAGGGTCACAAGAATCAAATCCAAATTTATTTAAGATTTCATTTGCATATTTAGATTGATTAATGAAAATGCCTCCGGGACTTTGTGAAATTTGTAATCCTAAGAAAAATGACATTTTCCCCATCATTGACATTTGAAATTTAGAGCCCATCTCTTTTGAAAATCGGTCACATTCATTAGGGCCAGTCGAGGCAAATATAATATCATCAACATAGATTTGAACATGAATTAAGTGTTTGCCTGACTTTCTGGTGAACAATGTAGGATCAACTGCTCCTTTGTAGAATCTATTTGACAAAAGAAACTTTGACAGTGTATCATACCATGCCCTAAGAGCTTGCTTCAAACCGTAAAGGGCCTTCTTCAAGCGGTAGACATGGGTAGGATGCTCTGGATTCACAAAACCTTCGGGTTAACTGGCATAAACCACTTCTTTGAGATCTCCATTAAGAAAATCAGTCTTTACATCCATCTGATAAACCACCATATTCTTGCTAGCAGCATTACCAAGAAGATTATGATAGCCTCAATTCGTGCAACGGAAGCAAATGATTCTTCAAAGTCAATACCCTCCTCTTGTCGATATCCTTTCACCACAAGCCTTGCCTTATTTTTCAGAACATCACCTTGCTCATCAAGTTTCAATTTGAAGATCCACTTAAGAGAAATAATCATAGCACAGTCTGGAGCAGGCACCAATTCCCATACATAAAGACGATCGAACTCATGGATTTCATCTTGCATAGCATTAAACCAGCTTTCCTCAGACATTGTTGTTTTGACATATTCTGGTTCGATCTTTGATAGTACAGAGTTAAAGAAGCACTATAAGGCATCCGTGGCAAGTTGTCTTCTTGTTGAAACCGAACGAGAAGGATTCCCAATGATATTATCAAGTGGATGATCATATGTCCATTTTCTGAGATATTCGTGTGGTTGTTGTTGAGGAACTGAAGTAGCAGAGTTTGGATCCCCTGGTGAAGGTGGTTTAGGGGCAAATATGTTTTCAAATGGAGCATCTTCGGGAGTAGCAAAAGGGTTATCTCCATTAGAATTAGCAGCTACATTTCCATGATGTACAACCGAAGATTGAGGATTCGAAGATGATGATGAGTGATTAGCAACTGGCGCTTCTTGGGATAAAGACATTGAAACAGATGGACCATCTTTATTGATTGGATTAGAAGTGGCTACAGTTGGTGGTGCGGAATTATCATTAGCATGAGGTTCATAGTATTCATCAAACATCGGATCAAACAATTTCTTCAAATCTTCTTCTGATGGAGGTACATAAGGAATTGCAGGGGAGTGATTTTGTACAAGAGAAGAACTAATGGGACTACTTGATAAAAGTTGAGATACGGGTCCAGAACTGGATTGTCCAGGAGCCATTTGCTCAGTCAGCTCATCGAACGTAACGTGAATAGTTTCCATAATGTCTCGGGTTCTTTTGTTGTAGATTCGGTAACCCTTCCGATTCGGTGCATAACCAACAAAAAATCCAATATCCGCCTTAGCTTTTAACTTTCCCAAATCTTGACCCTCATTTGTTGGGTAACACAAAGCTCCAAACACACGAAGAAATGACATATCTGGTTTTCTGTTGTGAACTAAATCGTGGGGTTTTTCCATGAGTTGTATGTATTAGGGAAAAGTTTTAGGTGTAACATGCAGTGGCAATAGCTTCCGCCCAGAGAAACATTGGGGCCTTTGAGAATATAAGCATGGTTCTGGCAGCTTCTACAAGAGTTCGATTTCGTCTTTCAACTACACCGTTCTGTTGAGGAGTAAGTGGAACACTTCTTTGATGTCTGATTCCAATGCTTTCATAAAGCTGACTTAGTTCTTTGTTTTCAAACTCAGTTCCATTTTCTGTTCGGATGATTCTAACTATTTTATTAAGCCAAACCTGCAATTGTTTAATAAGTTTGATGATGATGTCGGGAATTTCATCCTTTGACCTCAAAAACTTAACCCAAGTAAATCGAGAGTAGTCATCAACAACGACTAGCACATATTTCTTCCCATTTATAGTCTGCTCTCTCATGGGTCCGCACAAATCCATATGAAGGGTATGAAGAACTTTTATAATTTAGTTGGCAGGTTTGGGTTTGTGGGCATATTTCTTGCTTTTTCCCAATTGGCATGCAGAACAAAGATGATCTTTTCATATTTTAACCTGGGCAAGCCTCTTACGAGGTCCTTTTTAGAAAGATCATTGATGGTACCAAAGTTCAAGTGATTGAGACGACGGTGCCATAACCGAGACTTTATTTTAGATGCCTTTGACAACAAGCAAATTGGAGAAGACTTCATCATGTCTTCGATAGAGATGGTGTACAAATTAGTGGCACGAGTTCCCTTTAAAAGCTCAACACCATCTAATTATCTGATGAAGCAAGAGTGTTTTCTGAAAGCCACTTCAAGATCAGAATTGCAGAATTGACTAACAGAGAACATATTATGACCAAGACCTTCTACATAATATACCCGGGAGATTATATTTTCACCAAATACATAATCTCCATAACCCATAATTGCCCCAAAGTGGTCGTTCCCAAATCTAATAATTCCGATAAACTTATTCACGAAGTTCTTGATCCGTAAGCGATCTCCAGTCATGTGCTTTGAGCAGCCTGAGTCCAAATACCACAGAACGATTTTTACGACATGCAGTTGAACACAGACAAGTTTGGATAACTGAAAACTTTGGATCCCCATGAGAGAATGGGTTCCAATTGGTTAGTAAATGTGATTGGAACACCCACATTAGTATTAGAAGCTATGACATCATTAGTGGTGGACACAAGACTAGTAGTGGCACTGGGCCTATGTGAAGTATGACAACTTCTTAAAGGGATGATCCTACCAGTAGGTTTCCATTCCTTGGTGGGCATATATCTATACTTTTTAGGGCAAAACTCATTAACTTTGAATTTACGGCCAATAGGTTTCCATTGATAACCCACATTGTTGAATTTTCTCCCTGTAGGCTTCCAATAATCACTAAACCTTTTCCTAATAGGCTTCCTGACTTCCTTAACATGTTTAGCACTTCTAACATCTTTGAATTGAGATTTAACAACATTTTTCAAATCATTCACAACACATTCATGATAAATACCAGAAGCCAATCAATCATTACATGTTTTGCAAAAAGTAGAAGAATTCAAATTAATTGTAGTACGCTTATAGCTAATATTAGAATCAACACAATTCATCTGATTCAACTCAAACTTATTATTCCTAGGGTGGTCTTTTACTTTCTTCCCTTGATCACTCTTGGCTCGCGTGGTCCTATCTTGCTTTGTATTGCCTAGAGGCTTTGACCCGCTAACCTTAGTGTCACTGATTACTCATGTAGAAGGAACGATGGGAATATTAGTTGGTTTCACTACTTTCTGCATTTCTAGTCTAGAAGTGCTGGGATCTGAGATTCTAGAGGCACATCAAAGGTCACATGCTTGACTTTAGGCATAGAACAGGGCATAACTACACTATCTTTCCTAGTACCAGATTTAGGACATGTTGCAATTATACATTCTAAGAGTTCTTGAGTCACATCCAAATGACATCAAACCGCATACAAGAATATAGTCCGAGACTTAAACCGCTTAAATGAAACACTTTCAAAACCAAACTTTTCCAATCCAAAACACTACAACCAAGATGAATCAAGCCTTCCAAACCAAAACCTAAACACTTCTGATGATTCTAAACACAAAAGTACTATCAAAATTCAAAATTTAACACTAAATATGATCAAAATGATGAAAATGTCTCAAAACTCATTCAACCCCAAAAACCTATGAAAACCATTAAGAATCCAAGAACATGTAAGGTAGATGATCAAACCATGGCTCTTGATACCAATTGTAACATATTGGTTTTCACAAACACATAATCATAACACAAGGATTCAAATGTGTTAGGTTTTAGAGAGAGAAAGTAAAGAGAGTTGGGAACTTCTAGTGAGACAAAGAAAAATGTATTATGAAGCTCCAACCCTTTGCCTTGATAGGCAAAGAGTATTTATAGTGTGTTACATGAAACGCCTCATACGGTATGTGGATCAGGCATACAGTGGGTAAAGACCCATCCGTCCTTCACGGTGTTACTTAACTAACTACTAACTATCACTAAATGACTACGACTATGAGCTTTCTAACGAATACATATACTTGAGGTGACCGAGTCTTTAACTACTGAATTTTCTAAATCCTAACAATCTTCCTTTAAGAACCGTTAATTCCTTTCAAATTCAACCTTTAATCAAAGACTAACAACAATATCAAAGCATAAAATCCTAAGAATATAAGCATGGCTTGTCTCCCACGAAGCTTTATTTTCGTTCGAGTCACGAGCCAGACACCACCCTTATTTACTTCGTAATAAGGTATTTCCCCCCACTTGAATTCAAGTGCGGGTGGCATTAGCCATAAACACTGTAAGGGTGTAAATATTCCACGGTAAGGAGAAATAATATGTAAAATTGTACCTTGCATAGTAATATGCTTTTCTCTTTACATTGCTAAATTTGGTTGATGAATTTGATATATTGAACACTTCACGTGAGAGACTAATATGTTGAGGATGAGTGAATCTCATTCCTTCTTCATATGTCTCTTTGGTAATTAGGCATCCCTTGACTTCCATAAAAGATGACAAATGGTCTTTGAAGAGTAACTGTGCTAACTCCTCTACTTTTCTTGTTGAGTTTAAATCGACCTTCTCTTCAACCAAGGTTGCGTCCAAGAGCTCATTATCCAATTCTTTTGATATTTCAACCAAAATCGGGTTGTGTAAGATATTGGTTTTCATAAACACATAATAAACACTAGTATGGATCGAATGAGATAGAGTTTTAGAGAGAGAAAGTGGAAGATGGGAGCCTTTCTAGAGAGAGAAAGTAAACAAAAGAAAGAAGGTTAGATTGAGTGAAAGGTCCAACCCTCTACCTTCAGACGTAGAGGGTATTTATAGTTACATACTAAACGTCCTCCTTCGGACTGTGGATTAGGCATACAGTGGGTAAAGACCCGTCCTTCCTCCACGGTGTTACAATATGCTAAACTAAACTAATAACTAACTAATAAACTGATAAATAACGATATCTCTACGAGCTAACTTGTGCTAGTCTATAGTTGGGGTGACCGACACTTCACAATGGAATTTCCAATTCCTAACAATCTCCCCCTAAGGGAGGTCACCCCATGTTTTACATTTCGAATCCTAACACTCTATTTAATCTTCAGTCTTGAGCTCGTAGACTTTAATTCTTCAAGTTCCGCTTTCTTTGTGCTTTAGCAGTGATTCTTCAAAGTCCAACTGCTTTGTACTTTTAGTGGAGGTCTTTGAACTGATCCACATCTTCGATGATCTTCGAGCTTTCTTTGAGATCATCAGCCATAGTAAATCTCAGGATCACCCTTTATTGTGTTGCCATCATGTGATGTTGTGACATTTGGACCGACATGCTCACACTTTCAGGATCATGACATCTTTCCATCAGAGTAGCGGAAGCTTTATTGGTTCATGATATTTGCGCAGCAGCGAAGCATAGTATAAAAATATCGAGCCGTGTTATGTAGATATGCACAAGTCATGATTTCTTCAATTAAGTGTGGATGATGTGAGCATGCGGCTTTGGATTGACTTCTCACTCGATCACCGCAACCGTCCAAATGTACCGCAAACAACGATTAGCAATAAAACACACGAAAGTGTATTTGATCACTTCGTTGAATTGAGGTACATGGCCCACGGTTGTTGATCAAGACAAGTCTTGTGATGATCAAGAATCTCCTTGATAGGGTTTCACAACTGCTCAATTTGTTTTCAAACTGGAACGCCTCAAAGAAGACAACACGGAGTGAGTGAACCGTAGGATCGATATATTATTGTGTTGATGATTCGGTGGTCTTGGATGATCAAAATACATGTTAGACATTTTAGAGAGATGGTGTTCTTGGTAGAGAGTTGCTTCAATAAAATGTAAAGGTTAGATTGTTGAGCCACACCCTTCCATAGATGGAAGGGGTATTTATAGTTACGTAAGAACACGACCTCCTATCGGCCCGTGGATCGTGCATACAAGTGGGTAAAGACCCGTCCTTCCTCCATGGTGTTACACTACTCTATTCTACGCTACAAATTAACTAATTAACTACTACATAACGTAAATAACTACAAATCTACGAGCTAACATATGCTAGACTATAATTGGGGTGACCGACACTTTAACATGGAATTTCCAATTCCTAACAATCTCCCTAAGGAGGTCACCCCATGAAATACATTTTGCATCCTAGCATTCTTTCTTTGACATTGTTCTTGAGCTCAGAGACTTGAATTCTTCACTTCGCAATCTTTGTGCTTTAGTAGCGATTTTTCAAAGTCCGCATAGTTTACTACTTTCGGTGGAGGTCTTTGAACAGATCCACATCTTTGATGATCTTCGAACTTTCATTGAGATCATCACCACAAAGAAATCTCTCGGATCATCCATAGTTGTGTTGCCTTCATGTGAAGTTGTGACTTTCGGACCGACATGCTCACACTTTTGAATCATGACATCTTTCCATCGAGTAGCGGAAGCTTTTATCGGTTCATGATATTTGCAGCAGTAGCGTAAGCATAGTATAAAAATATCGAACCGTGTTATGTAGATATGCACAAGTCATGATTTCTTCCATTAAGTGTGGATGCCGTGAGCATTCGGCTTTGGATTAACTCCTCAATTTCGATCACCGCAACCGTCCAAATGTACCGCAAACAACAGCTAGCAATAAAACACACGAAAGTGTCTTTTATCACTTTCGTTGAATTGAGGTACACGACCCACGGTTCCCGCTGATCAAGACAAGCATCGCCTATGATCGTGTATGATTCAAGAATCTCCTTGATGTGGTTTTGCAACTGTTCTATTTGTTCTCAAACCGAACGCCTCAAAGAAGCCAACACGGAGTGAGTGAACCAAATAATTGAGATTCACTGATTGATGAAAAATTGATTTGAAAAACAATCGCGTATTGCTTGAAGAAAGAGTTTTGCAATACGACGAAGGTTTTATGAGAAAGATCAACTTTCAATCAAAAAAACTTTTTGTATATGAAAAAGAATACACATTCGATGTGCTAGAGAAAAGAAGAAATTCGCACATCGAACGGTTTTTCCAAAAGCATTTTTTCAATCAGAGATACTTTTTGAATTTGAAAACATAAGTACACATTCGACGTGCTAGAGAAAAGAAGGTTTGCACATCGAACGGTTTTTCCAAAAGTATTCTTCAATTCCAATCCTGGACCAAGATTGATTCAAGAGTGAATCGCCCCATCGTTTCTGTCCAGTTGTCACAAGCTTGATCTTTAGAAAAGATCTCATATGTCACCCACCAAGAGCTTGTTTGATGTTGCCTCTAGAAGGATTTCCATCTTCATCGTGAATATTTTACATATCACTCGGATGTTCTAGCAATACCACAAGGATAATGCATAGGACTCTTAATATATTCTTACTTTCCACATTGTGTGAAACAGCAAGTCTTCAAGAATAGTGTCCTAATGAGATATAGTGGATGATCTCTTGGCTCTAGACTCAATAGTGCACATTTGGTTCCTATGCCGAGACTATGGAGAGGTCTCCTTCTTCAATATCAACAATCTCAAGAGAAAGTCGATAGATTATGTAGGTTCCCGTGAGAATAAAACAAGCCCTTTTAAGAGGAACTTGAGTAGCTTGGGAAGTTTAGTGCAAGACGCCATCGGGTCCATGACGCCTTGTCTTCAATACCAGTGTTACCTTAGTAACCACCAAGAGCAAATGTATTGAACCCGAGCATCGCCCTAGGGTTGAATAATTCGAGGGATATTTCTTTTCACCCTTTTCATATTCATTTCTTTTCATTCTTCAACCCCTTCAAGCTTACCGAGACTTCATAATTAGAACCTTGTTGGGTTTATTCCAGTACTAGCTCTGTCTCAGTCCGCACTCTTCCCATATCTCACTTTTCTCCTTTTTTTCATCATACCGAAGGACTCTACACTATCTAGTGGATTGTCCCTGGGTAGATCCCTCCGGTTCTGGCGGATCGTGGGAACAAATTCCTAACCTCACCATCCTTATAACTCCATACATAAAGTAAAATGGTCGGTCTTTTGGTACAGTTCATTATTCCTTGAAACCAATTGAAAAATCATTTGGAAAAACAATCAAGGTACCTGTGATATGAGATCAAAGCATTTTGTACCTTAATAGTTTTGATCATTTAGAAAACCTCCCCCTCAACATGTGCATATGATTTAGAAATTGTTTAGCACATGGAGGCAAGAGGACTTTGAAATATTTTCTTTGATCACAATTTTCATAGAAAAAAGCCATTTGATTTTCTTGGTAAATTCTCCCCCTCAATATGTGCGTAGGATATTTGAAATCATTTTATCACATAGAGGAAAGAGTTCTTTTGAAGCACATCCACGATCAAAAAATCCATTAAGAAAACCATTTGAAAACTCAATCAAGGTACTTTATAAATCACTTTAAAAAGCTTTTGTACCTCGATAGTTTATTTTCTTTTGAAATGCTCCCCCTCAATATGTGCTTCGAGATTCGAAAGCGTTTAGCACATATGAGAGAGCAACTGCACAATTGAATCAAAACGATCATATTTTATAAAATTTCATTATTAAATCACAAATTCTCCCCCGATAAAAAATATCAAACTCTTTGAGATTTTGGATCTCAAGTGATTTAATCAGGTTTAGAAAACATGGGAGAATATGTGGCCAGGTTTAAATACTGATCATGTTTTTGGATAAATCCTCCTCCTCAACATGTGCATTGTGTATTTGAAATCGTTTGGCACATGGAGGCAGGAGTGCCTTTAAAGGACTAAAACTAATTCCATTTAAACAGATTTGAGATTTAAATCACTATCTCTCCCCCGATCAAAAATATCAAACCATTTGAGATTTGTGATCCCAAATGATTTAAATCGTTTAGAAAATTTTAGGGGAAAGACGTGGCATGATTTAATTTTGAAAAATTGCAGATAAGGACCATTTTAAGACATTAAAGATTGTTAGTGTCAGGTATGATAGTTTTAAGAGATCTTTAAGTAAAATAAAACAATTTCACAATCAAACAAGAATGTAAAAATTTCATTTTGAAAGACCTTGATTCAAAAGAAAAATCATACCATAATATAACATTAAATCTTTAGATCACCACTTATTTTTGTACAAACGGACTTTTATGAAGAGATATTGTTTGAAAATATTTTATTTTAAATCACTCTCCCCCTCAATCCATGACAGTAGTCGATGATTGAGTGACTTATGTTTTGATAAAATGAAGTCCGGTGATTTTCAAAATTTAGTACAGTTTATTTTCAAAACAATATTTTTCCCATTTTCAAAACAATTCAAATTTGTTGAAAAATGGTATTATCACAATTATCCTGCACAAAGACACGTTAGGTGGTTGAGTCGCTCATTGATGTTGTCTTTGTAGGGCTTGGAAGAAAAACCGTCTGCAAATGCAGTGAGACTTCTTACGTTGCATTTTAATGCCAACTGAGGTCAAATTAAGCTCCGTTTCTTCAATTACTTAGAAGAAAACCATTTGCTGATGCAGTGAGACCTCTTACGTTGCATTTCATGCCAACTCTCCATAGAAGTCAAATTAAGCTCCGTTTCTTCATATGTCAACCCAAGATATAGTTACCCTTTCCTTTCGGTATCCAATCATCTTCAGTTGTGGGATCCGGAATGGGAACATTCTTATATACCAATATACCTGCATACGTTAGTGAAGACACATACAGATATATGGTGGTCGACATCACCCAAACAACAATCGACTACTAAAAGTCAATTCAACATATCAATCAGATCATAAAAGGTATGGGAATAATGTGCTCATCAAACTCTAATCATCTAATCCTAACAATCATATCCTAGAAACCTAGTCCTTCAACATAGGCAATTATCATTTTTAATTAAGCACGTAGGATAATTAAGAAAGCTCGTTAGATGATATAGATTTGAAAACATTCTCCCTCAATCAATGACTTATTTTTGAAAAGTTTAAAAGCTACCAAGTCATTGATTGAGTTTTCAATTTTAAAAGTTCAAACCGATTGATTTTGCAACTCATTAACCACCATTTAGTTGAAACAAATATTTTTCTGAAGAATTTTTAGAAAGAAAAATATTTGAGTAGGAACAGCAGTCCTTCGACATACTTTCCTTGTTTTGTTTTAGGATGAGTGCACGAAATATTTGAAAGAATGGTTTAGCGCAACACTTTCCTTTCTTTAAAAAGTGGGTTGCTATCTGAAATAATAGCAAGCCATATTTGTAAGCGCGGGTCATAGTCTGAAATAACTGCAAGCCATATTTTTATACATGTTTTGGAAAAGAATATTTACACCTCCTCGCTCGAACTTCATCTATGGTCCCGTGCCATTATTGAATGACATTTCTAAGACCGCAGATGTTATCGATACTGTAAGACATGTCTTGAGAAAACATATTTTGATATTTTTAAATTTTCTAATTTTATGGGTTTTGTTGATTTTATAATTTTCTATTTTCTTTTGTAGGTTTTCTATTTTTGTATTTTACTTTTTGATAGATATATACACAGATAGAATAGATGATATAGTTTAAGAAGATGATGATACGAGTACCGAGATAAGGATATCGACCAGCCCCGTTGTAGAAGATAGAAGTCATCATCTCTTAAACATTCACCACCAAAGCTTCCAAGACTCTTGAATTGAAGAGAGAAATTGAGCCACTTGAAAGTGAGACTTTGGCAGCTTCCCCCCAAACCGAAAATCCTTTAATGAGCGATTCAAAGCTTTCTTACAAGCTTCCCTTAGCAGTGCACAAAGAAGCACACCATTATCATCGAACTTGTCTGCTCCTTTTAAGAATAATCATCGTGATTCATCGTTCGGGTTATATCATCAACAAGAACAAAGAACGTATCATCCCACTCTTTAAATTTCTTCCCATATTTCATAACCATCAAGTCTCGAGCGATGCATCCCCAAAATGTGTCAAGAGACCACTTCCCGAGTAGTTGAATTGATGCGCCGTCTCTTAAACTAGAGCTTACGAACCCGAATACACATATACCCAAAGACAAAGAAACTTATACCATCAAGTAGAAGATTAAGTCCAATAGCCAAAGAATAACCCCGATGTATACTTTTCTCTCCCTCAAGAAAGTGTATGAAGCTCAAGAACCCGGCACCGAATGCCCAAAGAGAGAATAACCGATAACATTGAAGAGGCAGCCGAATCATCGATTATCTCTGCGGGTGACAATCTGCGGATGTCAACACCGAATAAGTGATTATATCTCGAATCACCGATTAAGCCCTCAAGTAAAACAATGAGCATCCCCAATGTACACAATCTCTCTCCCCGATGATTGCGATAACATCGAAATCATCACACACTTGTGTACCTCTTTTATCTTCGTAAACTTTCTTACATCACTTCCCCACGTCGTTGGAATAATAACACTGAAAGCCTTGATGAGTAAAACCTTGAGATTCTCTGCGGTCATGACATTTGTTTTCCCCGGATATCTTCAATCACTTAGAAGAGTTAAGTTCATCAAGTTTACTCGCCATGAGTCAAACCTTGAGTTTCTATGCGGTAATAACATTTGTCTTCCCGGGATATCTTCAATCACTTAGAAGAATTAAGTTCATCAAGTTTACTCGCTTTCTGTTTAGATGTGAGTCTCCTTCCCCTCTTTGGTTTTGACACTTCGTAATCAAAGAACATATTATAAGCCCATGTACTAGAAATCTTTGAGAAGAACACTTGTAATCTTTGTGGGAATCAACTTGTCAAGAAAGAATGTGAGCAAGTCTAATTGGGATTAAATCGACTTTTCACTCTCCCCAATTAGTGCTCTCCCTAAACCGACAACTGCTTGATAAATGCCCAGATTAGGAAGAAGTCTTTAGATAATCAAATGCAACTCGCCTTTAGTCTTCTAACATGTAGCGTATAAATGTAGAACCGATCAGACTCGACCTTCTTCAAGATTGTCCGGTTGGGGATTAAAGTGGTAACATCTTCAACTCACACCAAAAGCATCCCAATTAACTTACATCTTGCTAATCCCTTAACTAAAATCCCTCCCAATCAAACAAGAATGTAAAGATGTTCATCAAGGAAATCAAGAATCGCAACGAACACACAAGATGGTAACACCAAACTACCAATCACATCAAACAAGAACAGAGTGATTGTTCGAATCATCATGTTGATGTATACGTGAAGCATTAACCGGAAGCACTTTGTCGATAAACTCATCGGCCTTAGAGAAGATGTCAACCAACGGCTCTTAGAAGAAAAACTGCATGTGAAGATAACCCGATAAGAAGAAGCTCGGTTCTTACATGAGTTTGGAGCCGTTTGACCATTTATTCTCAGAAATCAATCAACCATGCAGTGAATTCACACTTCTTCTCCCCCTCAAGAATTACATACGGAGATGCCATTCTTGATTAAACAAGTGAAAATCATCCGAATGTTCTATTCACACTTCTCTCCCGCAAAGTCAGCACATGATGTCGCCATCTTCATTATAATCGAGCAAGTGGAATGAGAAAACAATTAGTGGTAGCCCGGTTCACTTGATGACTGAAGCGCATGGAAAAAGTATGAAGCATGTTGATGAGAATGGTCATAATTGAGAAGATTTCTCTTCTTCAGAAGATAAAGCGCACTGACACGTACACTTTTCTTTTCTATGAAGAACAAGGTTTGAACTGAAGTGTTCAAACGTCATAAGAAGATTTTCTTCTTCGAAGATAAAGCGCATCAAACGTACACTTTTCTTTTCTTTAGAGTACGAGGCATGAACCGATGTGTTCATACGTCATAATCTCTCTTTTCGCTCTCTTAGCAAAACATGTAATCAAACCATTATCATTCAAGAGGCTCTTTGTAATGACAAATAATGGAGATAACCCAATATGATGAATTTGACCTCAAGTAAACTAACCCGAACTCGTGACTTAAACTTGCACATATGTAACAAAGAGCGGTGCAGATTTCCATTAGCATCTCTAAGTACTCTCTAAGTACTCTATACTCTTCATCCAACCAACCATCAAGTAATAGACGTACTTTACCTCTTGAAAATCCACAATTGAATGTGACACTGAGCACTACAAAGTACTCCTTAAAGTGATAGTTATTTTGAGATGATAAGAGCCCAATTCCCCCAAGTGGTAAAAAGAAAAGGTAAAAGTCACCCAACAATAAATAGATTTCCAAGTCTTCATTTTTGATAATAAGCTCGAACAAGGATCTTGAAGAATCTTCATCCATCCATCCCCGATACCTTCAGATACTAAGTACACTCGCCCGTGATATTTCACTACAACCTCAAAAAAATAATAGTGAATTAACTCCGTTGTCACATCTTCTGATTAAAAACTCAACTCTAGCCTCCTTTGACGTTTTAAGTGAACTATGATAATGGTTTCATCTCGACCATGGTCTAATGAGCATAACCCCGTAAAACTTTGAAGTAACCAAACCGCCATGACGAATATCCAAACACACATCCAATTCATGAAGTACACCCTTTATCCCTTCTTTGGCGTAAACCATAGCACCAAAGATAAAAAAAAGATCTCAAGTACACTTTCCTTTCTCCGTGATGAATCCATCATTACGGGATTTTGCAATTCTATAGTTTAAACAGAGAAATAGTTTCTTTCGCGGGATTTTACAAAACCAAGAATAAACCGTAAGAAAGATCCGGAAATGCACCTTACTTATACCAGGATCTTTCCATTGTCATGGGATTTTACAAGTCTATGATTTAAACCGAGAAATAGTTTCTTTCGTGGGATTTTACAAAATCAAGACAAAACCGTAAACAATGTCAGCTTGAAGGTGTTATGACAAATTTGGTTTCGGTGAATATCTGTTTTAGGGGAACATGCAGCGGTTCATCAATGGTTCAATATCCAACATCATCAACCATCCAATCAACACTTTGGTAAACACATCATTCACGCATTCTGTCGGCTATTATAGTGACCACATGGAGAAGTAAACCCGATATACCAAACTTGATCATGAAGTAGAACTCCCCAGATTTGTTACTTAAACTTGTACTAAACCTCATGAGAAAGAAACGGTGTACCCAATGTACAAAACCTCTTGACGTATCCTCAACTGAGTGAGACACCGAAGTGATAGCAACGTTTTGGGTCAAGCGAGAAAGAATCACAAACGTAACTAAATAGCCAAGTCTTTATCACCCTCTATAGATGCCCAAACAAGTCATCTTCGCGGAAGGGTAGAAACAAAGAAGACGAAATAAGTAAACGCGCCAGGAAATCATCACTTCAAATCCAAATAAGAAATACCAAGTACAAACAACCCCGTAGTCAACATTTTCAATAAATACTTCAAGCCGAGACATAATATTCTTCATGAATATGTATATCACAAAGTGCCAAAACCCGTGAACAACACCACAACAACTCAAATCAACAACTTAAATCTCATAACTCAACCAGCCTCATCATCAATTCTCATAACACATCAACTCTCTTGAGAAGCCCATTCGACTCAATCATGTGTACGATCCAAACATGGTTACAAGCAATAATCTATGCCCGATCAATATCCGCTTCACAAGCAAATTTGATATAAATACCAAATCATTAAGTCCGTCAATATAGTCATCCAATACCACGTAATTTTGCACATGAAGCCCATTTTGTATAGTCGAAATAATTAGGAGTACCATTAGAAATTAATGCATCTTGTATATATATTGAGGGAACCCACAATATCCGATCCAAATAAGGTGCAAAATCGCTTATGGCCCAAGTTGAGACAATTCAAGTGCACGCCAAATCACCAATCAAACATTACCATAACCGATCTTGGGTCCAAAACTTAAATATCCCGCTCATGTGATTTAATAACCCGTCCAATGAGATCGAAAATACACGGCCCATATTCACATGATCCAAACCGATGAAGACATAGATTCGGTATAAATCACTACATAATCACTTGAAACCCTAATAGACCATATGACCTCCCTAATTATTCTCACCCCATCTCATTCCTCTCACCACATAACATATTTCATCAAGAATAATACCCTTCATCTCCAAATCATAACATAAATAACCAAGGCTCCTCCAAATCTACATCTCATTTTCCTATTGCTTGGACACACAAGAATATGCTTAATGGCCTCGCCAGTGGTTGGCTCGAGGGAATAGAGACACCATGTGGATGGCTAGAATGATTAGAGACGTCTTCAATATAACACAAAAGATTATGGGTAGGTTTTGACATCATGTTTATTGTTTTTATTTCGAGTCAAGAACGAAATGAAAGAAAAAGTGATAATATAGTTGTTATTAACTTTTCTTTGTCTTTCGGATATTTAACAAGAAGCATAGCTTCATATAAATCGATGAAGAGATTGGTTGAAAAAATCTTTTGAAAAGTTTGGAGAGAAGGACCGATCTGAGATCGTGTTTAAATCGATGTCGAGTTCTATAGTTGATTTATTTTGAGTGACATGGTTGAGACTAGTTGTAGGTTTAGAGGGTTGATAGTTGTATAAGGAACAAGATCGAGTCGTTTATAATTGTGGATTGATGATGTTTATTAATGAAACCGAGGTCACGATCGAGTCGTGGTATATGGAATATTGAGGTCCAGGTCTTGTGGTCGAGTAGATACAGTTTATGTATTGTTGTTGAGGTCACGGTCTATGGTCAAAATCTTCTTCATCTTTATTTCTATCCAAGTCGCTAACTATTAATCAAAGCAAGTCGCTACCCGGTTTTTTTCCAAAACAACTCGCTAATCCTTTTAGTGTCAAGTCGCTAGATCTATAGCAATTCGCTGGCATCAATAAACGCACAAGTCGCTAGAGTTTTTTTTCAAAAACAAGTCGCTAAATAGCATTGACAAGTCGCTACCTTCTTTTGTGAGTCAAAACGCTAACATTTTTTTTCAAAGCAACTCGCCAACTTGTAAAGACAAGTTACTAACATTTTCAAAACAACTCGCTATGAAGAAAACGTTGAAAACAAGTTGTTAGAATTTTCCATGAAGTTTTCCGACTACTTTTTCCGTCAATCTTCATAGATACCCGTAAAATACATTAACATATGCTTGTTTGCCCAAGATGACCATATGAGGATGACCGTTAACCCACTTATACTTCATAACCGACCGATTCATTGACACCCAAAAAACATCATAAACCGCTATCTTATTACCGCTTGACCACAAGAATAACCATTTGACCGGTTTCAAAAGGACCCATAAAACCGCATAAGGACTCAGATATGACTTGTTGATGACCGTGATTGACCACGATATGACCAAATGATCCACGAATATATTTCAATGAAATAACCAAATGACCACTTGACAAATTTGTTTTACCACAAAGAATACACAACACAAGTTAAAAACTGATATCACAAAGTAGGAAAAAAAAATTTCGACACAAAAATTGGTACGAAATCAGTTAAAACTAGTATTCGAGCCATAATAAATCATCAAAACACAACAACCTTGGATCTGATACCATTTGTAGGATCGATATATTATTGTGTTGATGATTCGGGTGGTCTTGGATGATCAAAATACATGTTAGACATTTTAGAGAGAGATGGTGTTCTTGGTAGAGAGTTGCTTCAATAAAATGTAAAAGGTTAGATTGCCAAGCCACACCCCTTCCATGGATGGAAGGGGTATTTATAGTTACAGAATACACGACCTCCTATCGGCCTGTGGATCAGGCATACAGTGGGTAAAGACCCGTCCTTCCTCCACGGTGTTGCACTACACTATTCTACGCTACAAATTAACTAATTAACTACTACATAACGTAAATAACTACAAATCTATGAGCTAACATATGCTAGACTATAATTGGGGTGACCGACACTTTAACATGGAATTTCCAATTCCTAACATGAACCAGCGAATTGAGATTCACTGATTGATGAAAAATTGATTTGAAAACAATCGCGTATTGCTTAGAAGAAAGAGTTTTTCAATACGACAAAGGTTTTATGGAAAATCAATTATCAATCATAAATACCCTTCAATTTTGAAACATTAATACACAGTCGATGTGCTATGGAAAAGAACTTTTAAGCACAACGACCAGTTTTTCAAAGGTATCCGTCAATTCATTTCCTGGACCAAGGTTGATTCAAGATTGAATCGCCCCATCATTTCTATCCAGTTGTCACAAGCTTGATCTTTTGCAAGATCTCACATGTCACCCACCAAGAGCTTGTTTGATGTTGGCTCTAGAAGGATTTCCATCTTTATCGTGAATATTTAACATATCACTCGGATGTTCGCAATACCACAAGGATAATGCGTGGGACTCTTAATATATTCTTACTTTCCACATTGTGTGAAACAATGAAGTCTTCATTAATTTTGTGTCCTAATGAGATATTGTGGATGATCTCTTGGCTCTAGACTCAATAGTGCACATTTGGTTTCCTATGCCGGAGACTAGGGAGAGGGTCTCCTTCTTCAATATCAACAATCTCTAAGAGAAAGTCGATAGATTATGTAGGTTCCCCGTGAGAATGAAACAATTCCTTTTAAGAGTAACTTGAGTAACTTGGGAAGTTTAGTGCAGTGCATCACTGGGTCCATGATGTCTTGTCTTCAATACCAGTCTTCAATACTTGTGATATAATATCAAAGCATTTTATACCTTAATTGTTTTGATCTTTTAGAAATGCTCCCCCTTAACATGTGCATATGATTTTATAAATTGTTTAGCACATGGAGGCAAGAGTTCTTTTGAAATAAATTCTTGGTCACAATTTCCATGGAAAAAGCATTTTTTCTTTGGTAAATTCTCCCCCTCAATATGTGCATAGGATATTTGAAATCATTTTATCACATAGAGGAAAGAGTAGTTTTGAAGCACATCTACGATCACAAAAGCCATTAAGAAACCTTTAGAAAATCAATCAAGGTACTTTATGTTGAAACATATAAATCTTTGTACCTTGAAAGTTTTTTTTCTTTTGAAATGCTCCCCATCAATATGTGCTTCGAGATTCGAAAGCGTTTAGCACATATGGGAGAGCAATATACACACTTGATTCAAAACGATCATCGTTTATCAAATTTCATTATTAAATCACAAATTCTCCCCCGATCAAAAATATCAAACCCTTTGAGATTTTGGATCCCAAGTGATTTAATAAGGTTTAGAAAACATGGGAGAATATGTGGCCTGGTTTAAATACTCATCATGGTTTTGGGTAAATGCTCCTCCTCAATCATGTACATCATGTATATGAAATCATTTGGCACATGGAGGCAGGAGTGCCTTTGAAGGACTAAAACCAATTCCATTTAACCAGATTTGAGATTTAAATCAAGATCTCTCCCCCGATCAAAAATTTCAAACCTTTTGAGATTTGTGATCTCAATTGATTTAAATCATTTAAAATTTTTGGGGAAAGACGTGGCAAGATTTAATTTTTGAAATTGACTGATGAGGACCAATTATAGACATTAAAGATTGTTAGTGTTAGGTATGATAGTTTTTAAAAGATCTTTAAGTAAAAATAAAAAAATTTCACAATCAAACAAGAACAGAAAATTTTCATTTTGAAAGATCTTTGGGTTTTAAAGAAAAGCATACCATGACATAACATTAAATCTTTAGATCACCACATATTTTGCACAAACGGACTTGATTGATGAAATATTGTATGAAAACATTTTTATTTTAAATCACTCTCCCCCTCAATCGATGACCGTAGTCGATGATTGAGTGACTTAAGTTTTGATAAAATGAAGTCCGGTGATTTTCAAAATTAAGTCCAATTTATTTTCAAAACCAATATTTTTCCATTTTTCAAAACATTATTATTTAAAAGTTGTTTAGAAAATGGTATTATCACAATTATCCTGCACAAAGATACGTTCGGTGGCTGAGCTGCTTCTGTTGTTGCTGTAAGACTCGAAGAAAAACCATCTGCTGATGCAGTGAGACTTCTTACGTTGCATTTTTTCATGCCAACTCTCCATAGAGGTCAAATTAAGCTCCGTTTCTTCATATGTCAACCCATGTTATCTGCATACGTTAGTGAACACAGATAGACATATATGGTGGTCGACAACACCCAAACAACAATCGACTAATAAAAGTCAATCCAACATGTCAATCAGATCAAATAAGGCATGGGAATAATGTGTTCATCAAACTCTAATCCTCTAATCCTAACAATCATATCCTAGGCACCTAGTCCTTCAACGTAGGTTAACATGATTTACATTTAAGTATATAGGATAATTAGATAAGCCCGTTAGATGATATAAATTTGAAAACATTCTTCCCCTCAATCAATGACTTATTTTCTGAAAAGTATAAAAGCGCTGAAGTCATTGATTGAGTTTTCAATTTTTACGAAAACTCTGAATCTGATTGATTTACAAGCAACTCATTTACCACCATTTTTGAAAACAACAAATATTTTTTTGAAGAATTTATAGAAGGAAAAACATTTGTGTAGGAACAGCAGTCCTTCGACATACTTTCCTCAATTTGTTATAGGATAAGTGCACGAAATATTTGAAAATTTGGTTTAGCGCAACACTTTCCTTTCTTTGAATAACGGGTTGCTATCTGAAATAATAGCAAGCCATGGTTTTAAGCCCGGGTTACAGTCTGGAATAACTATAAGCCATAGTTAGAGACATGTTTTGGACAAAAATATTTACACCTTCTGCTCGAACTTCATCTATGGTCCCGTGCCATTTTTGAATGACATTTCTAAGACCGAAGATGTTATCGATACCAGAAGACATGTCTTGAGAAAACAATATTTTTGGTATTTTTAAATTTTCTGATTTTTATGGGTTTTTGTTGGTTTTATAATTTTCTATTTTCTTTTTGTTGGTTTTATATTTTTGTATTTGGTTTTTCGATAAATATATACAAAGAGGATGATATAGTTTAAGAAGGACGATGATACAAGTACCGAGATAAGGATATCGTACAGCACTTTGTAGAAGATAGAAGTCATCATCTCTTAAACTTTCACCACCAAAGCTTTTGGGGCTCTTGAATCGTCGTCAGAACTTAAGCCTTCTGAAAGAGAGACTTTGGTAGCTTCCCCCCAACCCGACAAACTAAGAATAAAAACCATTTCCCCAAGAAGTATAAATGAATAAAAATGATCTCATTGAATGAAGCTCAAGACTCAAGAACTTGAGAACACCAAGTAACAAGTTGAAACATTGATCGCTCTGGTTATCAAACCGAATACCGATTAAGTCCGATCACATGAACCTATTGTGCGTTCGATGTACACATAACTCTTCGAGATTGACCAGTTGTCTATTCAAGGTAACAATATATCAACATCTTCATTTTACCAAGTGCATTCCGGTTATCTTCCATATAACCAATCACCCATAATGTACACAAGTACCCGGCAGAGTCGAGACAACGACATCGCAAAGAATCGTTGAATCACCGATCTCTCTCGGATGTCAACTCCATAATAACCGATTAAGCTCGATCATGTGAAAATGTTGTGCGACCGATGTACACATATCTCTCCCCGATGGTTGCGATCTCATCGAATCATCATTACATTGTGTACATGAAGCACTAACCGGAAGCACTTTATCATAAATCATATAGAAGATGTCGATCAGCAATATCATCTCATGTTCCAAATATTCTTCTCATATTTCTTCCTACAGAAGGCTGATTTAACACATACCAAAAGTATCCAGAGACCACTTCCCCCGAAATGGTTGGAATAATACATCCTTCCTCCAAATAGTTAGAATAATATATCCTTCCCCCAAATAGTTGAAATAACACATCCTTCCCCCAAATAGTTGGAATAGCACACCAAAGGCTACGAGTTAAACACTGAGTTTCTCTACGGTTATGACATTTGTCTTTCCCGGGATTACTTCAATAGAGAAGAAGTATTAAGTTCATCACGTGTACTCGTTGTGTGTTTAGATGTATGTCTCCTTCCCCTTCTCGGTTTTGATACCTTAGAATCAAGAACACGTTGTACATACCAAATATTCTTGAAATAGAAGAACAAAATTAGCTCAAATGAATCATGTGAGAATCAACTCACTGTAAACTCTCTCGACTATCTTTATCAACCCATATGTAGACAATTTGAAGTGACCATTGTTGAAGAAAACCGATATACCAAACTTGAACTCAAGTCGAATTCACCACATTTGTATCTTAAGCTTGCACTTAATGATGGAAGAACGGTGTTGAGAATTTATGCTTGTGCAAATCTCTAAGTACTCACTACTCAAAAAAGTATGAGACATTAACACCTCTTGCGATTATCCACACCGCCATAGCATGTGACATTGAGTAAAACAACGAACTCCTAAAAGTGATAGTTAACCGTGTCTTCAACCATCCAATTCGACAACCGGTAAATAGATAAACCAAGTCTTCAACTCAAATTCTTAAGCTCGAGCAAGTTATCAAATAAGAACACGCCTTTGTGAAAGTCAACTTCAATCTCAAATAAGTGATAAATGATTAACTCTGAAGTAATCAACTTGTGTCAAATTCCCAACACGTGAATAAACATACAATTGGATGTATATTGATCCACTGAATGAACCAGAACAAATGATTCCTCAACATCAATGCCTTCTTCCTAAAGGTATTCATGTAGAGACTGATCTAGAAGACTCACCAATAATATCTTCGAGAGGATGAGGTAGTCATTTTCCTTATTGTTCATGTGGTTGATTTATAGCGTGCACATTGTGAGGAACAATAATCAGTGAAGATTTGGCAAAGGAATACCAAAGAGCGGATCATTATTCATGAACAATAATCCGTGAAGATTTGGCAAAGGAATACCAAAGAGCGGATCATTATTCATGAGTGCAACAACAATATTATGATAGTCATTATCAACGCCTTAAGGATTAACTGGATATTGGGTTTCTTGAGTATTTTGAGTTGTACTTCTTAGAAGGTGTACCAGTTGAATCAGCAGGAACCAGAGTAAGAGCTTCAGGAACTAGATGATCATCATTCGTTGGAAGTTGGAAGTACTCATCAAACATATCTTGAAACAATGAATCCCAAACAATAAATCCCAGTTATCCTTAGTAAGAGAAGCATTAAGCGTTTGAGGAGAGTTGTATGACCATTATACAAGCATCCATCAATATGTAGAATATGTACTCTTCTCCCCCTAAAAAATTGCATCCTAAGTTGCCATTTTTGATTGAGCAAGTGAATAAGAATATTCACCAATGAACGTACACCCTCTTGATGAATGAATGGGCATGGGAAACACATGAAGCTCGTTGATGGAGAATGTAGATGAGGAAGGTCATTCTTGAGAGAATTTCTGATAAACTGAAGATAAAATGCATTGAATTGTACGCCTTTCTTATCTTTGAGGAACGGGGCCTGAAGTGTTACCTACATACGCCATTATGATGAAGTACGAGGCCTGAACTGATGTGAACAGACGTCATTGCAGATTGAATATCAAGGTTGAGTAACTAGAACCCGTGAGTTATGAGATATCAATCCATTTGTTATCCATACTTTAAGCCAGTCCATGTAATGAAGGATCGAAGTATCTGCAACTGAGTAAGGACTACCTGCACCAACATTACAAGCTTGATTGCATATATATTGGTTAGTGACATTAGTATCCAAACCGTTTGGGGTTTCACGGTCAATGGTTGGTGCAAAATCGTCAAGTTTTCTCACGCAAGCTAGCCACTTGTGAATGACTAGCCGTAAGGAACTTAAAACAATTCAAACACCAAATGCAATTTAGATCAGGAGAATACAGTGGATTCCCGGGTCGTTAAGTCCCACGGAGGATGAATTGGTGTTTAACACAATCAGATGTCGAATAATCACTAAGGATAGTGATCAGTAAGGATTTTGAGTTATTTTATACCTAAAGAAAAGATTATAAATTACAGGGGCTTAAATGCAAATTAAAGAAAATTAAAAAGATAAATTCTATTAAATAAATGCTATCACTATTTTTAAACCGATGTTTTGATTTTTCTTTTATTAAACTTAAATTAAAAACTACGCGACGCACACAAGAAAATGTGAAATCAAGCAATATTAATCCTAAAAATATGAAAATGACATTTTACAATCCTAATGATATGAGAAAATTTTAAGAAAAGAAAATTATTTTTATAACTATTTATCTATTTTTATTAATTAAAACTATTTTTAACTATTTAATAATAACCTAAATTACAAGAAAATAGGAAATAAAGCTAGAAAAATAATATTATGACTTGGAAAATCTAAAATAACAAAAGAGAATTTTCAAAACTATTTTTATATTTTTCGATTATTTTTCTATTTTTATGAATTTTAAACTATTTAAAACTAATTAAATTACTAAAAATTACAAATTTAACTATGAAAAATCTGAAAAATAATTTTTTTACTTTTTATATTTATCTTAACCTAAGAAAATGAAAATTATTTTTTGAACTTTTCCGATTTAATTGTATTAAAAGCTAATTAAATAATCCTAAAACTGCTTTTAAATTAAGAAAAATAGCAAACCGACCTAGAAAATGTGAAAATTCAGGAAAACTCTAAAATAATATTTGGAATCTAGGAAAATAGAAAATAGTAGCTTATGTGGAGGAAATTGAAATCTGCAGTTGTAAGTCCTTATTAATAAGCACTTTGAATAAGCATAAGTTACAAACCGAGAACCAAACTTTCACGTAAGCTCTAATAAGCTATAAGTACTTTAAACCAACAAATTACAAATGACCTTGACCTCTGAATTGCAACTCGCTTGTGATTTGATTGATTTGAGTTAAGATGCCAAAAGCATTTTGGTGCTACTGGAGACCGGAAAATAAGCACTTAAACAAGTCCAAACTCAAAACCAATTGTTGGAGTCTAAACTAGACCTGGCTAGGTACCTTCAAACCAAAAACCAGACCTAGAGAAGCTCGTGGAGCTCGGATAAGCTCTGCAAGAGCTTGAGAAAACTCAGTGTTGATCGAGTTGTATGAACAGGCATATAAGCCCATTTTGATAAGCGCTTAAGAACTTATAAAAATTTGATAAAAATCTACAAAAATAGCAATAAGAAAATAGACCAAGTGAACTTTTCAAACCTACAATTTCAATTGATTTGGCCTAGAAATGAGCTCATGAAAATTCACCCTAGTTGAGCTCAAAATGATTTTTTTCACTTTTTGACTTTCTTGACAGATTTGGAATGTTGACTAAACTGAACTTTGCAATCACTTTAAGGACTGATATTGAAGTATTATGATGAAATGACACTAATGACAGCTATACTTATGATTTTAAACACAAAACTAGCTTTTGATTTTACAAAACTCCTACAGCTTAAGCTATTAAGACAGATATTATGTGATGTTGACTTTGGTGGTTAGCAGCACAATTTGATGATCGAATAGAGTATGATAGAACCGCACAAACCAAAAACAACAAGTGTTGCCCACTGCACAATCCTATAACTCAGATTAATCACTAAATCCAAACACACCTATAAACCACTGATATGCAAATTTAATGAAGCTAACTAATGAACAGGCTTGAGTTATTGATCAAACTGAGCTTACTTGTCCTAGACACAACTAATTAAGCAGTGTTTTAACTACTTATGACTACAAAACAGACTATGCTATGTAACTTTAAAATCACTTACAAAGGTCCTTTAGCCACAAGTGGCTTGCCAAAGTACATGTGTTCAACCAACCTATTCTAGACCATGAAACAACCCAATATAAATCCAAATCCAAGCTCTGCATCACCCTTTTCCATTTCCAAGATCAAATGAACCCAATTTGCTGCACAGTTGACTTTCTTTGACCATACACCAAATATGCTTAAAACTGAATTTCAAGCTTACAATAAGCTATGTTAAGCTTAAGTAAACTTGTTTGCACTTAAAAATAAGCTGTTGGAATCTTGGGCATAAGAGTTTAAATTTGAAATTTTAAACAGTGTACATAAGACTTGAAACTGAAATGAAACTTTGATTTAAAGGCTCAAACTGAATTACAATAGCTAAATAACTTAGTTCCAATATCATAAAGCCTGAAATTACAAATTGAAAAGCTAATTAAAACATTTTAAGAAAAATACGACATACATGAATTTTTAAAAACTAACTACTGGTCTTCTCTTGCCTCTTCTTCCTCTTTTATACACTAGAAATCCTCCACGTGTCCTTCTGAGCAAATCCCACCTCTCAGCTTAGCCAATGGATGAGTTTTGAGCATTTTGGCCGCTTTTATCATTTTGGCGGAAAGATCAGATTTGACCTAGGCTCGTGTTTTAGCAACTAGGGGGGTGGCATTTATTGTGGTGGTAAAAGTGGTAGTGGTGATGATGAGGGAGGAAAGGTGATGGGAGAGGGTCCGTGTGTTGCGAGTGCAACATGGAAGAAACAGTGGAAGGATAAACGGAGGGAAGGCAAGTTGGTTGTTTGACTTTGTTTGACCTGGGGGTCCAAAATAGGTATAAAGACAGGGGGTCCAAAATGGTTTTGACAAGGCATGGTTTTAACTACAAGGACCAAAACTGAATTTCTTGATATTTGAGGGACCAATTCTGCCATTTTTCCAAAGTTCTCACAAGGGTCACTTTTGACAAGTTTTAATAGTACAAGTACCATTTTTGACATTTTCAAATTCTCAAAGGACCATTTTTGCCAAATTTCAAAGTTTAGGGACTTAAGTTGTAAATTTTGCAATTTTAAATCTCAAGGACCAATTTTGACAACTTAAGAATCCCTAAGGATTTAAAATGATATTTTTCTTTATTTAGATTTACTGTGGACTGCTTTTTGACAACTTTTGAAACTTAGGGGACTAAAGCGCCAATTATGCAAACTTTATACGCTTTTTCACCGATTTTGATATTTTGCATTTAAAACATATAAAACACTTATTTGTGATATTTTTATCATTTTAATGCATTTCGAGTGTTTTCGGATGTTTTGCGGCTTAAATGGTATAAAATGATGAGTATTTAGACACTCATCAATCCCCACACTAAGATATTGCTAGTCCCTAGCAATGTTTTGAGAAAAATTAATGGATTTCATCTCTTTACCAAAAGCCATTACTCGAGTAGCCAAATGTTTCATTCAAGTAAGAACTTTGGTACATCGATAACCAAGTGATTTTGAGCAAATCACCGCCTTTCAACGGATTTGATTTGTCTTTACCGTGTCGTTTTGCTCGGAGTAGCCAACTCTTAGATAATATATCTTTGGTGAGTGATTACCAATTAGGGTTTTCCAATCGCCTTTACCACAAGCCATAAACTTGCGGGCTAGCCAACTCTTCACTTTTAAGGATATGGTGAGTGAATACCATACAATTTTGGGCAAATTGCAAGTCGTCAACGGTTTTGAGATATCTTTACCAAGAGCCGCTTGCTCTCGGTTTAGCCAATCCTTTTGTTTATTAGACATGGCGGATCGATAACCAATTGAGTAAGTGCAAAACACTTACTCCAAAAAAATTTTGGCAAAAATGGGGAATTAGGTGGTATAATTACATGATAAAATTCGTGAGAATTCCCCACACTAGAAATGAATATTGCCCTCAATATTCAAAGTACCAGCGGTTATGCCGAAACATAGAACGAAAAGGAAATACTATGGCCATTATTTAGCAAGATTTTTTTTTTTTTTTTTTTTTTTTTGAAACTATATATATACAACATGTGGGCAACTCCCACACTAGGTGGAACACACGGTGAAAACCCATGTAGCATGCTATTGTTTTTGATTCCAGTCGCTAGCTTGACTCGATCCCGCATTCATTGGTTCATGGGGAAAGTAACGTGGAAAACCAATCTCAATCGGACTTTCGCTCACAAGTGTTAACAAACATATGAACATCGAAAGTTCCACACCGACGAGATATAACCGCGGTATTGTTAATAGTAGAAACTATAAGGGATGATACGGGGTCAAAGATGGTGTCCTCATTCCCGAAAGAGAAAAGGAAAGAGCAACCACACCATCCGTGAAGAATGGAATAAAGATGCATGAGAATGCAAGTCCATTCCTCATCGAAGAAGCAAATCACCATTTTGACATTTTTAAGCTTAAACTTGAAGCTTATATGGTGATTGTCAATAAGATGTCCGGGAGGAGGGTGGGAACGGTTCTTCAATCAATAGATTTTCTAGAAAAGGATGTCCCCTCCGAATCAAAGTAGTATTATCAATTCTCGTTGGAATTGACTCATCACTAAAAAGGCATCGACTTCATTCCAAAGTTGTCATCTTCCTCATCGGGGGTGAGAGAAGGGATGGAAGAGTCGGAATGATAAGACTAGAGGATGATGGATCATTTTGAGCAATTCATCAATGGGAAGAATGTCTCCCATTGGATCACAAACATCATCATCCAATTCAGATGAAACTGAAGAGAGTTTGGTTTCATCCATAGAGTTAACAAACTCTATGCGATAAACTGATTCCGGAGGTGGGACAAGTGGTGTGCTCTTAGAGCTAGCAATTTCCACCACTTCCGATGAAGTCTCCGATTCTAGATCATCATCATCAAGAACACTTTTGACTTCCCTGGTACAACTTTCAAACCATTTGTTTGAACCAAGGTTGATTTTCAAAGCTTTTAACTCAACATGTTTTTTGTGACTCCTCTTAACCGTGAAATTTGAGAGTGTTGCATTGATTCTTTTAGATTTTTGATCAATTGTGGCAACACTGCTTGGATAGAGGTTTGAGTTTTGCTGATATTCAACGTGAGTTCTTCGTTGTCAACCCGTATGGTCAACTCTTCAAAGAATACATCAATTAAAGCACGACTGCTCTCAAGAAAGCTCTTCCTAAGATGAGGGAACTCTAGGATGCATCAAAGTCTACTACAACAAAGTCAAGAGGAAAATGAAACTTCCCTACTTTTACCACGACATCCTCGGCTATTCCAAGTGGACGAGTTATGGTACGATCCGCTAGCTCGAGAGTCATACAAGTAGGAGTAAGTTCAGAAGAGATGCTTTCTTCCATACCGAGAGTGGCATAAGGTTAATGCTAGCGCCAAGATCGCCAAGGCGGAGCATTGAACCATCCCCAAGAAATCACACGGATTAAAACTTGCTGTGGTCTTCAAGCTTTTGGGAAGCTTTTGAGAAGGACCACGAGCATTGCTCATTGAGAGGGTTTTAGCCATCTCGGATAACTTATCTTTGTTGCTCAAGAAGCCTTTGAGCGTGGATGCAAATTTAGGCATTAGAACGAGAGCATCAACGAAGCTTATATCAAAGTGTAGCTCATTGAAGATTTGGAAAAAATTTCCATTTGCTCTTTGTTTTGTCCTTGAGCTTCTCATCATTCATTCTTGATGGGTAAGGAAGTCGACTAGACTTTTGAGCCGGGATGGAAGTCATTTCGCTCAGATTTTTCTTCGAACTCGGGTTCGGACTTAAAGCTTGACTACCGAAGGTGGGACGTGTCTTGTACTTGTGGGCTTGAGAAATGCACCTTGTCCGTTGTATCCTTGGTAACTTGACTCATTGCTCCTAGTGGAGGAGGCATTGGAGTCGAAGGTCCATTGTGCGCCTTAGGTTCACTTTCTACTACCTTTGGGAGAAGAAGAAGAGGTAGTAGGAATAGCGGGTCCATTGTATGAAACACCACTGGTTGTGATCGCTTTGCATCGCCCCTCGGGTTAGCGATCGTGTTGCTCGGAAGTTTTCCGAGCCCGAGGGTTGATCATTTAAAGACTTCTTGAGATCGCCGATCCGACCGACCAACAACCTGCTCATTTCATCTTGGGATTTCATGAATTGCTTCAATAACTCATCGATGATGGTATCGGAGGTCGTGGAGGGAAATTCGAGGTCGTATGTTTTGATTATGACCTTGTTGTTGAAAATTCCTTGATTAGGATTCACATTTTCGAATTTGATTCCCCGATTGAAATTGTTTTGATTAAGGTTTTTGATGTTGGAAACCTTGATTGGGTCCGGATAGAAATTACCTTGGTTTTGATAACCTTGGTTCATTCTAGGTTGGTTCGATTCGGTTTTGTATGTTAGGATTTCGTTAAAACCGGTGGTGCCCGATAAGTATTAGCTCGGTAGTTTGGTTCATTTTGAGGACGGTATTGATTACCTCCTTGATTTGAAGTACCGCTATAGCATTGGCTTCAAAAGGACTACCATCGGTGGCGAGACAGTTGTAGTATGCATGAGGACCACCACAAGTAACACAAACTTCAACTTTCTTCACTTCACCATATGATGGTGTCTCGTGTGAAAGTGACTTTCTTTGGTTAGCAAGAACCAAAGTTCGAATAATATCCGTGAGTTTGTCAATCTTAGCATCGGTGCTAGATGTACTCACGGAGATGAAGTAGAAGGTCCAAGATCGATCGAGTCCGATATGTCTTTGTGCGGAAAGTGGCGGACCGGGACTTGTTTTCAATGATTTGCAAGGCTTCTTTTGTGGTCTTGCTAAGGAAATTACCTCCATGGAGGCATTTAAAGAGTCTTGATTAGTCCGGTTCGGACCATTGTAGAAAGTATCCATTTGCATTAACTCGGAAAACCATGATGCGGACACTTACAGAGCAATTCTTTGTAACGATCCCATGCCTCCCGAATGATTCATCAAATCTTTGAGAGAATTTCATTATCTCATTCTTAAGACTTGTAGTTCGGGATGGAGGATAGAATTCGTTAACAAACTTTGTGACTAGATCTTCCCATGTCTCAATGGAACGAGGGGTTGTTTCTCAAGCCAATTCCGGCTTGTCCTCTAGAGAAAATGGGAATGAAGCTTAATTGCTTCATGGGACATTCTTGTACTTGATGGTAGATGCAATCTTGTTAAACCATCGAATGTGTGCATGAGGATCATCCCGCCAAAACCATAGAATTGGCTTTGGGTTACAAGATTAAGCAACCCGGTTTTGAGCTCAAAAGTATCGCCCACGATGGTCGGGACAACAATAGCATCTCCGTAACCCTCGATGGGTGCTTGGAGAAGCTCATTCATCGGCTTGTCTTCCGCCATTATGGCGGTGGTGGTGGTGGTAGACGTTCCTCACCACGGCCGAAGGAGCGTAACGTCCTCACGCTCACGAGGAATCTTTACAAGCTTCGAAAGTGGACTTGTAGAACTGGAAGAACGAAAGCGCATGCACTAAGTATAAAAATCAGTTTTCAAAACAAATGCGAGGCAAAACGACAAGTGAACTTAACCAATAATCACAAATGAAATGGCTTCTTTGAAAAAGGTACACCAAATCACAAGGACACAAAGGCAAGTTTTAAATCGATGTTCGGGAACTTATTATGGTCACACCCCCGTTAGTAGGTGTACCGCCTTGATTTGCGGTGGTTGATTTTATGTATATATTAAGTACCACCGAAAAGACGAGGTATAGATTTGTGCCGATGGTTTAAAAACTTTTGGACAATATTTTGGTATCGTCTCGTTTAACCAAATCGTATTTCTTTAAGAATCACCTTAAAAGAAACACAAGCTAGAAAACGTTACGATTGTTTTGTTGTTTTATATTTTGTTTGGTGTTTTTAACACTTTAGGAAAAGTGTTAATGAACTTTTGATTTTGTTATAACTTTACAAAAACTGCTTACAAACGATGGTATATGTGCAAGTGCAAAATGCTTAGAACACGCTTACTGACCTCCCGGCGCAAAATTTTTGGTGCAAAATCGTCAAGTTTTCTCACGCAAGCTAGCCACTTGTGAATGACTAGCCGTAAGGAACTTAAAACAATTCAAACATCAAATGCAATTTAGATCAGGAGAATACAGTGGATTCGCGGGTCGTTAAGTCCCACGGAGGATGAATTGGTGTTTAACACAATCAGATGTCGAATAATCACTAAGGATAGTGATCAGTAAGGATTTTGAGTTATTTTATACCTAAAGAAAAGATTTATAAATTACAGGGGCTTAAATGCAAATTAAAGAAAATTAAAAAGATAAATTCTATTAAATAAATGCTATCACTATTTTTAAACTGATGTTTTTGATTTTTCTTTTATTAAACTTAAATTATAAACTACGTGACGTACACAAGAAAATGTGAAACTGAAGCAATATTAATCCTAAAAATATGAAAATGACATCTTTACAATCCTAATGATATGAGAAAATTTTAAGAAAAAGAAAATTATTCTTATAACTATTTATCTAATTTTTATTAATTAAAAACTATTTTTAACTATTTAATAATAACCTAAATTACAAGAAAATAGGAAATAAAGCTAGAAAAATAAAATTATGACTTGGAAAAATCTAAAATAACAAAATAGAATTTTCAAAACTATTTTTATATTTTTCTCGATTATTTTCTATTTTTATGAATTTTAAACTATTTAAAACTAATTAAATTACTAAAATTACAAATTTAACTATGAAAATCTGGAAAAATAATTTTTACTTTTTATATTTATATTAACCTAAGAAAATGAAAATTATTTTTTGAACTTTTCTCGATTTAATTGTATTAAAAGCTAATTAAATAATCCTAAAAACTGTTTTAAATTAAGAAAAATAGCAAACTGACCTAGAAAAATGTGAAAAATTCAGGAAAACTCTAAAATAATATTTGGAATCTAGGAAAAATAGAAAAACAGTAGCTTATGTGGAGGAAATTGAAACTGCAGTTGTAAGTCCTTATTAATAAGCACTTTGAATAAGCATAAGTTACAAACTGAGAACCAAACTTTCACAGAAGCTCTAATAAGCTATAAGTACTTTAAACCAACAAATTACAAATGACCTTGACCTCTGAATTGCAACTGCTTGTGATTTGATTGATTTGAGTTAAGATGCCAAAACAGTTTTTGGTGCTACTTGAGAGGCGGAAAATAAGCACTTAAACAAGTCCAAACTCAAAACCAATTGTTGGAGTCTAAACTAGACCTGGCTAGGTACCTTCAAACCAAAAACCTGACCTAGAGAAGCTCGTGGAGCTCGGATAAGCTCGCAAGAGCTTGAGAAAACTCAGTGTTGATCGAGTTGTATGAACAGGCATATAAGCCCATTTTGATAAGCGGTTTAAGAACTTATAAAATTTGATAAAAATCTACAAAAATAGCAATAAGAAAATAGACCAAGTGAACTTTTAAACCTACAATTTCAATTGATTTGGCCTAGAAATGAGCTCATGAAAATTCACCCTAGTTGAGCTCAAAATGATTTTTTCACTTTTCGACTTTCTTGATGATTTGGAATGTTGACTAAACCTGAACTTTGCAATCACTTTAAGGACTGATATTGAAGTATTATGATGAAATGACACTAATGACAGCTATACTTATGATTTTTAAACACAAAACTAGCTTTTGATTTTACAAAAACCCAACAGATTAAGTTATTAAGACAGATATTATGTGATGTTGACTTTGGTGGTTAGCAGCACAATTTGATGACTGAATAGAGTATGATAGAACCGCACAAACCAAAAACAACAAGTGTTGCCCATCGCACAATCCTATAACTCGATTAAGCACTAAATCCAAACACACCTATAAACCACCGATATGCAAATTTAATGAAGCTAACTAATGAACAAAGCTTGAGTTATTGATCAAACCGAGCTTACTTGTCCTAGACACAACTAATTAAACAGGTTTTAACTACTTATGACTACAAAAACAGACTATGCTATGTAACTTTAAAAATCACTTACAAAAGGTCCTTTAGCCACAGTGGCTTGCCAAAGTACACAGGTTCAACCAACCTATTCTAGACCATGAAACAACCCAATATAAATCCAAATCCAAGCTCTGCATCACCCTTTTCCATTTCCAAGATCAAATGAACCCAATTTGCTGCACAGTTGACTTTCTTTGACCATACACCAAATATGCTTAAAACTGAATTTCAAGCTTACAATAAGCTATGTTAAGCTTAAGTAAACTTGTTTGCACTTAAAAATAAGCTGTTGGAATCTTGGGCATAAGAGTTTAAATTTGAAATTTTAAACAAAGGTACATAAGACTTGGCCGAAATGAAACTTTGATTTAAAGGCTCAAACTGAATTACAATAGCTAAATAACTTAGTTCCAATATCATAAAGCCTGAAATTACAAATTGAAAAGCTAATTAAAACATTTTAAGAAAAATACGACATACATGAATTTTTAAAAACTAACTACTGGTCTTCTCTTGCCTCTTCTTCCTCTTTTATACACTAGAAATCCTCCACGTGTCCTTCTGAGCAAATCCCACCTCTCAGCTTAGCCAATGGATGAGTTTTGAGCATTTTGGCCGTTTTATCATTTTGGCGGGAAAGACTGTATTTGACCTAGGCTCTGTGTTTTAGCAACTAGGGGGTGGCATTTATTGTGGTGGTAAAAGTGGGTAGTGGTGATGATGAGGGGAGGGAAAGGTGATGGGAGAGGGGTCTGTGTGTTGCAGGCAACATGGAAGAAACAGGTGGAAGGGATAAACAGTGGGGGCGGGCAAGTTGGTTGTTTGACTTTGTTTGACCTGGGGGTCCAAAATAGGTATAAAGACAGGGGGTCCAAAATGGTTTTGACAAGGCATGGTTTTAACTACAAGGACCAAAGCGAATTTCTTGATATTTGAGGGACCAATTCGCCAATTTTCCAAAGTTCTCACAAGGGTCACTTTTGACAAGTTTTAATAGTACAAGTACCATTTTGACATTTTCAAATTCTCAAAGGACCATTTTGCCAAATTTCAAAGTTTAGGGACTTAAGTTGTAAATTTTGCAATTTTAAATCTTAAGGACCAATTTTGACAACTTAAGAATCCCTAAGGATTTAAAATGATATTTTTCTTTATTTAGATTTACCAGGACTGCTTTTGACAACTTTTGAAACTTGGGGACTAAAGCGCCAATTATGCAAACTTTATCGCTTTTCACCGATTTTGATATTTTGCATTTAAAACATATAAAACACTTATTTGTGATATTTTTATCATTTTGATGCATTTCTGAGTGTTTTCAGATGTTTTTGCAGTTTAAATGGTATAAAAATGATGAGTATTTAGACACTCATCAGTCAACCTTTATTTTGCCATCAGTAAACAGCTTTCCAATAGGAATCCACCTAAGTCCAACATCCTTAAACATTCTACCAGACGGCATCCACTTATGGCAAGGTCTAGGATTGTTGATATTCTTATGCAAAGTGGAAGACTTATCGTTATTCCTAGACTCCAAAGATTTAGCAGTTGGGATCCATCTAGGCGAAGTTTTAGTTTTGTTTTTCATCATAACATGTTGAACCTTAGCCATGTTAGTAGTCTTAGTGGATTGTACCTTAGCATGTGAATTAGGAAAATGTTTCTTATTCGGAAAAGACTCAGAATTTCTTGTTTCATTTTCTACATGCTTAGCATTCTTATTCATATAACTACTCTTAGATGCAAGCCAACCCCTAGTCTTTTGAGTGTTCCTAGTTAATGGTTTACAACTACTAGCAGTGCCTTGAAATCTCATGGAATGCATCACCCTAGGTCTTGCACCTAAAATTCCGTCTTTTCGAATTTGTGCCTTTTTCCTAGCTTGTTCTAGATAATAGTTCTTCTACAAGTCATTCATATCATATGAATTATGGGTTTTAATGCTTGATTTTGACACTGTTTTCGAACTATTCCTAGAGGTGCTGGGAGTAGAAGTGGCTACTTGTTGAGGGTTAACTGAACTAGAAGTGTTAGGTCACCAGTTTTACAAACACAAGTTATAGAGAAAGAGATAAAGGCGGATGAACAAGTAAACCACACACACACACGTTAGGATAATACCGGTTATGCGTAAGAAAGTGAATGAAAGGAAAACTTGAACAACCAACCCTCAAGTGAGGGTTATTACATTGTTTATATAGGCAAGGAGCTAGGGCAACACTCCCTCTCCTTCCCTATTCCTTATTGGGCTTGGGCCTAAGCTTATGGGCCTTCTACATAAGCTTGACCTTAAACAAACATAAAGGCCATAATAAAGCTACCTATTACATATGAAATATAAATACTTGAAATCTTGTTTAGAGTGATTCCAACAATCTCCCTCAAGTATATATGAATGTAAACGTGAAGGCGTTGATGTAATAGTAGTCGTGGACGCCTTCGACATTCTTCTTTCTTGTGAGAGGAATTGCCTTGATTCGAACAATCTCCCAAAGCAGAGAGATTGTTATCTTTAAACGCTTATCCTTCGACGTCATCTTTAACTTTGTTCTTTGATCATTGTTCTTTGTGGTGAAAGTGATAGTATGTTGTTGTGCGCATCGATCCGCTTTCAGTTGCGCTTCACGCTCCAAAGGTTCCACGTCATTCTTCAACATGCTCACACGCCTTTTGACGTTGGAAATCAATATCGATGAAGTTCGTAAGTCTTTGACTTCAGAGATTCTTTGATTGATGAAGAATCATTCTTCTTGTTGTGTTGCATTCGAATAGAACTTCCATTAGTGATGATGTTGGCGTGAGCATGAGACTAATCAAGACGATCATCCCGCCCGAGCTTCCATAAGAAGAAAACATTTCAAACGGTTAGTAATAAGCGGTTTCCTAAGACTTACAAGTTTGAACTCGAGAGTGTTAACAAGATAGTGTGAAAACACAACTCTAATTCTTACAAAAGCCATTCCCGAACTGAGTCCCACAAGTGAGATAACGCGATGTACCGAAATACATCTACATTCGGATGAGTCACGAGGTACATCAAGCATCACCTCACGATCAGAGACCGTTTGAGACACACTCGCGTAATCCACGGGAGTTACCGAAGTGACCTGTCGTGGTCGCTTGATTTGACCGGCAGAGTTTCCATTCAATCACCGAGGATCACGGATGTGAACCTCTCATAAATGTTCTCGACAGCATTGCTAAGATCCGTGAAGGACTCGATATGAACCACCGATGATCTTATTTGTTGATCATCAAGTGATTAAATGTCAAGTGTTCCTAAGAGATCTTTTGATGAATCTCGTGGCTCTAGACTCAATAGTGCGTTTTGGTTTTCCGAGCGGAGACTAGGAGAGGGTCTCCTTCTTCAATACCAACGATCTCAAGAGAAAGCCAATAGTTTACGAGGGTTCCCCGTGAGAATGAAACAAGCTTCGCTGAGAAAAACTTGAGTGGCTAAGAAGGTTTAGTGCATGCGCCATCGGGTCCATGACGACTTTAATCTTCAATACGGTGTCACTAAGTGACGACCAAGAGTATATGAATTGAACCCGTGTCCGCCCTAAGTTGAATAACTGAGGGTCGTTTCTTTTCACCCTTTACTTTACATTTCTTTTGATTCTTCAACTCCTTCTTTCTCCGATTCTCATTTTCTCCTTTTACAATCATTCCTAAGGACTTCTAACACTAACTAATGGTAGTGTCCTTGGGTAGATCCCTCGCTCTGGCGGATCATAGGACAGTTATTCCTAACCTTAGTCACCTTATAGCTCCATGACTAACCTATGTTTGCCATTAAAACCATCAGATGTTAAAATATCTCTCAAAGGGTTTGTTAATGAAAACATGTTTGAACCATTGTGAGAGATGATGTTTTGCATAAATACCCCTCCACATGTGCTTAATAGTTTTAATGGTTAAATGCACAAGTGAGGAAAGAGCGCGACTTTTGAATTGATCCATCAAGATAGACAATCCTCATGAGACACGGTTACGTTGCATAGTTAAAGAGTTACATTGTCGCCTTTTAGGTGACAACTAGCTCTAATAACTACCTTGAAGGTGTAGAAAACCTCCAAAGGTTGTCATACCCGTCGAGTTCATGTCTATCAAGAGTTTCTTGAATGGTACTTTTCTACTTGGACAAGTCCTTTGCGAGACACGTCTACATTACTAGCGAACTAGCTTGAAATTATTACCCGTCCAGGACAAGTCTTTTCGAGTTACAAACAGTTTAGTACCGTCAATTCGTTGTTAAGTCTGAGGTACACAGATTCATTTGCATATTGCACAACATATTTCTTATCACACAAAATTTTCTCCCCCCCAAAAATGGCATATGAAATGTTATTTTTGAACGTTTGAAAATAAATATGACCATTTTGAGTGTTGCGGGAAGAGTGACCACTGTGAACAATTTGTGAACAAAGTTTTGATCAAATACTCCCCCTCAACTAGTGATATAAACGGTTGAGGTTTTAAAATCATATGGGGAAGTACTTGTCTTTTTGAGCAAAACCTTGAAAAATGAAAGGTTTGATAGGTTTTACTCAAAAATAAGAAGCTTTCGCTCCTTTTATAAGGATTGTGGCATCGAGGCGCACTACGTGGTCCTTTCTTGACAATTACGGGTTGTACATCGTTATGTGTGCACAAGCCATTAACATATTTAATCACACATCCAAAATTATATGAAGGAAACAATTCAAGGGGTACCGTGAAGTGCAAGTGATGTTCCCAGAGTGCGCAGTAGGCTGAAAGCCGGTGATGTTTCTCCCGGTCGACCACCAACATAGCTCTCCAATCGTCTCGAATCGATCCCTTCAACAACCGCTCATCAATCATGGTGATGATTCGCCTCACATCCCTCCTTTCCGAGAATTCCGCTTAGAGACCCAACTTTCAAAGCGATATCCTTCAACTCAGACGCCAATCCATCCCTAACCGCCTTCAAGGTATGATCCCGAATTTGTGGAGCTCACTACACGCCATTAAGCGCTTCTTTGAAGTTCACTATGGTAAACAACGCCAAAGGTTTTCGATGAGTGTATATTGAGATAGTGGTTGAGATCGGGAAGAGTAAGCGTTGGAGGAGTGAGGTTGACACGCGTCGATAAGATTCAATGACCATCCGGATATCTTCAACACGCTCTTTGATCACGATGTGTCTAATGAAGATGAGAAGTGACTTGATAAATTCGCGCTGAACTTCAATGAGAATTGTCTCATACGACCATGTACTTTGGCAAGGTACATGTCTTCGATATCGTTGATGTTCAAATTCTCAAAGTCGACTTCAGAGAATGCATAGTCCCTTTCGCCTTGTCTTTTGACCACAATCTTCTTGAGAAAAGTGTAGTCCCATTTAGACGATAGACCAACATGTTGGATGGCCATGATACTTTTGGTGCTTGACACTTGCATGTTGAGACTTACGGACCAAGCACACGTAGTAGATTCTTCGTGTTCCGCCAATGGTGAATCCCATACATTGCATCTTGGTCATATGCTACCACTTTGTCGGAGAACATGTGGGTAGCACGTTCCTCGATGGCTATACAATCGTAGTATATTGCGCCAGGAATGGAAGTGTCGAGATGTAGCGTATTTCCTTGAACCATCGCCACCGTGTTGAAGAAAATCTAAGTCTTTGTTGAAGAAATGTCCGAAAGGAATCCTAGGTGATTAGGTTGGCCAATGGTAGGTAAGGTCGAGACCGATCGGTGTAATATGGAGGATTGTCCCGCTTGGTGAAGTCGATGTTTGCTTCGGGTTGAGCCAATCCATGTTGTTAGACATGGCTCGAGCAATGTTGTCAAGGTGATATTCAACCTCGATTGCACTTTCCGAGCTGTTTTCAAGAGTAGGAATGCGCCATTCTTGATGCGCTTCAACTCGATTTCGCCATCTTCTTCACACGGAACCTTTCTTGCAAAATCTTTGCATGCTCCAAGGTACTACCGCTCACCAATTCTTGACCTTCTTCAGATAGGAGTGTTGTTAACAAGTGTAGCAAACCATTCAAATTCTTCGCTTTATCGTCATCTAGCCATGATACGACGCCGATGAAGCGTCTTCTTCTTCTTTTCAAAGGCTTGGATGATGATCTTGGTTTCATCCTTGTTTGGGAGAGGTGGGTTGTTGTTAGCTTAAGGACCTCTTCATCGTCACCACCCGTGATACTCAAAGTAATCACCGCTTTTTGAGTCGGGGTGGTAACTCGAATCGTCCCGAGGTTTATCGAGAGAAGACCGAGGTGGAGGAGACTTTGTTGAGAAGAAGTCCGTTGTTGAGGAGGTGGCATCAAGAAGATTCACCGCATCGCTTCGACGCTTTGGTTCGTAGTCTTTATCCTTATCATCGCCATCTCTTGGCGTTTGGGTTGATCGGTGACTCCTTGCATGATGATCCGAGTTGAAAAGCAAGTAGACCTTCGAAAATTTAGCTTCATCCGAGTAAACGTTCGCATCGCTTTGACATTTGCATCACTAGTTTAGCGATTAACTCGATTCGAGAGATCGACTTCTTTGGCCATTGTATGTTTAACCAATGCGACGATGTTGGGGAGTTGTCTGGAAAATACTTCTCTAGTCACACCGGGACAGTGTCGAGAAGAAACTTGTGGGTATGATCTCTTGTTGTCTTCTCCGGTTCCTTTTGGACTTTAGGAACGATATCATGAAGGTACTTGTTAGTGTAACCTTCGATCATTTCGCTCAGTTCCTCTTTACGATGACTCTTCATGAACTTTTGAACAAATTCCCTTTCTTTCGCATCTTGTCTTTCTCATCATTTAAGCATCGAATTTGGTCAAGAAACCAATTCGGTTTTCGTAAAATATGTCCTTCTTTTCGACTTGTTGGACAACTTTCACAATTCTTTCATGAGTCCGAGAAATCCAAGATTTAGGTGGTTTCTTCACGGATTTGGATGATGATTTGGTTGACTTCTTAGATGGTGGTTGTGATGAATGAGACGAAGAACCGATGATGATGAGATGTGAGGAGATTCCGGTCCTTTGGTGGTTCGAAGTTTCCTTCGTGAACGTGTAGGACTATCCAAGCACATCGTCAGAAGCAAGATCTTTATCTTTCTCGCCCGTTTCTCAAAATCATATACAATAGTATCCTCAGCAGGCTTTTGTTGTTGCACAAGAGTGGTGGCACCAGCTCCCTTATCGGGTTGATTAACCGCATCGAGTTGGTGAAGATTGAGTCGCACCACTTGACCCACGGGGCCACCCATTTGGTCTTTAGCAAATTCTTTTGCCTTTTGAAGATGTCCGACGATTGTAAACTTCTTCCGTATGATTTATCTAGTTGCTCTTCTTCTTCGAGCTCTCATCATAGGGTACAATTGTCGAGTCTTCCTTTTCTTGGACAATTGGAGGACTTGGAGGTTTTGCTCGAGGTGTGTTTGATTGCGAGCAGAGTAATGAACTTCTTCATCCAGACGGTGTCTTGAGCTCTCGCCCTCAAGCTTTCTTTGCGGTTCAAGTGTGGAATAGGTTCGGCTTCCTTTACGGAACAATCCTTTTAGAAGGAGGATTCCTTTAGGAACCTTCCTTTGACTCACAAGACTTGTTGCGCCTCGCACTTCCTCTTCTCGGTTCTTCTTACAGTGTTCCGTAAGATTTTCTTCGAGATGACCAACTTTGCCTTGTCTAACCGCTTCGAGATACCTTTTGTACGCTTCGAGCTTTCGACATCTTCGCTAGAAGGAAACTGCAACACAAAGACCTTGTTTCTTTGTAGACGATTCCTTGATTCGACGAGATAGAATAGGTTCCGTCAACATATCGTGATTGTCGGGTCATTGAGCCTCTTGGGAATATCGTGATGAAGTCCAAGTGCTCTGGATCAACAATTTAGTATATCCGATGTAGGGAATCTTTGAGCCAAGTTTGTTGAGAAATGACATCATGTCATCCCAAATCGAGCTTCGATAGCGATGTGTTTCATGTTGACCAATGCCCAAAATATTTGCGGCTCCATGAGCTTAGGATGCTCATAGCCACCGCCACGACCGTAAACAGACTTGGTGATGATCATGTAGAGAGTTCTCCGTGGTTGAGGAATACTCTTAAGCTCTACGTGAGAATGCTTGGTGATTACTCCCGTAGCCTCGCCATAAGCGATATCGATTAAGAATGGAGAGTGAGCTCTTCAACGGTGTGGCATATAGTTTGTTGGATCGACTTGAGTGAATTAGGAGAACAAACCCTTAAGTCTGCAGTGTAATGGTGACTTGTTTTGATTCGAGTCACCGTCACAAAGTGATCCGTCCTTTGACCCTTTCCATAGTGTTCCGTAACTGTTGGATATAGATCTCGTGACGATTGCAGAGTGAGTGAGCATATTTTGATACGGATGAGTCCTCGTAATATCAATAGCAATTAGACACGAAGATTCCGAGCAAGTGAGGGTGTCAAAGTCAACACGGAGATTATTCTTTCCTATCTTCATTGGATAGCCATAAGGATAGATATCGCAATGGAGAGAACTTCGATGCATCCACATTCATTTGTTCAGCCATGTCGTGATCTGAAATAACATTAGCCAAAAGAACCAACATATCGAAAGACATAATGTTAGTCAACAGAAGGTCTTATTGTCTAGTTATTGAATGTACAGTGATAATGATTGTTACGAGTCCTAAGTCACTTGTATGTCCAAATGACGTCGTGAAATGTTTCGTGAGTTAGTTAACTTTAAGTTTTAAAGTTTATGTTATCACTTATTGTTCACAACATATTAGACGATTAAGTTTATTAGTGACATTATTGGATTCGTGACGTTATGATTAGTTTATTTACAAGTTTGTACATGTAACAATTCATCATGAAGGTCAATCCAGGTTGCGTAGTTTTAGCAAAGTTAAGCGTAAGCAAGATTGACATATGCGTGACGAAGGCTTACGCCAGGATCCTAACTTACGCGAAGAAATGTTACGCGAGGAAAAGGGGACCTTATGCGTGAGAGCTTACGCGAGGCGATATATACCTTACGCGTAAGGCTTACTCGTAAGAGTAGACCTTATGCGAGAGGTCATTGTTTACGCATATCCTTCACGGGATACGCGTGGTCCATTGTAGAACCTTACGCAGAATCGCTATGCGAGGATTATTCTTACGCGTAACATGACTACGGCGTAGGGTAATCCTTATGCGTAGAGTTGCAAATGACCTTGATTCTGAGTTTCACGAGTAACAAGCCTGAAATAGAACCATCATATCATCAATCTTAACACAAATCATGGCAAGAACACATGTTAAGCAGTTATGCGTAGAACTGCATACGCGTAATCCAAAACCCTAATAGTTCAAGAATTACGCGTAACAATTCTAACCATGGAAATAGCACCAAACGTTTTCTGGTAGGTCTAAAGTATTGTGAGAGTCTACTAACCAAGTTTTAACATCCAATTCATGGTGAATCGAAAATACCCAAACTTAAGAACTTTAAACCCTAATTCCAAATTGTTGATAATTTAGAGTTTCTGGGTGGTTATAGAGCAAGGATATCCTCAATTCAACATCATAAGAACATAACCCAACAATCTTTTTGACCATAACACTTCATATTTGAAAACACCCAATTCGACACAAGAACCCTAATTTTCAAACATCTTTAATACGTGTTTCTGGGTGGGTTTTGATGATTAAAATGATATCATTAATGTATTTGAAACGTTTTGGCATAATCCATTTAACCACAAACACACACACAATGATTGTGTGTTCATACGCTTATGCGTAGAACACATAATCACGCGTAAAACAATTTCTAGCCGTTGGATTTACATGAGATTTGAAACCTTAGCTTAAAAACATGTTTTAAGCACGAGACAACTTACAAAGAGATGATCAAAAGAACGGATTTCTTGGTTGATTCTTAGGCGAGATTGGTTAGGTTTTAGTAATAAATGTGAAGTGATAATGTTAGGTGAGGTATTTTATTGAAAATACTTGTGTTTTGATGCTTATAGTCCCTCCACCTATTCCATTACCATACAAAGCCATTTAACTTCCATTTTGGTTACCAAACGAAGATTTTAGGAAAGAAGCATGACGACACTCCCTCTCGACTTAAGAAATAATGAAAGGTTATAAATTTAGTCCGAGGAGTGTCATTAAACCAGAATATTCACCACCATTGTAAAATGAAACAACCGAGATATGAAAACATGCAAGTACACAGATGTTTTGAAACAGTTAAGAGATTATTTTCTCCCCCTCAACACTTGATCGGATAAATACTGAATTTTGAAAGATTAAAGTGTTGACGGAAGAAATGTACTTGCCATGTTGAAAGAAAGATAGATTAGAAGAATATTTTTGTTGTTTTATCGGATTTTATATTTTTGTATTTTGTTTTTGAAAAATTATTTACACAAGATGTTTTGGTGTTTGACAGGTTTTTAAGACTGTTTTAAGAGGTCATCCAATTCTTCTTGAGTCAAACACCTCATACCAATTCGGTGGACCAACTCATTAAACCTAGCGGGAGGCAAGGCTTTGGTGAGTAGATCCGCCAATTGGTATTCTGCACCACAAAGTATAATTCAACGGTACTGCTCCACGTGGTCCTTGATGAAATGATAGCGTGGATCGATGTGCTTTGATTTCGAGTGTTGAACCGAGTTGCACGAGATTGCAATGGCACTCCGATTGTCGCATGAGACATCGGATTCTCAAATACGTAACCATAGTCTTTGAGTTGTGTTCTCATCCGATGACTTGAGCGCAACACGCGGACATGGCTACATATTCGCTTGTTGATGACGACGATGTACAATCCTCGCTTTTTGATTGCCAAGACACCGGCTTATCACCGAAATTGTAGTGCTCTCAAGTACTTTTCCTCGAGTCTAAGCATCCCGCGTGATCGGATCTCAAAAGCGATTAGTTCAAAACCGTAATCCTTCTGATACCGGATCCCCAGTTAATGGTTCCTTGATGTATCGGAGGATTCTTTTAGCCTCGTAGAGGTGGGTTTCAGTTGGTCGCGATCGATAACGGGAGCATAGATAAACGGCAAAGACAATATCAGTCCGCTAGTCGTTAGATACATGAGGACCCAATAATACTTGGTATTTGGTAGGGTCAACTAATTTCCCATGTAAATCAAAGATCTAACTTCTTGGTATGAGCCATTGGTGTGGCATAAGTGTCACAAAGTTGTCATTCCAAATTTGTTTAACAATTCAAGGGCATATTGGATCGACTCAAGAAAATACCACGGGTGATTGATGAACTTGCAATCCTAGAAAGAACGTAAGTTCACCCATCATGGACATTTCAAAATTTTTCTTCATTAGTTTTGCAAAAGCAATTGAAAACTTTTTGTGTAGACCCAAAATGATGTCATCCACGTAAATTTGAACAATTAAGATATGTGCCCGTGATATTGTATAAAAGAGTTGGGTCAACCGAGCCTTTGGTGAAATTATTAGCAATGAGGAAAGATGATAGCTTATCGCACCATGCCCGAGGGGCTTGTTTGAGACCATAAAGAGCTTTGTTCGGTTTTAGACATGGTTCGGAGCTCAGATCAACGAATCCATCCGGTTGGTGACATAGACCGCTTTAAGTTGTCCATTGAGAAACGCCGCTTTGACATCCATCCGATAGACCGTCATATTCATATGAGCCGCGAACGCGAGAAATATCCGAATGACCTCAAGACGAGCAACCGAGCAAAAGATTCTTCAAAGTCTATTCCTCTTCCCGACGATAACCCTTAGCAACAAGTCGTGACTTGTTTCGGATGACGCCCTTCAAAGATCCAATTTGTTTTTCCAAATCCATTTTAGACCAATGACGTAGACCCTGTTGGTCTTTCAACCAGCCCCATACTTCAAGACGCTTGAATTGGTTGAGTTCTTCCGCATGGATTCAATCCGCTTGTCTTTTGTCATTGCATCTTTGATGTTTTAGGCTCGATTGGCAGCGCCGAGTGCATAAATGCAATGTTCACCATCTCGTGTGAAGACGTTGTCTCGTAACGATCGTTGATTCGGTTGCCAATAATGTTAGCCGAGGATGGTCTTTGTCCATCGGTGTGTTGAGGTTGATGTTGGTATACATTGTGCGATTCGAGGGTTCAAATGGTTTGTTGAAGATTCTGCGACATCGGTGTAGCGCCTCATTGGCAAACGGGTTGAAGAACGATTTGGATCAAAATCTGCAGTGGGGTACTTCATCCGTAATATCATCACCGTTCATCATTGTTGGAAGCGGTGTGTTCAACTATTGTGTTGGAGTCAATCGGTGTAGGTGCATCTTCAACATGGTTGTTGTAGCAGTGTATCGGTATAAGAATATTATCGGGTTGTGCAATGAAACAATGGATACACCGAGCACGCTCATCAATATCGCCACCGAACGGAGGAGCAAATAACCTTTCCATTTGTTGACGAGTTAATGAGGGCTTTGTTCACCGATGATGGGGTTGAGGAAGTTTAAACGGTTGTGACCGGGTTCTAAGTCGTTATACTCGGAAGCCATTTCCGTGAATCGCTTCCATTACCTCCTTAGTTCGACGATTCCCATTCGAAACCTTTAGAATTGTCACAAGATCCAATAAAGACTCAATATCGCCTTTGGCTTTGAGCTTTCCAAAATCATCACGATCATTATTTGGATAGCAAAGGGATCCAAATACATGAAAGTGTTTGAGGTTCGGTTTGTAGTTGTGGACAAGCTCGAAAGGTGTTTTGTTGTGGCGTTTTGTGATCATAGAACGGTTTTGAGTATAGCATGCGATGATCTGACACGCCCATAAGTAATCGGAAGTTTAGCATTGATTAACATTGTTCTTGCAGCTTCCACTAACGCTCGATTTCGCCTTTCAACAACTCCGCTTTGTTCGGTGTTCGTGCAATAGATGTTTGATGTGAATTCCACTTTCTCATAGAATTCACGAAGGGTTTTGTTAACAAATTCAGCCTTTGTCTGTTCGATTATCCCGACGGTGTTGGAGTGAACTTGTATTTTGTGAGAAAGGTGATGATCATTTGTGGAGCTTGGTCTTTGCTTCAAGAAAGTAGACCCAAGTCCATCGTGAGTAGTCATCAACAATTACTAAGATGTAGCGTTTGCCATTGATCGCTTGCACGCGCATCGGGCCACACAAATCCATGTGAAGAAGATGAAGCACATGTCGAGAGTCGTGTTCCACCTTTGAAGGAAAATGAGCACGAGTGCTTTTCCCTTGTTCACGGTGAGCAAAGGTGATCTTTTGAATACCGGAATCGTGGGAGTCCTTCAACTAGTTTGTGTCTAGCAAGGTTGGTGATGGTTTGAAAGTTTAGATGTGAGACGACGGTGCCATAGCCAGGATTTTGTAGATGTTGCCTTTGAAAGTAAGCAAATGGGAGAGGAAGCAACCATGTCTTGCATAGAGATAGTGTAGAGACTAGAATTACGCGAGCCGACATAAGGTCATTTCCTTGTAGATCACGAATGAAACAAGTTTTCTCCCGAAAGCAACCTCCAAATCTCCATCACAAAATTGACCCATCGAAAGCAGTTGTGACCGAGGCCTTCCACATAGTAAACCCGCCGATTTCGATGTTCCCATTGACATAATCTCAGTAGCCCATGATAGCTGCAAGTGATCGCTCCCGAACCCGACAATGCCAATGAACTTTTCAATAAAGTTTGATAACAGCTTAAGATTGCTCGTCATGTGTCGGGAACATCCGCTATCAACAATCTAGAGAATGATCTCAGTATCACCTGCATTACACGCATTTACACGGATGGAATAGAAGTAGATGTGGAACCCGAAATGTAAGAGGGTTCCAAGCGGTATATTAGATATACACACATTAATAAGTTTAGGCATCCATTTAAATCCTAGTGTGTTATATATCCATTTCGCCATCTATAACTACTTTTTGCTTTAGTCTTAGTGAATGCACTAGGTGGTACTACATTCTTAGGAGGTGAAGGGAGCTTGTGATAGCAATGGTTGCCTTAGAATCTAAAGAAGGTGGTTTACCAAGCACGGACTTGAATGATTAGTGGGCCTAGAGGTATCCGGATTCTTAGGATTCCGTAATCGAGATTATAGCTTTAGCAACACATTTGTCATGACAATCGTAATTCATACTCTTTCGACAAATAACACAATGTGCATCGATCGAATATCAAAAGTACTTAACGGTTTAGCATTCGTTACATCACTATTTCTATTACATTTGCCGACGTAACATCTATAGTGGAAGCAACATGAGTTTTATTCAAAATCCTAGGGTGTTCTTCTACTTTAGCATTCCTTATTGATCTTTTCTTAGGTCGCAACTTCCTATTCTTCGATTGAGTGCTCCTAGGTCGTGAAGTGCGGACGCTTGGAAAAGACGCAACTATTCTGCTTCAAGAGAGGGAAACACATTAGCAACTTGTGATTTGGCAAAGTAGGGATGCTAGGTTCACGATTACTAAGTGTGGTGGTGCTAATCTCTTAATCACGGTGGCGGAAGTTGTTCATACTTTCCTAACATTTCCTTAACTTGGAGATAGTGTGAATCAAATCTTGATTTTCGTAGCGAATATTACCAAAGAAAATTCATGACTTTCTAGTGTGAGCAAGATAGTGATCAAGTTCGTTAGATGCTTCATGACGAGTCTTATTGAGTAAATCAAATATGACACCATATTCTGCTTAACTTTTGAAAGTTCTTGTTCATATTTTGAGATTTGACTTTTCAAAGACACGCTTTGATCATCCAGTTGCTCAATTTTAGGATCGAAGATTTTGCACTCAACCGAGCGATTTTCTTTTGAAAACTAAGTTGATGATTGTGAATATCTTTTCACACCAATGAAGACGACGCTTTGCATTGTAAATTTCATTGAGTAATCGTTTATTTTCGCTTTTAAAGACTCGATCCAAGCACAATATCGGTGTTCTCAATGAGCTACAACATTTTCAACAATATCGCAGAGATATAATCGATGCATATGGCAAAGAATAGAATAACACAACATTATGGATATCAAGAGATAACATCTTCCAAGAGTCGATCAACATCTTTTCTCAACGTTTTTTTTGCTTAGTGTTAGAAATAGATGTTTCGCTTTCTCGAAAACGCTTTTCATTACCCCAAGTTCCTTATGAAAGTCCTTTTCCTGTAATTGCACAACTTTTCAAGTTTTTAACATTAGGTAAAAGATTTTTCCGAAAAATGTCTCTTTGTTCTCGCTACCGAGGCGATTGAAAATGTTCAACTTTGATTTCGGATCGATATTCTATCTCATGTTGTAAAATTTTGAGGTCACCATGAAAATGTCAAAATATCAAGAATTTTTCGATTTTCGTGTTTTGAGTTTACTTCACTAATGGAAGGTAAAGGACCATAAGTTTGTGCAAATTCATTTTGGGATTAACATAAGAAGACTCGGTGTTTTGATGATAACCCTTGGTGTGTTAGAAGAATCCGTTGGTGTGACGAAAGTGACGCGCTTTTATAATTAAAATGTTTGTTGTAAACAAAGTTTTTAATTTTGATCGACTCGTCTTACGATCTAATTCCTCTTGACGATGATATTCAACAACACTCATGACAAGATTATCAATTTTGTATTCTGCATTGGAAACTTCGTGAGTTGGTTTGAATGTTTTAGTGAAAGCTTTGGTTTGTAATCACTAGATTTTTTCCATATCCTTTTGATTGGGTTTTAAGGTAAACTTTTCAATAGTCATATCGATTCACCATGTTTGTAAACAATGCTTTAAACTCTTTAAGTTTGTTTTGCAAGTCGAGAATTTCTTCAAGAAGGTCATCTACCCGATTCGTTGAATGTTTTTG